>CM046031.1:53515231-54115231 GCA_025215565.1 Flaveria ramosissima | reverse complement strand
TTTCAATGAATTTAATTAACTAATGTTACAAATTGTGTTACTTTGTTACTTTAGATGTTTTCAGCATTCATTGAGAAAAAATCATGTACGAGACTTCACATGTACATGCACCATAATTGATTCAAGTGATTTATTTGATTCTTGACTCGTCTATTTGATCGTTACATCATTTTCCGTGATATTGTTTATGGATAAGTGTGATAAAATTAGATATGAGGGTGTGCTGATATTTCTACATACAACAATAATGGCTTCCATTAAACCAATGCTAATCTTAAAACATGTTGAAATCAGTTTACTATCATGATAATTTGGTTTCTTTATATAACATATGTTTTTTTGTCAAATGTTGACAGATGGTGAAGTTAACTCGGGTTTTATTGTACTTAATTTGCAAATCAAGCTATTAAACAAACTTGTATCAACTAGAGTATTGGGTAAACGGGAGATAATAAAGTCTTGACCACTCTGATAAATGAACTATAGTAACCTGGTGTAGCTGTTGAGATTATGTTACAAATAGATTAAAATTATTTACATCTCAAAGGAGTATGTCAATTTATAATCTACATTTTACATCTTAATAAATTTGATAATAACTAAATGATGTTTTTATAGATATTTTCTGGAATATGGATGTTGGTGTTTTATAATTGTATTTCTTCTGAATTGGATCTACAAAAATGTATGTAATAATTTATTATCAACGAGATTTGAGGATCTATTCTCAAGATATCACCCATCTCACAAGGAGAATAACTATTTAGGTGTGCAAAACAATTTTGTAATCATGAATATTTACCTTTGTAGATAATAACACATGTTGATTGTTTGACTATATATTAGTGCTTGAGTTCATCTTTAGTGCAATAGAATAAGATATATTTGTTCATGTTACATAAGCAAAGTTTGTCAGCTTTGTTTTTCTTTTTTCCTTTCCCTTTATTATTGATTATTATTTGAGCTCTGAATTGCTATACAAATATTATATATTCACAACAATTTATGTTATAATACATGTTAGGGCACTTTCAACGGGTTGTAACCTTTCAAATACTTTATGGCCCATTCTAACCCGTCATTTTTACTCATAAGTTATTTGAGTTGTTTTTATCTCAAACAAATATCATTAAGGCATTAAAATACCAGGCTATCGAACGATGGGAAGTACTTTTATTGAAACCTACATTGAGAGATACTAGAGTGCATTCTAGTCTGCTGACTCACGCTGCTCAAACACTAAAGAAACGGTTATTTGGCTTAGTGTGGTCGATCACCCCTCTTGAAGTTTTTATTTCTTATATTACATTACTGTTATCATTTTTTTCCTATCCTTCACCCATTGTCTTTATTTCCATTTACTACTTGTCACATAACTTTATACTCGGTATAACACGTCTCCAATCAATCATAATTTTATTTATTGTAATGACATAAAAATGAAACATGTATAAAAAGTTTGCATTCCAAGACTATCCCTATATTCCAAGACTAAAATTATTATTTGTGAATGCATAAAAAATTAAAGATGTTCCATTGGCATAATGACGAACTTAAATAAATGAAAAGATAAGATGTGTGGCAAATTCTCCTTAACGGATGAATATCAGTTCTAAATATTAAGATGCGGTGAGGAAAAGAGATAGAGAGCACATGGTTGGGACTCATATTTTATAATTTTACTACTTTAAAATTATAAATTTATAACTAAAAACATGAATGTATATAAACAATTATTATATATGTTAAATTATAAAACTTGATGTGAAATTTCCAGTTAGCTATTAGTATTTGACATAATTTCTTAATTATCATTAATAAATAATTTTATTGATACCAACAAGTACAAAAGTTGCGACATAATTCTTAATTATCATTGATAAATAATTTTTATTGATACCAACCAATAGAACAATTGCATATACATGCAAACCAAACACTTATTCTCGTAATATATTAATCAATGACCAAAACATCAAATATCGGCCAAACCATCAACACCTGCACCGACAGCTAGTTTTTTCTGAAACATGCAAACCTTGCAAGTAGTAGAGGTTAAAGATGGAGTTTCATACTTGTCTTCCCCACCCAATATCGGCATAGCTACTCCTCTTTTCGCCGGACTCGCATACCCCGGCCTGTATGTTTTCCCCAAAATACCCTCCACCTCGTTCGAAAGATTAGAGAAGCGGAACTGTGTCTCGAAGTGGGCAAAAGCATCATTTGACGGTAACTGGTAGTTATGAACTTTGTTATCTTCTTTAGTAATAGGGACAGCCTTCAGGTCAATCTCTACCAACCCACTAACGGTAACTCTAACGGAGTTTGTTTCATCGGTTCTCTCGACCGACACTTGTCTTACTCCGGTGTTGGTTTTCCATTCAGCGTCTCCGAGATATGGAACGGCTACTTCTTGATCGTCCCATTTCACGAGAATAACATCAATGGAGTTGTCCCATTGTGCTACTTTCTTGGCTGAAACGATTAGGGTGTGCATGTCGAACATGACCGCGACTGATTGGACCCATGTGTAGTCACGACTCCTACCATTGGGGCGGTTTCCGATAAAAAGAGCATTGATTTGCATGTTTGTGTCGGAGACGAGTGCGAAGCTGCGTCCTTTACCACCATGGAAGTAGAACATGACTCCATCGCCACCAATGAACCGTGGATCGTAACATAAAGCACCGTATCCATTGCAATCTGGTCTTCTCCCTGTGAAAATTACAACTCTGTTAGTAAGAAAGGTTTTATAATTTCAAGGAAGCTTTTCGTCGAACAAGGTGCTTACATTTGCAAGTAGCTTCACACTTGCTACCACAATGGATGAAACACCCTTTTTGGTTCTTGTTCTTAGGCTTCATGTCTGGGCACTCGGTGGGACAAGTGAGTACCCGATGGTTACAAGCTCCATTTGATTTGCAATATGCTCGTTGGCATCCTGTTGTTGGATCTGGTGTCAAGACATCATAGTTAGTGGTATCTTGTTCGACGGGCTTAGGCTTAGGTGATGGTGTTGGTGTTGGTTTAGGATTAGGTGCTGGTGTTGGTGTTGGTTTAGGCTTAGGTGTTGGTGTTGGTGTTGGTGTTGGTTTAGGCTCAGGTGTTGGTGTTGGTTTAGGCTCAGGTGTTGGTGTTGGTTTAGGCTCAGGTGTTGGTGTTGGTTTAGGCTCAGGTGCTGGTGTTGGTTTAGGCTCAGGTGCTGGTGTTGGTGTTGGTTTAGGCTTAGGTGCTGGTGTTGGTGTTGGTTTCGGGTCTTTAGGAGTCCGATTCTTCTTGTCATGCTCGTCATCTTCGTCATCATCGTTGTCGTCGTCGTGATCATTATCGCCATCCTCCTCCCCGTCATCTCCCTTTGGGGGTTTCGGGCCTTTAGGGGCCGGATTCTTCTTAGGCTTGGACTTATCTTCGTCCTCATCCTCATCTCCATCCCCATCCTCTTCCCCCTCATCCTCCTTTGGCGGATTCTTCTTAGGCTTAGTGGACTTCTTTTGACCCTCACCATCCTCTTCCCCCTCATCTTCCTCTCCCTCATCCTCCTCTAGGATTCGAACCGGTTTCAGGTCTTTAAGAGCATGCATTGGTTTCAAGTCTTTAGGGGCGGGTACTGATGCCAGATTCTTCTTAGTGTCAATGGACTTATCGTCGTCTTCATCAGCGCGAACAATGGTAGCGTGAACAGAGATTAAAAAGAGAAGGAAAGCCACCAAAATGAATGACTTCCCCATGATGAAATGAAAAGACTTTGGTTTTTTCACTCGATAAATTGGTGGAAGTGTTGTGTGATGAATTTAGAAGAAAAGTTGATGGTTTGTTGGATGAGAAGAAGCTACTATTTATAGTGATCATCCTTGTTAAAATAATAGAAAGTATTAGACTTTCACCTTTACTTGTTGTTGAATTATTTCAAAGGATATTCTGTAATGTTAACTCTATAAAAGTTGATTATAAACAAAGTTACTTTTCCTAAAACGGATCATTGATCCATGTAAAGTTATATAACTGCCCCTAATAAAATTCACCATATAAGCATTTCACTACAAAAAACGGAACTTGAAATCCTTTCGTTCGAGGGTCTCTTATTCATGCAACTTGTAAAGATGTTATTATTCGTATCTTATGGATCTCGTAACTTCAAACAAATCTAAAGTTATACCCTTTCTAAGTTGGTTCGTTTAACGTTTTATCTTCGTCTAGTTAATAATATTTCTCTCTCTTGGAGCAGCTTTGCTTTACCCTACAATCATGGACTTGTTGCTTCTTACATAACCCCAAATTGATGGGTCAAATGGTCTGTTCATTATGTTGCTTCATGTATCAAACTATAATTTATACAAAATTATTTCACAAGTTAGCCATGCATGTATGCCATCATGCAAAGTTTTAGGATGGGTGACATTTGACAAATTGATCATCAAACTGTAAATGTGACAAACACGATTTGATTGTTTTAAAAAAAATTGTTACATAACATGTTTATGTGCATGATTGGGTTTATAGTAATGGACGTGAGTTCTATTATAGAGAAACTAATAATAGAACCTAATTGTTAATAAAAAAAATTAAACGAGGGTTTTAGTTAAACGTATAGTCGTATACACATGAGTTATACAATCGATCGTTATAGAATTCAGAATCGTAAGATATATTAACTTTTGCCCACTTCTAAATGGTAATCTGCTTAATGCTTGCATGTTTAATTTAAGAAAAGGTTATATCAAATCTATTTAGATTAATTGATCTAAAAAAGTCTCTTAAAGTTAAAACTCTTGCGCATAATATGGACTATTTCCATTACTCTTACTAAATTGTGTTTCATACTTATACCTTTACGTTTATCGAATTTTTTCCTCAAATTTTAAATCTCTTGATAAGTATTCAAAATTATAAATTAAGTATCGTTGCAATATGATTATTTTTATCTACGTTTTCACGTAAACTTCATACAAAACTGAGTTGTTTTTGATAATATACAAGTTATTAACTCGGAAAACGTAAAAATTGTTGAAATTAAGTTATGTTTTTTTTCTTTTAAGTATTTTTTCTCTTTAATCTTTGAGATATGATTTTTTATATTCCGGATATCAACTTTCTAATTTTATTAGGTTTTCGCCGTGATTATTAGTTACTACACTGTCTTCCCTAGTTCTTTTGCAAGAGAGAAGTGATAGGAGTATAAAAAAAATATACTTGAGATCTTAATGCAAGAAGATGGAAAGAGAACAAAAATTATTTTCTTAATAATTTCTCTTCTAACTTTTCTTTTAAAATAAAAAGTGAAAATAAGAGAATTAATAATTTTTAGTAAGTTTACAAAATTACTGATTGTACCTTTTACATTATTATTAATCGACGAAGGAATGAATAATTATTTTCTCTTTATTACTTTTAATGCCTATGGTATAATTGTCCTTTGCACCACCGCATCTTCTTCCATTTCTTAAATAGGATTTCTCGGTCTCATTCTCCCTCGAGAGGGGGTTCACTGATGTTGTTGCCGGCCGTGGCATGACCCGGCTCTATTGGTGTTCGACCCCTGATGGATGTCCCTTGCGGTAGTTGTTTACTAGTCGGTGCACCATCGATCCTCTGCCCTTCATCGTTCTCGTCGGTTGTGGCTCACCCCCGTCTTCCGTTAGATGTTGATGGTGGTCACGGTGACATTGGTGATGGTGGTAGGTCCGATTCATGTGATGTTTGTGATAGTGGCATCAACGGTAGGCCTAGTCGCCACTCCGCCACCCCTTTTGGGTTAGGGTGGAGGAGGTGGCGGTCTTTTATAGGGAAAGGGGGACGAAAGTGGTGGTGCAACGGCCATACTTGCCCTTTCACCATTGACTCATGTCGATTCCCATTTATGGTTTTAGATCGACACCGCTCGAGGTTCTTTTTGCCATTGTCACCGGTAATGGTTCCCGTTTGCACGGTTGATGGGTGTGGGCAGGGGCAGATATACATTAAGGGGAGGGGTAGCCGCTACCCCTCAACTTTTTACGGGTATTAAAAAAAAAGAATTACGTTTTTATGTACAAATATTTACGATTTTACGTTACCTCTAACAAAAATTTTAATCTCAACACTTCATATAAAATTTTACATTTTATAAAAAATTATCTAATATTTTATAAAACACATACATTTTATAAAAAAACATTAATAACTAACAATGTCAAGATACCCAATAACAAGCCCAAAATTAAAATAAGCTTAAAACTTAAACAACATAAAAGTCCAAGAAGTTTACAAGCTCAAATACTCATAGCTCAAATTAAACAACTTAAAAAAGTAATCAACTATACCCAAATACCCTCACCATCTCACCTTGTCGATCACCCAGCAGCCTGTCGCCACGCCTTTGCTTCTGTCGCCAGCCGACCACCGTCTGACCGGAGTGACCGCCCGCCGCCATCCGTCATGCTACTTCTGCTGCATCGGCCTTGCCACCAGCCCACCGTCGATATCTTTATGCTTTTACCAATTCAAGAGACAATAGTTCAAGGTAAAAGTT
This sequence comes from Flaveria ramosissima, assembly GCA_025215565.1. Taxonomy (NCBI): domain Eukaryota; kingdom Viridiplantae; phylum Streptophyta; class Magnoliopsida; order Asterales; family Asteraceae; genus Flaveria; species Flaveria ramosissima. The sequence goes on along the minus strand of CM046031.1, from coordinate 54,108,723 downwards.
ATAGTTTTTTTCTCTATTACACTATGAACTTAGGGATTTAGGTTTATGTTGTCCAATTTTTAATGTTTAAGTGTTATTTGATATAAAAATTAGTGATTTGAAAGATTTCAAAAAGAGGATATTGGTTAATGGTTATTTGGTTCAATTTATAATATTTAGGGTTTATGCAATTGGATGTATGAAGCAGGGATTTGAAAGATGAATTAGAGATTTGATATTGAAATTAGGGATTTGAATTGTAATAATACTAAGTGCAATTTGTAATCTTATTGTGTTATTTGTTATAAAATTAGAGATATGAAATATGAAAAAACAAGTTCTTATTGGTAATTTTTTTAAAAGAAAATTTTAAAATAAGGATATTGGTTCTAATAATGATGATGATATTGGGTCAACAACTCATTCGAGTTTAATTCTTTCAGGTTCAATTCCTTCGTGTTCAATTCCATCTATCTCAAATGGTTGAATGATCTTCCTTCGAACCCCTTTATGTTTTTTCTTTTATTAATATAAATGTACGGTAAAAAATTTTACGTTACCCCTGAACTTTTATTTTAGATCCGCCACCGGGTGTGGGGTGGTTGTCCCCCCTCGGAGTTGGCATGACTTGTTACTATCCACAGTGGGGATTGGTTTTGCTGCCCTGTTGAGGAATACCCTTTTATTTAGTACTGGTCACTTTGGTGGGTTTTCTTAATGGGTGAAAATGTTTGACGGTTTATTGTGTCAGCAATAATGAGGATAACCCCATTTGAGACTTTATTGTTGTTTCTCTGTATATGTTCATTAATGATCATAATTCATAAGAATATACAGAGATAGATTGACCTGCTAGGTAATCTTGATATGAATCATGAGATATAAAAAATGATGGGTTTTGTGAAATTGGAAAGAAATATCTTATTAAACATTTGCCTTAAACTAGACTATTGAGTGGGAGACGAAAAGAATGACAATAGGGTATGAGAGAAAACCCACTATACATATTTAATTGAATTAAAAGAGTCGATCTAATGGTTTGATGTATACATATATGGTTTGATGTATACATATATGCATGTGTACATGTATATGTTTCCGGTGTTTCTACTATGATTTTGTAAATTAATATTAAGGATGGGGAGACACTATCGCATAGGTGCTACTGATTTTGGGTTTTCTACTTTTTGATGGTATTCATCTTGGCGTGTTGATAAAGATGAACTTTATGTCATCTGAGACTAATGTCGGGTTCACTTAAACTGTTGCCTCTGTTGGGTATAATGTTATGTCCTTGCTACCATTAATGTGATAGTTGTGTAGCACTATTGTTGAGGACAACACTATGTCAATGATGATGGCCTATTCCGGTGAACTCAGAGGGCTATGACGGATAGTTGTGTAATACTTATGTTGGGAGCAACGCAATGTCAATGATGACGAGAAATTTGCTCATTTGAGACTAACATGTCTTAAAACCGTAACCGTGTTGTTGACCATGTTGTTCAATTGGATAGGTTGTTATAGTGTTTAAGTCTGGCGAGCCTCTAGGGCTGTGATGATATAATCAAAGTGTTATCGATTGCTAAGACGCGACTACCATTTAGGATAAGCAGTTGCAACAGAATGTCGGTTCTGAGCCCAACTATGACATGATCGAGATCCATTTTATTCCTCAATCATACGCGCAACACGCATCAGTGGTCCAACTAGTTCTATACTATGAAAAAAGCAAAGGGATGAATAGTAAAATGTGAGATTGTGGCCGTTCAATTGACATCTACGGTCATCAAATCATGTTGGGAAGTGTGCCACCCCACCATCTCCATCTTAACAGAGAGACATACACAGATGCCTCATCTTTGTGGGTTTTTCAAGTTTTCTTCATGCCTCCAAGGCGAGGCTCTCTATGTGATGTTGCCGCCGGCGACAGGGCGATAGCGGCTTCGTTTGGCCATTTTATTGCCTCCTGTTCACACCTCTTGTTGATGCGTAGAGGGGAGAGATGGGAACCGCTGCCGCCTCCATCGTTGCCGGCCGTAGGAGGAACTACCGGTCTGCAAACCGGCCTCTGTTTGTTGTCGCTGTCTGCACCGCTGCCACCATGGAATATATCGTTGGTCTGTTGGCCGTCGGTCTTTAGGTTTGTGTTTGACTTCCTCCGATGGAGGTTTTCGGTTTTAAGACGTGACGCTGGCGGTGGCTTCCTCTCGGTGACGGTGGGAGGTAGTGTGGTGACAGTGGTGCGGAGGTGGTGGCCGCTCCGGCTTGGTCGTCGCTTCCTCTCGGCCGGTAATCCATCTCTCTTAAACCGCATGCACTAGAGGGTTTTCTTGAGGGGAGGGTTCCCTATCTAGGGCAGGTCTTTTTCGGTCCGTTGTCGGCTTACCTGCGCGCTCCCGGACATATTCTTTCTCTTTTGCACACCCACATCCGATAGGGTTTTGATGACGGGGATCTTTGGCGGTGGCCGGAGCCGGAGATGATTGAGTCTATTCAGGCCATCTCCGGTTGAGTCTCTTCGGGCCGCCTTTGGTGGCATCTGTTTGGCGGTGATGTCAGGTGAGGGGTGATGTTGTTGGGTCGATGATGATGAGTATAACTCATCTGAGACAAATTTTAATACCTGATTTTGAGTTCTATGAATGGTTAGTTGTGTTTTGTGGTTGGTTGTGATGAGTTCAAGCTCATGAACATGATATTGGCATGGTAGGGTTGGAGGACGGCCGGTATATACCCGCAACCCCCCCTGTAGCCATTGATTTAATTACTTTTGAAACTCTGAACCAAATTTTACATTCAACCTTTTGTTTTGTGAGTTTGATGTCTTTTTCGTAAGTTGGTATGATACCATTCATATTATGGTGGCGTTGTGAATGAACACATTTGTGTTTGTTTATGCCTTAGTTTAGTCCGTTTATCCAAACGCGCAAAGCGCGTTGTGGTACAACCCTAGTTATACTTAATCATAAACCTAGAAAGAGATAATAAGGCGAAAGGATACAAATATAAAATCACAACTTTCTTATTTTTTTCCAACTCGAGAACAAATACAATCTTTAATGTCTTTTCATTGTAGAACACAAAATTTCTTTACTCTCTCTTTCTTTTCTTTCTTTAATTCAATTTCTTTTCTCTTACATAGATTAAACTCGAGAACATAGCGTTACTTAATCATCATACACCAATAATCATTCATTTAAGTGGTTGAAGTGAGTTCCATCAAACTATATCAAAAATAAGGAGAAATATTGAGTTTAAGTCTCACATTTGTTTAAAAAATAGAAAAAGTTTTATGTTGTGGGCTAGGGGATTTTCTCAACTAAGATTGGTTGTAAGTGACAAGGACGAACAGATGTACAAGCTTCATTTCGGGGAGGTGTCAATATGGAGCCCAAAGATTCTGTTCTCAAGCAATAAAAATAATCGAGTAAGCTACTGGCCCGTTAACGATCCAATCGGTCGTTAAACAAAAACTTAATAATCATACGAAAAATAAATCCAAGTTTATCTTTTTATTTTCATTCGTTAGAAAACAATATAACCAAGCATTTAAAATTTAAATTAAAAAAAAAAAAAAAAAAAACTCCAAACCCTAATCACTCCCATATTAAATTACCAAAACACCCCTGTCCCCCTCACCCTCTTCTTTTGTCATCATCAAGGCTCCAGCCTCTCAACCACCAAAACCATTGCTGTCCCTCCACCGCAACAAACCATCCTCACGCGCCTCCAACGCGCCGCCCTACTCCTCCCTATCGCCACCGTACCCACCGGAAAACTTCAACCACAGCTTCCACCTCCCCAACAATCAATAATAATAATAATAATAATAACAATAATAATATTATTCGTCTTGTTTGATTGATATTCTTCTTTCTAGCCCTAATTTCGCTTTCGTCATCCCAAGGTAACAATTCACGCGTCTAATGCTATTATTCTCTCTTTATCATATTATTATTATTATTATTATTGTTGTTGTTTTATTATAATTGCTAATGATTTGGAGGTGTATGAGACTTGTATCTGCAACTTGATTGATAATAATTTTATTTATTTTGATTGCTTTTTTTGACGTTTTGTTCTTTCTCTCTTAACCGTCCAAATTGTGAAGGTTTCATCGCCTGCAAGTTTTCGTCTAGGTTGCTGTCGTTATTCGGGAAAGCTGGAAGAATTGTTGTTGTTGTTGTTGAGAGATGTTATTGGGGTTGATTCGTAATGGGAGTTTGTTGATCAATTGCATCTTTCATTTCTCTGAATGGCATCCTTTGGAATTCAATCAGATTTCTAATTAGATTGGGGTTTATTGCCCCTTGAATCTTTGTAACAGGTGAGTGTAATTAGATTGAAGTATTGATTCTTTGTGATCTTGCAATTGGGTAATCTGTGTGCTGCAGTTTTTCATTTGTTGTGGGAACACCAAATTATGATGTGGATTGCATATTTGAAGTTGATAAGTTTCTGTTTTTAGCTTTTGGTATAGAGTTTTAATGTATCTGTATTGATTTGAGGTTGAATTCAGCATTTTTAACCCATTGATTCTTGATTTTGAAAGGGGTTTTCTTTTTCTTGAGTATAAGAAGAACTTAGTCCCTTTGTTGTAGGTTGCAAATACTTGAGGATTTTTCATTTGTTGTGGGAACACCATATTATGATGTGGATTGCACATTCAAAGTGAATAATTGTCTATTTCTAGCTTTTGGTATAGAGTTTAATGTATCTATTATATTGATTTGAAGTTGAATTCTACATTTTAATCCATTTGATTCTTGATTTTGAAAGGGGTTTTGTTTTTCTTGAACATAAGAAGCACTTAGTCCCACTTGATTTTGTTTTACCTGATGGCTTGTGGGTTGTTGGATGGTTGCTTGATTAAAGGTTTATTTGTTTGTTGGGCAGGTTTGGTTCTAATTAAGCCGGTCAATTGTTGCGATAGATTGTTAAAAGTGGTTATACTATTGGTTAAGGTCAAGTATTTGAATACCCATGTTTATTAAGGGATGCTCTTTTGCAAGTGTGGTGGAAATGGGATGTTGTGGTTGTTTTGGGTTTTCGTCAAAAAAGCAAAAGAAGACTAGGCCTAATTCCCACATTGGGAATCACATTTCACAGGAGTTGTTGCTAAATGATGAAGTAGAAGAGGAGGAAGAGGAAGAAGAAGATAATTGCTCATATGGAGATGACGTCTCTGAATCTGAAAAGGGAGATCAAGAAGAATTCAGGAACCCATCAAAGCGCCCTGAGGATATTCTTTTGTACAGGACACAAAACGGTTTGATTTGCAGAGAGTTCCCTGTTAAGGAAACCCACAAACTTGTCCGGTCAGAGGTAATTTGATACAAATAATCAGTGTATTTATGGGCTGCGTGCTTTTAGACAAATTCATTAATCGTTGGTTTATTTTTATTATGGCATTCACGTGGTTGATTGCTTAGATTTAAGCAAGATAAGCAGGTTTTGATCCTCCCACTAGCATTTTTAACGTTATCACTGCTCCCTTTTGTAATTTGAGGCTGCCTATTAGTGTTAGGGCTCTTAATTAATCTCCATGTCATATTTGTTGAGATAGTGTATGTGGTGCTGTTTGACTTTTTTCATTTATATTGAAACTGCTTTGTAGGCCTTACATTGAAAAAGATTTTGAATGATGAAAATGCATATGGTTCAATTATATCAATTTCGGTGAAAAAGATGTTAAATGATGAAAAAGCCCTTATTTTGTGTCAGTATATGGCTTTTTTAACCTATAGCATGTTGATATATCATCAAAGGTATTTTGGCATCAAAAACTTTAGTGGAATTTTCATCATCCAATATGTTTTCGGCCGGAGTTGGTATAAGACAAAACTGGATACATACTTAGGTGGCCTAAAAATTAATTTCATATATATGTGGGTGGCCTTGATGAAAAAAGTTGAATACTTTGCATTCTTTACTTTTGACTTATATTCTTTTTACTCTTTATTATAGGATGAGAATGGGAACAAGACAGTGAATGAGTATGTTCGTGAGTACAAAATTGGTTCTGGTAGCTATGGGAAAGTGGTAAGCGTCTTATTTTTTATCCATTATGCAAACTCTCCTTTTCAATATGTCTGTTAATGATAGTCATTTGTTTGGCTTATATGTCTAACAGGTTCTTTACAGAAGCCGAGTGGATGGGCAGCATTATGCAATTAAGGTAGTGTGCTAAATTTTGCGAGTTAAACATTTCTTTGATCTTGTTGCTGACTCTTGTCTTGCCCGATTGGATCTCTTCAGAAATTTGTTATTTATATTTGATAGGTCATGATTGATATTTGAATGCAGGCGTTTCACAAGTCTCATTTATTAAAGCTACGAGTTGCCCCGTCTGAAACTGCAATGAGTGATGTTCTCCGCGAGGTACTTTTTGTTTTCTCATGAGCATGTATTTGATATATGATTTGAGGTGAAATTTGATAATTATATTATTCTAGTGGTTAATGGTGGCTCATCATCTTCCTTGCAGGTCTTAATTATGAAAATGTTAAATCATCCGAACATAGTAAATCTGATTGAAGTTATAGATGACCCAAACACAGATCATTTCTACATGGGTATGAAAGGCCACTGCTTTCCCTTTTCCTATTTCCTTAATGTTTTTTTTTAAGTTTTCATTGATTACTAGGTTTCTTTAAGTCTATTTTAAAGAGAAGATCTTTTTTCAGTTCTAGAATACGTGGAAGGAAAATGGGTCTTTGAGGGTGCTGGACCGCCAGGTGGCTTGGGTCAAAATGTTGCAAGGAGATATTTGCGTGATATAGTTTCTGGGTTGATGTATCTCCATTCGCATGTATGACTCTGCTTTCAATTATAGTATTTTATTTTGACTTGCTATATTATAGTCAACCAAACAACAAAAACAACCATTTCCTTCTAAGTTCTATGGTTGTCTTGAAGAATCCCATATTCTTGTTATTGGAAATTGATTTGAGTTACACCAATGAAGTTCTAAATTTCTTTAATCAATCTGCCTGTGTTTTAGGTTCTTTCCCTCGTTCATCATAGAAAAAGCCACCTTTTGTCCTGTACTTTTGCGCTAATCTTATTAAAGTCCACAAATCATGTTTATAAAATTGTTTTGATAGTCCAAGCAGACATTTTTTATTAATCAAGATTCCATACAGGATACTTTTTTCATGCTCTCGTTTTCATTTTTATTGTTCTTTTTAGTTAATTTCTCGTTTCTCCTTTTTTGAGTCTCAGAATGTTGTGCATGGTGATATAAAGCCTGATAATCTTCTTGTGACCGCCACCGGCACAGTAAAGATCGGTGATTTCAGTGTGAGCCAGGTTTTTGAGGTAATAAATTCCTCCTCTCAAGCAATATTTGTCATTTCATTAATACTCTCAATGGATATTCCATGTTTTCATGAAATAACATTATCATGCTGTCACCAATATGTTCCATCGTCTATGCTTCTAACTTAAATGTATCCTGGGAAAAAGATAAAATTTGTCATTGCACCTTAATTTCTGTATTAACTCTTAACTATTGAATTATTTAATGGAAATTATTTGTTTTACAGGATGAAAATGACGAACTTCGCCGCTCTCCTGGGACTCCTGTATTCACTGCTCCTGAATGTTGTCTAGGTAAGATGGTTTTGTCAAGATTATGGTTTTGTCAAGATTTCTTCTGTTACTGTCCTTTGACTTTTTCTGGTCAGGATTGTCATTTGTAGAACTAAATTTTCACAAAATGATACAAACACCTCGGTTTTTAATCTATAGGTCTAACTTATCATGGCAAAGCTGCTGACACATGGGCTGTTGGAGTTACCTTATACTGTATGATACTAGGACAATATCCTTTTCTTGGAGACACACTGCAAGATACGTATGATAAGGTGTGCCACCTGGAATTTATACGCCGTTCTCATAAATTTTATATATTTTTTTAACATTTTGACTTGTTTCCAGATCGTTAATGATCCTATGTGGCTCCCCGCGGGCATGAACCCCCTACTTAAGAACCTACTCGAGGGTCTTCTCTGCAAAGGTTAGCAAATTTGTTTACAATGCTGCAACTAGAAGATACTTTTGACCTTTAGTTATAACACCTGCTGATGTATATATGTTATAACTTTAACAGACCCGACAGAAAGACTGACTCTAGAGATGGTTGCAGTGCACCCATGGGTTGTGGGTGACGAGGGCCCGATACCTTATTTTTTATGTTGGTGCAAACGTAATAAGTTACAGAAGGAGCAAATATCTGATGGGAGTAAAACAGATCCTCTTATCGATATCAACTAAAAACCTTTTTGTCTGGTGTTAAGGTTTACTTTGTATAGTAAGAGTTTATTTGGAGAGTTTTTAAGAAGTAAATGATCTTGTAAGAAATTGGAAAAGAGAAAGTGTGGGGGTTGACTTTTGAATCATGATATGTGACTATTTTGGTTTTGAGTTAATGATGTGCATCAGTCTCACTTTAGACTTAAGTTAACCTTAATCCCTTTTTTAATAAAACATTTTGCAGTCTATTCTTGTTGGTGATGGATCTCTATGTTAATTATCTACAAGATCATTCTCCCACAATCATGCACTGTTTTATGACTTTATTGATGTCTCAGTTTGATCTTTTACCTATTTCTCTTTACATTCCTGAGTAGAGAACTGGCCTTATGCACCAAGTGCCGCGTACGACTTTACGTAAAACATAAGCTAAGTCAAGCACAGGGTACATCTTATTTTTTAAGAATCATCACCAACATCTTTTCACATTCTTTTAGAACGGTTCCAATGAAAATGATAAAAATACAAGTTGAATTTTCTTATTTACTTGCCTATCAACGTCAGAGCATTTAGTTTAAGTTTCCCAACGATCAACGGCTTAGGAGGTAGAATCATAAATACTATCCGAAATTAGAATTCCTTCCATCTTTGTCCCGTCACTGAAAATCTAGTTAAAAAATTAACAAAACATTATAATCGAGTGTAAATGAACATCCTAATCAATATTATAGGCTCCTGGGGCACTTGAATTAGAGTTACGAGTTTGTTCGATTATTGTGACTTGTCGTTAAGGTACACATATCACAATTTCTTATTGCATATAACTTTTGCCCTCGGGCATCCGTACTTCTATGGAAACATATTGGATTTAACATTTTAGTTTCAACTTAATGTCTTATGATTATTATAAATGTAACTAGTACGTTATTACTTGTAGCATACAATAGGTTTCCTTTTGAACATGTTTTCAACTTCTTATAGATAATAATAAATTTAAACTTGTGTTATAACATTAGTTAAGTTGGGTAGTTGCACTAACACTTAAATTTTAGATGTACTTTAGGTATTTGTGGACCACCTTCAGTCTTTGGTTATGAGAATGAAAGCAGATAAGAAATCAATGAGGAGAATTCAATATGAAATCGACGTAAATGGAGATTGAAAGAAACTTGATAATTTGATGAAATCAGATCACGAATCAAATGAACACAAACTAAACCGGGGAGTGGTTGGAGAAAATTTTAGATTTGATTTCATTAAATTGAAAAATGCATAAATGTTTCTCATTCTAAGTATCGTGTTTTTAAATGTAATAAAGAATACATTTAAATAAATTATTCATAAAAGTGTATGATTAATTTCTTAAGTATAATTAAGAAAATGTATAGAAATTAACAAATATCATTTTTATTAATTATCCCACAGGACGAAAACCCCTCTTTTGTCAACAACACATCGCTTCAATGGGTGTTCTAATACTATTTTCTTGTGGTTAGAGGTTCTCGAAGTCTCGTGTACTATCTTCATTTGGAAACATGCAACACAAAGTGATTAATGTTTAATTTAGACGTTAATCGTAGTTATAAGTGATAATCGTATCGAGTGAATCAAACATAACTTATATATTTATTCATGTCAATATGAGAAACTTAAAATGTTGTGTTTATGTCATGTTTCAGTTGACTCAGTTGACGTTCATTTACGATAATGAGCATTAGCTAGTAACGTGGTAACAAATTTAATTTAACTTTATTTTATCTCTCATTCCAATTAACACATTTAGATTTATATATTTAGCTCGAGATATATATATATATATATATATATATATATATATATATATAAAAGACTTGTTTCATGCTTATTGTATAAGCAACAAATATAAGACTTATAGATCAAATGTGTTCTTTCACCACCGAACTAGTTTTTGGGATATGTTCTTATGTTTAGTCCGTAACATATTACGTATGTTTGATAAAAAATGAAAAATGTAATTTTTTTAAATGTGGCTTTCGTTAAATAAACTTAAATTTTACCAAAAAAGCACTAATATGTCATCTCTCAACCAAGGTAAAAGAAATCATTATATTTTAGTAAACCTTCATCTTTCCAATATATAATAAATTAAAACGTGAAAATGAGAGTTTAGTTTTGATAGTATTTCACAACAATTCCTTATAGATAACTACATATTTTCCCAATACGGCAATGCATCAAACTGAAAAGAGGCATCCCACTACCAACAATTTTGATTTAAACAAGATAATATAAACAATTTAATGATGATAATATTATTTAATAACAAGAAACAAAGCATTTTTTATTTATTTAGTTAATAATATGTACATTTTTTTAATACGATGTCTAGAAAGCAAATTTTAGACAGATTTGTCTTGATTGAGGTATAAACCTACAATCTTTAAATAGTAATAATCTCTCTTTATACTACAAAACCCTAATCTCCACTTAATAATATACATCTACTCAATTCTACTTCAATTTTGTAAAAAAATATTCTTATGGACACATAATCACTCATTAACAAAACAAATCAGATAAAAAGTATAACTAGAGGGTACACAGTAATATACTAGCTCAAATAATCCACCATGTAGTCATTAATTTCGCCTAAATCAAACCATATTTAACTATAAATACTACAGCCCATTCGATTGAGTTGAACAGTTGAACCGGAACCTTAGAAGATGGAAGCTTTAACTATAGCCAACGGTCGATATCACACCAAATGGTACGTCATGAACACATAGATAAACCGTCCCAACTCTTATGATAGGGGTGTTCATTATTGAGATTTCGTTTATTTGAATCAAATTCGAATTCGATTTGAATAATTAAGTCGAAGCAAATCGAATTCGAATTTGAGTTTCTTGATTCGAATAAATCAAATAAGGAATGTACATGTATACTCTTATATTTTTATAGGATATGAGGATTTATTCTTTTATTGTTTTTATATGTGGTTTGAGCTATGTCTAATATATTTTATAGTTATTGGCTAATGGAGTAAATAGGATTATTCGAGACCATTTGGATGTTGTTATGATTGAATTTGTTTTTGGAATTTTAAATGATGTTTTGGTTATGTTATAATGCTGTTATTTTTTATTTAAACTTGTAATATGGATTAGATTGTTAAAATTTTAGAAAAGTAGTAATTTAATTATTTTAAATTCTATGTTTTTTATTTTTATTTTTCTAATAAATTCGAATTCAATTTTAGCTCAAACCAATAAGTAAAAAGTTATTAGAACTAAGATAATAATTTTGGATTATTATTTAAACGAGTTAAAAGCTTGAGCCAACAATACAAACAAGTGAGCCAACGAGCCAACTCGAGCAAAGCTTACTTGGCTCTGGTCCGGCTTGTATACAAATGAGCCAAATCCAAAAAATCCAAATACATGAGCTGATATCGAGCGCGCTTTTTGTTGAAAAAACACAAGCATTTTAAACAACACTACTTGGTTACGTTAATCGACATATGTATGTCCATATAGGTAAGAAAGTATCCAAATCAACGGATGATAATTCATGCATATAAGACAAAGCGAATATAGTCTCGAACGTTCATGATTAATATATAAAAAATTAGATGATTAGGACCATTTGTTTGTTTGTTTATGTATGTAACAAACCAAATCAATGTTCATTTAAATGAGTTTGGATTTAATGTATTCTTTAATAGATTATACAACCATGCTTATTTTTGATATTTATTTTGTTAAACACATTAGTGAAGACAAAGATAGACTTTTGATAAATCTTGTACTATAAATATTTCTCCAAAACCCTACAAAGGCATATGTAATAAGGTAGTAGTTTTGTTTTCTGTTTTTTAAACAATAAATCAAATAGCTATTTGTATATAAGGTATTTAAGCATTTACATAAAATGTTTTAACCGGATCGATTACTCATGAAACATGCAATCTTATTTATTTGTATTGGTGTAAAAATTGAATGACATTATAGTTAGTTTAAGATAAAAATAACCTTTAAGTTGAACCATCAAACATACACAATTTCAAAATCAAACATTACACCTTGAATGCAAAACTAAACTTAAACATTAATCATCCTAAACATAAACAACTTAAGAAATCAAATTATCCAAACCCAAAATATATGAAAATAAACCATTCGACAAGTTTGTTCATCTACTCCGCACTCATGGTTTAATTAAAAAACAGAAGTCAAGACACTTAAACACATCGATTCTTAGAGCATTCACAGTATGTTCTCTATTTTGATGTGAGTGTGTGCCCTATATTATGGGGAATGGTTGTGAGTGGTTGTGAGTGAAGAATATAAAAAACAAATTGAGGTTGTACCATGTTTTTCCATATTTGAGGAAGCACGGTACAAGCCCCATAAATTTTTTAATATTTTTGAAAGTGATTGTAAGTGTATAAGAGAAATATAATAATAAATATATAAAAAAGTATTATTTAATTAAAATAATAATATTTTTAATATAAACATTAGAAACGGAGATATGAAAGCTAGTGTGGATGTTAGCTTCTTAATCACACCAACTAGTGTCACTTGGTTTTCAACTATTGCATAACATACAATGATTGAATTTGTTAGTTTATAGAATTAAAAATGGTTAGAATATTTTGGAGAGAGGTGTGGGCAATAAGAACTAAGAAGGTGCAATTGGGGTTCATATGCTGTACTCATGGCACAAGTGCATGACACGTCATACATTCACAATTTATGGTTAAGGTATCATGGGCTTTGACTTTACCCTCAAATAGTCAATTATGATCACAATTTTAATCATTCACAAAATCCAAATCTTGATTTGTTCACTAACACCATGACACCATGCCAAGTTCCATCACTATCATTCATATATTTCTTGTGTCCTTGTTCTAACTTTTCTTTCTCATAACTTCCATTCTATATTATATATTTTCATTAGCTATTATTATAATATAATTACTAGTTTCTTAATTTTGGTTTTATTAACAAGTTATTTTAGATAATTGATCATTAATGAAGTAATGTTGTTAAATTCCTAGAATACTTTAGTGAAAAAACACTAATCTTTTTGCATGCCATACACGTTTCATGCAACATGTAAGATGCTTTCGACACTTCAACCGACATACATCTTGATTAGATCGTAGCATGCTACTAAATCTGGAAAAACGACATAAACTTCAAAAAAAGTCGTCGAGGCTAGAAGTTTAGTAAATACACGATTGTCGGTTAGCGTTAGGTGCCTTTTTTGACGGTTCACAACCATTATCATATCAACAACCAGAGTTATGATATCTGTCTATCTATATAAACAAAAACTATTGTTTAAAAATATAAAGAATATTAATAAATACAATGGAAATCAAACTAAAATCTTAGATATGAAGTATTACTACTTTCTACAAAATTGAAACTAAAAGCTTATAAATCCTTAAGGATATGACATAACAAAACCTAAAACAAGAATAATTAAAGTCAATTAATGATCTAACATGATCCTAATGTCTTTATTATGATGTATGTTAGTAGTTCATTTATTAACACTTTCTTAATAAGTTATAACATTAAGTCAAATATACATAATTGTGTCTGTTCTAATTTCTTAACATGAGAATAAATAGAAACAATAATCAAACAAAACATTAAATAAAGTAAAAACTTGCTTACTCTACACATGTTACTCAAAAGGAACAAAAGAGTTCAATTTCAACTTTGTTTAGGTAAAAGAAAGTAACATCAAGAGAATTCTCAACTAAGCTATTGTGACATCATTATCAAAATGAAGTGATGGACACAAATGAAAAAAGGGAAATTATAAAAAAAATAAATATAGAAATAAAGACTTCTTTTTTTGTTTGGGGGGGTTGCATGTTGGATGTTGACTAATTTCAAGAAAGCCATAACATAGAAGGATGTGAGTATTGAAGTAGGCCCATTCCTCTGTTTTTTGTGTGTTAGAAATTGAGGGATTTAAATGACACCACCATACCATCTCTGTGATTATATGCTATTAAAGACCTCCTTTTCTTTCTGTCTCTCTCATCTTTAACCATTTTTCTTCAAGATTTTTAGTTTCAGAATCTGGGTGTCCAATAAAAATCAAAACTTTACATGAAATCATGAAACTTGAAGAGAATAACAGGGTCATGGATGTAGTTGAAGGGCATGATTCAAGTTCATCACAAAGTGAAGAAGTTGTCATCCCTATTCACAAGGCTGGTTTTCACTGTCTTCCCCTACTTTCTTACTTATTGATATGTTGGTTTCTTTTCTTTGTTCAAATCATTAAATCATGCCTTTTTGTATGAATTCACTTATGGGTATTGCTTAATTCAGATATTTATTACCAAAGTTATGAGCTTTTTAAGTTTTTAGCTTGTGGACAGTGACGGATTCAGAAATTTTTTATCGCGTGTCACTGTGTCAGTCATAAGTTCTATTCTATTATCGGTTACAACTAAATGGTCAAACACATACTTAGAATTAAGAAACAAATTGTTTGTTCATATTATGGTTATTTGGATGGTGTGTGAGGATTGAAATGATGTTTTTGTATATTATTTCCATTGCATTTTGCTCAAAGATGATAGTTGTTTTTGAAGATAAATGAATGACCACTTGAATCTAAAGTTTGCATGATGAACCAAATCTTCTCAACTGTGTCACATTAATTCGCTTTAAATACTTTATCGGCGACAATTTAAGAATTAAATTGTAAAAATTAATAAAGTAATTAAAGCGAATTATTGTGCACTATTAAGAAATTATGTGAATGCGAATTAAAGTTTAGCTTGTTCTTGGAGAAAGATCAATGAAGTTAGGTTCAATGTGAACTTGTTGCCTTTTAAGTTCATGTCAATTTTTTAGATTCTTTTAAAGAATTTTCTCATGAGCAACAAATTGATGCTTTTATTAAAAGTTGTTTTGGACCATAAGCACTTTCTCTCTATTTTCTTTTTTTGTCTTATTTTTTTCAAGAAAATTGAAATCTTTGTAACTAATTCCATCATTTAGTGTCAAACTTGGGTTTCAAGACTTGTGTATCCCTCATGATAGTTGCTTAAAAAACAAAACACATGATGTTGGCTCTTCAAACTTCAATTGCAACATATACCTAACAAACACATGTTCTGTCAACTTATGATTTCCACTTTAAAACGGTGAAATCGTTACTTTTGCTGCTCAAAAGACGTTACAACCCAAATCTTCTTATGTGGAACGAGGCTGATTCGTGCAGGATATGTAAATGATCACTTATAGTCGTATTAGAATTCGGCTTTTTAGCAACAATCTTCGGTGAAAAGCTCCTTATATAGGGGGCTAAAAGCAAGTACAAAAGGCTAATCCTTGTTTACAGGCAGAAAGTAATCTTACTTTTAGTTAACTTTTAATCCCACTTATGCATCCTTGTGATTATATGTTTATAATACTAAAAGACTGTTTTGGTCACTAGATTAGTGGCATGCTTTATGCAACTAGAAATTTCTGTTGTGATATGCTTGATAATACTCATCTTAGTGCAGGATGATTTGGATTGCATTTATTTATCAAACAAATTTGCAAAAAGAGCCAAAAGTTATTTCCTTATTTGCAATGCAAACTATTTTTTGCATGTGGGGTTTGTTTTTAGTTTCAAAATGTAGCGACTTTCTTGTCGTTAGCTTTAGGGGGGCGTTTGTCATTGCGTTTTGAAAGTAATTATGTTATATCAGATTGCGTTTGCATTGCGTTTTGAAAGTAATTATGTTATATCAGATTGCGTTTTGAAAGTAATTATGTTATATCAGATTATCAATCGTAAGAAAACAAATTCGTACCTTATTGTTAAAGTTGCTTTGCAGCTTGAATAAACAAACTACAAACAAATTATCTGCAACTTGTAAACACAATAATCAAATGAACATGTTCATAACACAATGCCAAACACTCCTCATCATTTCAAGAATTTCTTGATTCAACCGTTCGATCATTTCATGATTTTTCTTCATTGTTTTCAGGTTGAAGAAGAAATTTCTACTGCGCTTACAGAAACAGCTACCGCGAAAAACTGGAAAAAACAGAATCTGTTTCTGGAGATACCATCAAGAACATCACAGCCTTCTTCATCTCAAGAAGTTCAAATCAAGATTGCCTCGACACTGACTCCAACTCCTAAAAAAGTAAACTTCAATATACCGCAAAGCCCTTCAGATATTACAGCAAATGCAACTCCTGCTAATTATTCATCAAGAACCAAATCTTCAAAGAGAAGTCTACTACCAAAACTGAACTTTATGAACAAGAATTCGATCCCCGATGCAGAAAAGATTGATGGTAATGTAGTTCCAGCAGCCTCGTCATCTGTAACACATGAAAGAACTTCGATCGCGAGATCATGGTCACTTACAAAAATCTTTACCCCTCAGAGGACATCTTCTTTGCCTGTTACCCCCATTGCTCAATCAGATCAAGGATCTGTGCTTGGAAACTCTGGCGGTTCGCTTAATCTGGAGGTATGTTGACTATCAGCCCGTTAAGTCCTACGCGTTGACCATAGATAGTAGGTGCGGCCAGGTGGCAATTTCGACCCGTTTACTTCTGATTGGGTCATTTTCTTTTTGTTAACGGTCCAAACAAAAAAATGACTTGAACGCGCTGAATTGACCCAAAGTCTATTTTTAATACATGCAACCTCCAATATCCTATTTGTTCAAGATTTGGGCATTTACTGTAAAACTAAACAAACAAGTGTTACGGGTCAACCCAACCAGCCCAACCCGTTACAAACGTTACTAAAAGATGTCCCCTCACCAACCATCCATCTTGTTGATCTTTCAAGTATCAAAAAGTTTTAATCTTTTTCATGTGGTTTGGTTGTAGACTAAAGTCCAAGGGCATATAGCCCGGTCACGTTCAGTCCCAGTCCTCAATGAAGATATAAGCATCAAGCGAATGGACTCATTTTTCCGTGTGATTCCTTCAACTCCACGAGTTAAAGATTCTGATACCGTTCCACCAACCCCTTCTCCAACTCGTGACACGGGTAAGTAATAGTTTTAACTGATAGTTTTAATACAGCTTGAATCTTTGACAAATATTTACATATATGACATGATTTGTTTCTGATAAATGTGAGGAATTTCTATGATTTCTTTAGGTAATGAAGAAGGGGATGGTGAAGATATACCCGAAGAAGAAGCTGTTTGCAGGATATGTTTAGTTGAATTATGTGAAGGTGGAGAAACACTTAAAATGGAGTGCAGCTGCAAAGGGGAACTCGCGTTGGCTCATAAAGATTGTGCAGTAAAATGGTTTAGCATCAAAGGTAACAAGACTTGTGATGTGTGTCATCAAGACGTACAAAATCTACCCGTTACACTTCTAAGGATACAGAGTAGTGTCAGAAACCGAAACGTTGGTGCAAGTAGATCATCTCACCCCTTGGAAGTCAACGGATACGGGCAAGTTAACCATATTATCCCCCTTTTTACCACTTTCTTTTTTGAGTTTAACTTATGGGTCACGATCTAAAACGCGTTAATTGGGCAGTGATATCTATAGGGTGTGGCAAGAAGTGCCGATTCTTGTTATTGTCAGCATGTTAGCCTACTTCTGTTTCATTGAGCAGCTTCTGGTAAGACTCATGAGAAAACTGTTTATATAATGATTGCATAGAATCTTGACAAAAATACATTATGTATGAAGGTTGGGAGCATGGGTACGAGTGCCATCGCGCTCTCGCTTCCATTTTCGTGCGTTTTGGGTCTTCTTTCATCCATGACCTCTTCAACCATGGGTAAGTAGTCAATCTTTAGTGTTCATGATTCACTTTACAGTAAACCATTTGATAATGTTCTGATATCTTTACAGTGAGAAGAAGATTTGTGTGGCTATATGCATCGGTTCAGTTCGCGTTTGTAGTAATCTTCGCGCATATTTTCTTTTCTGTGGTAAGCAGCCCACAAAGTTGATCCATTTCTTTCACACAAACATGAAAACACACTAACTTTTGTATGGTGTTTTCAGGTTCATGTGCAGCCCGTTTTGTCGATTCTTCTTGCAACATTTGCAGGGTGTGGGGTTGCAATGAGCGGTAGCTCGATTGTCGTAGAGATTATAAGGCTAAAAAGGCGATGTTGGCCCGACGGATCAGATCAGCAAATGGATTCTCAGATTGTTTTACATCCACAGCCACAACACGCGCAAACTGCAGCCTCATCGTCTCATGTTGTTCCTCCACAGGGAGTTGAAAGTGAGAATACAGAAGCTGATAGAGGTAGTTAAGTTTGGTATGAGATCATGGTTCATGTGAAGGTTTTGTGGTTTCAGTTGAGATAAGAGTGTAGTGACAAAATTTAATCTGTATATTGATGAAGTATATCAAAAAGTTTTCATGAAAATTCAATTTATTGACTTATTGTGTTTATTATCCATACGGCGTATGCTGGTGATTTAGTGTCATCAAAGTTATTTTTAGTGTAACTGGATTTACTTAATACAAGTTGAGATATTAGAATATAATTGTTGTCATTTTAGACGCACCACTAGCATGCGCCGCCTCCGGTGCCGGTGCTTGTGTTGGAGACTTAGATGGAGTAGAGGTTTGAGCTAGGTGCCAGTGTAGGGTTCGGGTTCGGGCTCAAGATTAAACGAGTCCGCTTAGCTCGGTTCATTTATTCTTAGCGGGTTAAAATTTGAGGTTTAGTTCAGCCTGTATAAAACTGGAGTTAGCTTGTTTATTTTTCTTAAACTTTAACAAAATTAATATTTTTTATACATACAAATAAATTTTATTAACATGCCCAATACGAGGCAAACAAGCATGTCAACGAGCTTAGATTAATATAATAGTTGAGTTTAAACATATTAAGATCGGCATTTTATTTGTTTAATAGCTTATAAATTCTAAAGTTAGGTTTTATTTTTAACGAGCGAACATACCTTGGCTTGAGTTCATGTCGTTTTAGAAACCAAGCCAAATTGGCTTGGCTCATTTAACAAGCCGATTAAAAATGAATTGTTTTTTAAGTTTTTCCCATGCGAGCCTTGAGCCATGAGCTTTTTAAATAAGAAGTATTTTACTTGTATAAAAAAACTAATCTGACATAAATATAATCAGATAGATATGCTTGGAAAACAATGATCTTTATCATCTTCTAGTTAATTTCCTAATAATTATGTGTTCGTTATTGTTTTTAAGAACAGCTTATACATCGTTCTTGTCTGTAACGAATCTTGAGAGGAGCACCTTTGTTACACATCATTATACCATTAAGCTATAAACCCTTTGGTAATACGTGTTTATTTAATACTAAACAACTTGTCATCCTTACGTTGAAGTAGCGGGTCTCATTTGAAGTGTCTTCTGCCATTTGAACATGCAAATGTGCACACTGTCAATCTAGACGGTTCACATGAAAGCTGGTGACATTGTTAGTGTTTTTACATCTACTTATTATATATTTTGATAAGAGCATTCACAATTCCTCCTTATAATTACATTAAAAATTATTATTTTTTCTCTTTTTTTTAATTAAATAATATTTTTAATACATTTATCATTACATTTTCTCTTATCCACTCACAACCATTTTCAAAAATATTAAAAAATTTCTTCTTTTTAATTAAAAAAATAATTTCCGTACATTTATCATTACATTTTCTCTCATCCACTCACAACCATTTTCAAAAATATTAAAAAAAATCTTCTTTTTAATTAAATAATATTTTTTATACATATAGCATTATATTTTTTCTCATCCACTCACAACCATTTTTAAAAATATTAAAAAAATTCTTCTTTTTAATTAAATAATATTTTTTCATACATTTATCATTACATTTTCTCTCATCCACTCACAACCATTTTTAAAAATATTAAAAAATTTCTTCTTTTTAATTAAATTATATTTTTTCATACAATTATCATTATATTTTCTCATCTACTCACAACTATTTTCAAAAATTTTAAAAAATTTATGAGGGTTGTACTACCAAATATGAGAAAACACAATATAATCCCCATAATTTTTCTACATCTTTCACTCACAATCACTCTGCAACTATCCCTATAAAATATGACATCCACTCGCGTATATATGGGGAAGGGGCTTTGAATGCGCTAATACTACTTTTAAAACTAAATAATCAAATTTTAACAACTTTTAGAAAACCACCAAGACATCCAGCAACTCCCAACTCTCATGTGGCAGTCTAATATAGATTAATTAGATCACTAAAAACCATCTTGTTTTCTATAGATTAATTAGATCACTAAAAACCGTTTTCTTTTCTCTGTTTATCTTCGCTTAACACATCAGTTTTTTTCAATGTTTTTCATTTTTTCTCAATTTTCCCCCGTTTTACACAGTATTATCCTAGTTTTTACCCGTCTCCTCGTTCAAAGAGGCGGTGTGTTTTTTGCTTTTAGATCTTTCTCAGCCGTCTTATACCTTATCAATAACTATGCTTTATTGAGCTAGATTGTTGTTGTATAGTTAGTATTTTATTTGACCAAGGACATATTGAATTTATTGATCAAAATTAGTATGAAGTAGTATTTAACCCCACACGTTGCGGTGGGGGAGTAAAACCGAATCAAATTGCATCAATGTCACATCGTGACTAGCGACCACCAACACCAGAAAAGCTCATAAAACAAAAGAAACAAAACCGAACATAAAAATAGCATAAAACTTTAAACCATGCATGTGCGTTGCGACGTGTTAATGTGTATAAAGTAATACGAAGTGTATTACACAATGCGGTCGTGAAACAGAAAAAAATAGATGTAAAATCATTAAACCACATATGCATGTGCCTGTATGTTAACTCGAAAATTTTAAACCGAAACGTAAAACAAAAAAAATTGTAAATGATAAAATATATGAGACCAAAGTTGAAAATAAAAAATGTATTAAAATTAAATGTAAAAGATGAAAACTATAGTTACAAATGAAAAATAGAGAAAAAACAAAATGATGTACAATTTATAAAACATAAAATACAACTCATAATGCACAATTAAGTAAGTTGATAATTGATATTATATAAATTTACCAACATCCAAAAAAAAAAAAAGTCATTAGCTAGGGCTTAAAGGAAGCAGTCTTTTTATGGCATGAATATCTCTAAAAGAAGAAAAACATTACAATCATCTCACTCTTTCCATACTTAATATATAACTTTGTTATTAGTAAAATTTTTGCTAGCTACGTTTATTTGTTTGTTTTACCTAGCTTACAATTAACCATAATCGAATCAACTAAACCATCATTCTTTAATAAAAAAGAGATTTACTGAACTGTAACCTTACTTATAACCTTACTGATAATCTCATTCAAGTAAACCTGATGATCTGATTATCTGATGATCTGATGATATGTTTGAATCATCAATGAGGTTCTAACACTAATGAATCATCAGATTCTCCAGATTATGAATCAAAGCTTAAACATTAACTATACACGAATGATTCACACAAACATCTCAATAATCAATCAAAAAACTGATGATCTGATGATCTGTTTGAATCATCAATGATGCTCTAGAACTAACGAATCATCAAGTAGTTCATATCATGAATCAAAGCTTACGCATTACCTAAACACGAACAACTAATCAAAACATCTCAAAAACGAATCGAAAAACTGATGATCCGATTAAACTAAACCTCACAAATCCATATAACAAATCAAACAAACTTACTATCTCAATCCTGAGGAATCTCAACATCTCCATCAGCAATCTCCTGCTGCAAATCCTTCGGATCCTTTCCATCAACCGTACATCCAACCGAAACACACGTCCCAAGGATCTCCTTCACCGTCCCCTGCAACTCCTTCGCCATAGATCTAGACCTCATGATCTTCGCGATCTCAATCACATCATCAAGCGATATGTTACCGCTGTGCTTAATGTTCTTCACCTTCTTCCGATCACGCTCCGGCTCCTTCAACGCCTTGATCACCAACGCCGCGGCGGACGGCACGACGGAGACCTTCGCCTGGCGGTTCTGGACGGTGAGTTTGACGGTGACTCGGAGGCCTTTCCAGTCCTTTGCGGTTTCCTTTGCGATGTCTTCTCCGATCTTCTTCGGTGAGAGACCGAGTGGACCGATTTTCGGAGCGAGTGAACTCGCTGCACCGACTTCACCGCCGGTGACTCGGACGTAAACGTCGACTACTTGTGATGGATCGAACTTCGGTGGCATCGTCGGAGAATGATGATCGGAGATCGGAGGCTAGGGTTTGTAGAAGATGATGCGTTGATGATTTGATATTCTAGGGTTTAGCTTATTGGGCCATGAGTGTGGGTGGTACATTAAGGCTTGAGCCCATGACTTTATAGGCTTAAATGCTTCATTGGGCTTTTTTATAGCCTTTATCATTTATAGGAGTGTTAAAATAATTGGTTAGCCTTAGAAACAAACTAATCGTATGTTTCGACTGTCGTTGACTTCTATTAATTGTCATTGCAAAATACACGACTAGAGGAGACTTTCGAGGGAGATCTTGGGAT
Source organism: Flaveria ramosissima (assembly GCA_025215565.1). Taxonomy (NCBI): domain Eukaryota; kingdom Viridiplantae; phylum Streptophyta; class Magnoliopsida; order Asterales; family Asteraceae; genus Flaveria; species Flaveria ramosissima. Next base: position 54,085,978 of record CM046031.1, on the reverse strand, counting down.
AAACATTCGAGTGTTAGTACTACACTACTACTCATAGAAATTAACATTGCCTTAATAACAAGATCGCCTAGTGCTAACACCTTTGGTCGAGTTCCATCATAAACAATTTTTTTACAAAATTTTGCTTAGTAACGATAATCGAACACCCACCTTGAGTAATGATTTGTGGTCTAGCAACCCTAGAAGTTTAAGTGCATCATCAGAACTTTGATTTAGGTATATTATCAGAACTTAAGTATTCTTTTTCTTTGGTGAAAACAATGAAAGCAACTATTTGATTTAGGTATATTATTTACTGAGAAGCAAGAATAGATTGTACAAAATGAAGGTTCAGGTACGCTTATTTTTCTTTTTGAAAAACACCAAACCATGTGGTGAGATGAAAAGCCGGTATCAGAAAGTTTTGGAGAAAAAAATATTAATAGTTAGCAAAGAAAATAACTTAACAAATGTCGATGCAACAAATTTATGGAGATGGAAAAGTTCAAGACAAGAAAGTGAAGAACAAAGTTGCATCAAAGATGAATGTGGGATGGAAAAATGTTGATTACAAAGAAGCCACCTAAAGGTATTTTGGGTTAACGACAACACCGCTACCACTCATTCAGGTAGGTTATGCAAATTGCATCCGCGACTACTAATACATGTCTACCTGATTAAAGATTTAAAAAATGTGAACGTCGGGTGACTGTTGGAGAAGTTGAGATGGTTTAGGATATCTGTTAACACTCTAAACAATTCTTGAAACGACTTATATCTATAGCTAGAGAACAACTTTATTATAAGTAGTTGGTATTGATTATTGTACTTTGTATTCAGTTTTGATTAAAAAAATTGAAAGACTTGGGTTGTTGCCCACAAATTTATTGTTGTCTTCTGCTCTTGATCCGATTGTTTATACCAACATGTCTATTAATTGTCTATATTATACTAGGTTAGTGACCCGTGTGTTACACGGGTGGACCAATACTTAAAATAACACATGAGTAAATAAATGATAATAATATGTATATATGATAAATATATATATTATGTTGAAAATATAAATTAGAATAATAATCCTTTTTCTATATAATGATATCAAAAAATTACGATGTTCCACAATAGAAACAAATAAAGATAGAACAATTGAATATAAAAATGATATAAAAAATATTAACTAATGAACAAATTTGATAAAATCTACAACGATGATACGTAACTAAGACAAGGAACAATTAAAATTAAAAACTAATTATTCATAAAGATGTAAATACTTATTTATGTAATGATTTTTAAAGTAATAAAAGATGAATAAAAGTCACAGCAATGAAATATTGTTACAAAAACAAACAATATCAAAAATATGAATAATGTCATGAATTCTAAAATTAATTAAGAGAAAAATATTATTTCAAAAGAAAATATAATAGAAACTTTTATTTTAATATAACGCTAATACTAAAATTAAGAACATAATCATTATTTATTAACATATATAACAATTTCTTAAAAAATATCAAACAAATTAAAAGTAATAATTGATCATTAATATAATATTTATTGTAATTGGTATGAGTTAATATGTAATTGATATGAGTAATAGTTCCAAATTTATTTTAACTCAAGATTAAAGGATGTAATGACATGTGACAATGCACATGTGATGCTTAGGTGGACGTGCTAGTAAGACGCCACGTGTACCCATAGTTAGTCTTTTATTATAAGTTATAGATTTATGTGCTAGATACCTAGAAGAACAATTGCAAAGCTAAGAAACTGTATTTTAAACTGTTAATCAAACTGAAATATACTAAACTTAGACATAATATTTATTAATTTTAAACATTCTTAGATACCCTTTTTATTAACTTTTATTTAGCTTATTCAAACCCCTAAAACATGTTTTCTTTAAACGGATAAATTTTACCCTATCTATCCCCTACACCTAATCTAGATTATAAATAATTTACATAAATCTATCATAACCAGGACTCAAACCCTTAACATCAAGAGAAGTTTACCTACTATAACTTAAATGTGATCCACAACTGGATCCGATTCGCTCCAATGAACTTTGATTTAACGACTAATCTCTGTTGATTCAAGCCTACACACAATCAAATAACACCAGATAAGGCATTACAGAGAGAGAAGTCTCCCTGTAACAACCCTCTCGTGTGAGAATAAGTAGTCGTAATAAGTAGGTAATTAGTAGGGAGAGAAAAAGAGAGAGTTTAGGGAGTATTTTATGCATGAGAAAACCAATCCCCTTTACATTATATTTATAGTGTTCTGTGATATATATTTAATCAGTCATGTATGATAATGTGAGTGGTCCCTAAAAGAGTTTGTTAGGTAACTGGATCCTATTTCTCATGCGATTGGAGGTGTGTTTTATTAACAGCCAGAATTGATGATAATTATGATACCTTAAATATAAGACACGTGTCAACGCCATATTATAAATCGGGTATTATTTGTATATCCCGGGTCCTGTTTGTTTTTAAACACCTACGTCTGCAATAACTGCCAATAACCCTTTTTAAAACATAGCATCTAAGATAACGACAATAACACTGCTTTTGTAATATAGTAAACAAATTATATGAAGATGGATGCATTTTTGTCAAATATATTTTTTTATGTTGTTGCTCTAGTGGAAGACTTATCATGAGTCTCGTTACTTTATTACAAGATTGTCAAGATGCAAAAACGACTTTATTAGGTACCACGTGTTTGGTTAAAAAAATAAAGCATCATTTTTTATAAAAGTAACAAAGTTAAAGGGTTTTGGTAAGTTTTGTCGATTAATTAAAGAGATTTTGGAAACTTAGGTAAAAACTCGAGAAATTATAGTTAACAGTCCAACATGAAAAATGAAACCGAATGTATGATAATTTTGTTGATTACTTAACCGAAAATTATTTTTCTTGATTAATAACGTCTTGTTAAGTTAGTAAGAGATCAACATCACAAATTCATAATATCTCATTTGTATAGTAGTGATCATTTCTTTTCATCTTACTAATATAACATGAATGATTAACATTCTTGTTTCGTTGAGGTTATAATGATTACTAATAAAAACATGTGTTTTATTAGTAATCACTGTAAATTCAAGATGTCGCTTCTACTTTTACTCTTTTACTAAACTATAATTCGAATAAAACCAACACTCACTTTAAAAGAAATTAAAAAATAAAAATACATAAAGTATTCAATAACCATATATAACTTGTAGGGCTGAACATGAAGGAACGGTCAATTTTAGGCCCCAAAAGAAACTTAATGATATTCACTTTCAAGCATCCACTTAAGTCAAAAGGAACCATCCACTTTCAAGTTACAATCAATTTTTTTTCTGAAAAAAAAAGTTAATTATAAATTAAGTTTGTTGCTCAAAGTCATTCAAAATTACGTATATGTTAATTACTAAATTTTCAAGATTTTGTGAGAGTATCACGCTCTGTACACTTGTTGAAGCGGCAAGTACAAGCATGTGTTGTGATTTTGTATTTTATTTTATTTTTAGGTAAATTGGATTTAATAATACAAAATATTATTCATTGGCCAATAATAACTCATATAATAAATTTGGCCGTTAATAATCCCAACTGTTACCACTGGTAATCCTAGTAGTATAATTATAAAACATTCACACTTAATATTTATTTAGTTCAGGCTCGATTTAGCTTGTAATTTTGTTCATTTCATTCATAATCATTACGGTGAATGAAAACGAGCGCAAATCAAGCGTAAAAATCTAATAATTATATTAATGAGACTGTTGTTGGTAACAAAAAGAAAGGTTGTGATTATTATCAGGCAAATTAGTAGTTTGTATTATTAAAATCCAATTGTCTTATTTTTACATATATGTTAATTTTCAATTTTTTCATTGGTCATTTACTTTCCTTTTTTAGCGTTTTTTTTTCCTTTTTTCGTATTTTTTATTATTTGTTTTTTATGTAGCCTATTCCTTTTCTTTCTCGTTCTTTATAGTTTACTCTTGTTCGCTACGGTTAAACCTGCCAGTTAACAAACATTAATTGCATTATACATACTGAGCTTTATACGTTTTAATCTTTATAACATACTAAAGTTAGTATTTCTAAATGTGTCAAATAAAAAATTCACCGTTTAATATAATGTTATATTGAAAATGAGAATAATGCCTATATGTAACTTGTAACTAGAACCAAAATATTGTTAATTTGACACCTGTTGTAATAGTCAGCCGGAGCAAAACAACTTAAAGGCTATTTTTTTAGTTTTTTCAACAGTAACATGTAGAGTTTTTTAAGATAAAATCTAGAACGTACAACCTTTTAGTTGATAAGTATATCACTTACCACCGTAATATTCATTATAAATAACTATTGATTTTAGTTATAATAATAATTATGTATCTTTAACAACAATAAATATCCAAATGCCTTTTAATTTGTTGCGTAAAATGGTAAATGTATTGTTTATTGTAGTCAAATTAAGATAATGATTTTTAGTAGTGTATAGACATATATTTAATACACATAACCTTAATTATATATGTTTAAAGATAACAACATTGTTAAGTAAATATTTTTTGTTTAATAATACGATTGTGAAGATCGTAATTTTGGTTGAATATATCATATGTGTGTATGATACGTATCTCTTCGGTCGGAGGACATAATTTATTAACTTTTAGATTATATTATATACATTCTTCTTCATAACACTACTTCAAAATGATATTATTTATAAAGAAGCAAAACACATAAACAACAAGTGCCACTTGGTAGAATCATTATACCTAATTTTTAGAATTCTTAAAGATGATTGAAACCTTAAAATATTTAAGAAAGAATATGCTTTCGGAATTTTATTATATCTCTTCTAGATTTTGTAATAAAATATTATCGCTGAAGTTGTTACAATGTATAAAATAGTCTCGTATTAGTTGTATGGGAAATAGATGAGAAATTTATAAATCAAACGTTGAGTTTTCGGTTGGGTCTATAACATAAATTAACTTTTGTTAGTTACTTTTTATTGTTTAATGTATTTTGTATTTTTATTATTGCAATAGTTTAAATCAATCAAGAATGAATAGTGTTGAATACACCAATCTTAAAAGGTTGAATTCTAGCAATCTTAACCAGCCACTAAACTCATTACATAGTGAGGTAAAAACGATCACTTATATAATGATTCAATTAGCTTTATCAGCTTAAAAGATCAAAAATGAATGTCATTATCTACAACTACCCTTGATTTAACTTTGTTAGTTTAAAGAACAAAAATAGAATCAAAGTTATGTTTTAAAGAAAAGCTAAGAGCTTCAATCAAAGCTCTGTTATCTCTTTGTATCTTATTAACTTAAAATTAAAATAATGAAAAACGAAAACAAAGTTGTGTGCAAAAAGAGGGGGCGGTTACGTACAAAGTGATTGCATATGAAGTTGATGTATAATTAGCATCATGTGTTTATACTTATTCACCACATGTATATGATGATGTATAACTAGGTATATAATTACAACTTGTTATATATATAATAACACACAGTTACATACATAACTATGTATAGTTATAATACGCACGTCAAGTTAATGGTTTTTGTTAAATATATAGTAATAGTATACTAAAATAAAGATAATATGTTCGACTTTATGGTTTAATTTTTTGTAACTAGTAAATATACAAAATTATTTGTATTTAAAAAATAATAGAATTGAATGAAATCAACTATGATGCTTTTTTTCTTTATTATTTTTTTTCCTGCTATTTCATCCATAACTAACCTTCAGTTAGTTAAAGAAATTGTTAGTCTCATTAACCATTAATTTGTTTTTATCAATTATCCATATCCTTTACTAAATTATCATTGATTAAAATGATTTACGTTTAATCCACATTCTTGGCTTATTTATTCATAGCTAGCTTTTTAAATTCTACATACGATAAATCTACTTAAATCGAACTAACTGTCTAATATTTTTTTATGAACGGAATATTATTAAAATAAAATTACCACCAACAAGATGTTAGGGCTATGGTACATCATTTATGGCACATAAGATATTGCCCTATGCTTTAACCAAGAGAAAGATGACAACTTCACTTCATCCATCACATTTGAAACTGAAACCAACTTCGAATTGAAAATGAATTTGTTTTGCTCCTATTAAATGCACCAAATTGTTGTCAAATCGATCAATTGCATGTACCATCTTTTCACGAATACTAGAAGCCGATGTTTGTAATGGACCTTAAAGACGCCCCCTTACCGAATCTTGATGGCTTGAATCCTAGTGACACCATTTTACAATATGATTCCATACAGCAGCCGCGAAAGGACAATGCAAGAGTACATGGTCCGTGGTTTCTGAAGCCCCAAAACAAATAGAGCATATAGACGGAAGATCACCATTTTAAATGGTCCGTGGTTTCAGATCTTTTATTGGTTTAGCACTTAATAATTCAGAAATTAACAAACAACCTTAAATCTCAAGCGATCATTGGTTTAAGTCTTCAGCCCAGCTAGTATGAAAGAAGAGGTCGCACATAAAAGAAAGGAAAACATTTTTTTCAAATTGGGTAGTCAACTAACCACACTCAAGATATAATGCGATCCAATGCATTGAAAACGAAAAAAAAATTTATTGGAAAAGATAAAAATAATAACAAATTAAAAGTTCTCTTTATGTAGGCACTTATGAAGCATCATCCTAAGGAATAAAAGCTACGACTCCACATTACTAACACCTAATTAGTGTAACTTTTCCCCCATGTTACCATTTGATCATAAATCTTATAAAAATACAAAACATTCTTTACTTTATTATTAAAGACCTAAAGAAACTTTGCATTTTATAATTCTCTTTATTTATATGTTTTTTTTCTTTTTTATACTACAACTAAACTACTCCTATTATCATAACATATTGATTTCTCGTACAATTCTTTTATCACCCATATCTCTCTATAATAATAATTATACGTATCAAAAGACCATGGTTTTTCAAAAATAGGAACACAATAAAATACCAACACCATATAGTCATACGCCTTCTTACTACTGAGAAAAACATGTTTTTTACAAATTAATAAGCCAGTCAAGGACGGATCACCAACAGACAGTTTGTTATTTGATATTATTGGATTTTGGATGCAGTGCTAGCGATATGTCAGAAACGTACGACGACCATATCATCCAATGGTACCATACGGACAACAATTGCCATCACAGAGCTTTATTCAGAGAAGGTTCACGAAAGTATTCTGTCAGTAAATCTCATCGATATTCTGTCAGAAAATGTATTATTACCCATGCATGTTTACTTGGTGGATCATCGCCTACAGATTTTTTCGGTAATCAGTCACTAACGGATTCCAACGGAGTTGTCCGTTGGTGATACCGTGTGTCTTTTTTATTGCAATTATCTATCTATCGCTTTGTATTTGTTATCAATTTTTCATTTATGTTTACAATATCTTTTAATAAATTAATTTTAACAACTAAAAATATTTGTATTAATAAAATCTTCGTTTAGTGATAATTGTTTTAATATCATTATAGTTATCTTTTGTGAAACAATAGAAAGAAAGAAAATAAGCTAAACCAATGTTTTAAAAACCGGAACAACAACAACTAGTCGGATCGATTGGACCGGTCGGACTAGATTAAAAGCATGAATAACAATTAATATAACTTTAATAAAATAAAAGTATAAAAAGTAATCATCAAAGTGTTTAATTTATAATTAGACACGCACATGAATATATATGCATGCATTAGCTATGTATAACGACGGAACCATATAAAATTGAATATTTGCATCTAATTTAATTTATCTTAGTTCATGCATATAACAAATCAATTGCTAGACTAGATTGTATTTGGTGATTCTTTTCAACCTCGTGGTCTCTAATTCGAGTCTTTCTAGAAAGAATTTTTAATTTTCAAGTTACCTCATTTACTCATCCTACATCAAACACTACTAAATTTTCGAAAGAATTCGTTTCCTATAAAATTACCTTATCGAAAGAATTCGTTTCCTATAAAATTACCTTATCCCACATCGACCATCTAATGAATCAAGAATCCAGCCCTAAAAGATCTTAACGGGTATCGGTTAGATCTATCACCTAGGTTATTGGCTTTCTTGCTTGAACCGTTTAAACTTCTGGTTTAACCATTATTCTGTTAAAACCCTCAACCTAACTGGTGAAGGATCTGGTTTCTGGTCTAACTGGTCCAATAGGTTTTCAAAACACTAGATGTGACAATGAAACATGACATTTCATGATATTAGACAAGAAAAAATATGATAAATATATATATGATGTTGAAAAGATAAAATAAAATAATTCTTTTATATAATGAATATAAAAAAATTACAATATTCCACAATAGAAACAAATGAAGGTAGAACAATTGAACATAAAAATAAAGAAAAAATATTAACTAATGAACAAATTTGATAAAATCTACAAAAGTATGTAACGATGATACGTAACTAAGACAAGGAACAATTAAATTTAAAAACTAATTGCTCATAAAGCTGTAAATACTTATTTATGTAATGATATTTAAAGTTATAAAGGGTGGGTAAAAGTCATAGCAATGAAACGTTGTTAAAAAACAAACAATATCAAACATATGAACAATGTTATGAATTTAAAATTTAATTAAGAGAAAAATATTATTTCAAAAGAAAATATGATAGAAACTTTTATTTTAATAAAACGAAATTTGTTAATGGTAATACTAAAATTAATAACGTAATCATTATTTGTTAACATAAATAACAATTTCTTATAAAAAATGTCAAATAAATCAAAAGTAATAATTGATCATTAATGTAATATTTATTGTAATTGATATGAGTTAATAGTTTCCAAATTTATAGTAACTCAAGATTAAAGGATGTAGCGACATGTGGCAATGCACATGTGACGCTTAGGTGGGCGTGCTAGAAAGACGTCACATGTACTCATAGTTAGTCTTTTATTATGAGTTATAGATGGTTGCCATAAAACCTAATCACACTAAGGACTTGTTACATTTTCACCATGTGAGGCCAAAGGATTACACTTACCGATTGATTTGTATTTTTGTTGTATAGTGGTGTAGTGTCAAATCACAAAGTTATGGTTGCATTATCACTTCTCTAGTTTTGAACTTGTTAATGATTGACTTGGGTTATCTAAACTATTTTTTTTAGAACTGATGCTACTCGTTAATAAAGAATGGAAGTTTCTCTCTCAATCCAAATAATTACTTAGAAGAGAGTAAATTATTAATCAATTACAAATAAAAAATGATAAAATTCCGTTTTTATATAATGGAACATATTCACAAAACTGTATAATCTTATCAAATACTTTTTGAACATTATCTTGAAGAAATTGGAGTTCGAAAATACTGGATAACATATTCCATGAGTATATCCTTTAAATTATCAAGTATGGTCACATACATCGTGAGGATATAATTAAAATAAAGAAAAGGAAAATTGAAAAAAGATAATGGTATATATTCCTCATTCCACCAAAAATTTTATTTAATAATAATCGTAAAACAAATAGTTAAATAGCTTGCCCTGCGTTACTTTAAAACTAACATAAAGTTGTCCATATACCATTACACACAAAGGCGTCGGTTATAGCATAAACTTATAATAATTAAAAAGTATAGTTTTTTATCTTCATCTTACAATTCATAAAAAAAAGTATTATTTTTTCTTTTTTTAATTAAATAATATGTTTATACTTTTAGCGTTATATATATATCTCTCTTTTTCACTCGCAAAAACTTTTAAAACATATTAAAATAATTAATAACAATAAACAATATCTTTTCAAATATACAAATGAACGATAACATTTTCCCACTTCTTCACTATAAATACTTATAACTATTTCATATAATATAAGTAGTACACTTATACATATATAAATAACTTACTGTAAATGCTTTGAAAAAGACATTTTAAGATAAAGTGAAAGTTTAAAGTATCGTCAATCAAATTAACAGTATAAATTATTACCGTTCAAAAATAATAATATAAATTATTATTTTTCAAATAGCTAATAGTTTGCATTATTGTATAGTAATATTTTACCATACACAAATCATAATTTTTATCACAAGTAAAGCATGATATTCCCAATTCAACGTTCAACCATACTCATTACAAACCCAACGGCGTAAAATACCAAAAAGGTACCCTTCACAAAAAGGCCCAAGGTAATATCCTATATTTATGCGATATTTTCAAATCAATCCAAAATCTCGCCAGATGATATTTTGGATGTATATGATGAGATGTTGTTGTTTTATGTCCCATTTGAGTAGACAGTGCCACCTATGAGAACCACAAGGCGCTAAATCCAATGGGCTCCACTTCACGTGGCTTCTTCATGTACACACACAAATGACCAACCTATGTACATTTGCTACACCACATGTCGCCATGCTCATGAAGACACATGTCATTTTCTAGTACCCATTAATCATGGACCATAGTCTCTGCATTGTTTTTAGTACCGGACCGGAAAGGTTTGGGTTATATGAACATCAAATTTCGTTATTAGGACACCTATAGCTCTCTATCTCTTTTTATGTATCTATATGTATGTATAGAAAAAGATAGAGAGAAAAAGAATGTAATAGATGTACCTATAACAAACCACATTAGAAAAAAGATACATAACTGATCCGTTTTTTTGTAGTTGAACTGGTTTCGCTTGAACCAACTGGATCAAGATGTCGACCAGGTAGCCTCTTGAACTGCCAAAACACAAAGAACCAAGCTCGATCAAGATCAGGATTAGCGAACTTGAAGCCCGGAATAGTTAGACTAGTGAAAAACAGGTCTTATTACAAAAACAATAGTGCGAACATAACCATTTGACGGTCAATGCACAAAACAAGCCCCAGCAAGAGGTAGATAAAGCTAATAGATACTAGACAAAATGTTAACCATTAGGAAAGCCTGACCAAGCAAATCTACTACTTTGGCTTTGAATCTTTGATAGTTTATAATTAGAAACGTCAAACACTTGATAAGTTAACTTGGATTTCTTTCTTCATTTAAAGAGGCATTCAATCCACAAATCTACCACTTTGCTTATCATTTAACTTTTCACCAATTACATAATTATTCTTACATCAAAGGTTGTTCATGATAAAAATCCTTAGGTCTCTCAACAAGAACATAGTATGATATGCATATGAGAAATTCATGAACCATAATATAACCAAATTCACTCGAATTCGATTTTTGCAGGGGGAAACCACATTTGGCACTTATATTCTTCAAATTTGAATCCACCCTCCCTCGAACACGTAAAATTCGAGAGAATCAAATTTTCATAATTTTTACCTCAACCTCATACAGGAGTTTTGTCCTTTGAACCCTGCTACCAGGGGCGTTGCCCCCAAACCCTAAACGCCCCCTTGGCTTCTAAGTATGTTCCCCATATTGAATATCACAATATATTTAAACAAACGTACACACCGCATCTCTTGACTTTTTTATAAATGTTATAATTATATTGATTATTAATCAATTTAATTACACTAAAATATTTTACTCGATATACATTTTATAAAATGAAAATTTGAAAATGATATAATGAAGTAAAACTCTTAACATTTTAGGAATTTTCCTTTTGTACTGTGTACTACAATTACTAATTATGTACTTTAATCTCAAAACACATAGAAAAAAGAAAGTTTTAGAAAACGAGAAGAAGAACCTTATCCACTAAAACCACTCACAAAACCTTATAAAAACCAAACTAAAAACTCATCATCATCAACCTCAAAACACACAGTAGAAACCCTCACACACAAACCTCCACTTCAATGGCGAAATCAAAACCCTACTACCACCGGTACCTCACCGGCGACACAAAACCTCCTGTAACAACCGACTCCACCTTCGACCTCCACGAATCCGACATCTGGAACGCCGCCGTACCGTCGCCGGAGTTCCGAAAACCCGCGCCAAATTTCTCGAAGAAGCCATCGTCTCCGGCGGCGAAACGGCCGGAGATCGGAGGAACGCCGTCGTCGTTGCCGGTGAACGTGCCGGACTGGTCTAAGATCCTGAAGGAGGATTACAATCGGAATCGGAGACACGGCGATTGCGACGGTGACGGTTACGATTCCGGCGAGTTTGACGACGGAGACGGTGGCGGACGGTGGCGGATTCCGCCGCATGAGTTTGTTGCGAGAACGAGAATCGCATCGTTTTCTGTGCATGAAGGAATTGGGAGAACGTTGAAGGGACGAGATCTGAGTAGGGTTAGAAACGCAATTTGGGAGAAAATTGGGTTTGAGGATTAATATTATTGATTGATGAATGATGATAATCAATCTTCATCTTCGAAATAGATTAGTGTTACGGATCATAAACGACATTTTCGAGAGATTTTGCTACAGATTTGACTGATTATGGTGTTTTGATCCATTTTTGGTTCTGTGATTTTGGTTTTTGGTGATTTTGATGGTGTAATTTTTGAACTTTGAGATGAAATGAGGAGAATTAGGTTCTGTTGTTCGTGAATTTAATGAAACACTTTCGATCATAAATTCATAATCAATCTTCATCTTTTTCTTCAAATTAGATGTGTATTACGGATCATAAACAAAATTTTCAAGAGATTTTGCTACAGATTTTAGTGATTATGGTGTTTTGATCCATTTTTGGTTCTGTGATTTTGTTTTGTGGTTGATTTTGATGGTGTAAATTTGGATTTTTGAGAGGAAATGATGGGAATTGAGTTATGTTGATGATGAATTTGATGAGAATGATCTGCTATTTGGAGTTTTTTTACAGGTCATCTATGGCGGAAGCTTAGAATTATTGGAGACGATGAAAGGTGAATACTGAATATTGAAGTATCAAAGGTGGGATTCACGAGCAAACTCATTGGATTTTTTTAACGTATCATCGATTCGGGTAGAAGATGTTATATTAATCGGGTTCATATATCTGATTTTTAGTGCTACCGTATCCCAAACACCTCACGAGAAAACCACAAGTGAAAATACATCCTAAATTAACCCAATGCATCTTTACCCCGAGTGAAACTCAGAACCTAAAATCCTAAAACCTACTCATTTTTAATTTTCATAATCTATTGATTATATAAAATAGTTATGAGTGGATGAGAGATAAAAAAAAAGTTACTATTTATTTTTAAATTAAAAAAACACTATTTATCTTTTATAAAATTTTTAATAATTTCTAAATTGGTTGTGAGTGGAGTTAGAAAAAAAATAATAATAGATATATAAAAAATATTATTTAAAAAAAATTAGAAAAATAATGATTTTTACTGGTTTGGTGGTCGGACCGGTCGGACCGATTGGACCGGTTGGACCGGATTTAACTATATTTTAATTATATTTATATATGTAATTAAATATTTGTTGGAAATAACTAATAAGGGTGTGAAATGGAGTCCCTCTAACACCCTTATCCCACATTGGTGTGACAAATGAACCATTATGTGTTTATATGTGATAACAAGGTGAAAGGTATTGAATGTCTTTATGATATCTTTTACACCATGACCTACCCGCGCGCAGGGGGGGTGCAAAAACGGGTTTCTGGCTTGAAAATATGGGTCGCCCACGCACGACATGCGGACACGAATGCCGTTCGAAATAAACCGGGTCCGCGTGAAGCCGGTTTTTGCTTTTTTTGCTCTTAATTTATGGTTTAACAACTCGTCAAAAAAAAAAAAAGGGAAATCCGGCCGGAACCGGTCCGGTTCTCCCGGTCCGACCACCAACTCGGGATGAACCGGCCGGTTCAATTACACAAAAACGAATCACCCTTGACCGGACCGGACCAGGCCCCGAACCGGTCGGACCGGCCGGTCCGATCCGGTCTTAACAACAATGATAATAACTATCGTGGTATTTTCTTCATTCATAAAAACATTACATGTTTTGTTATGCACCCCTTTAGTTTCTTATAAAAGTACCTTATCGTTATATTAGATTGTGATTTATAAAATAATCAACAAATAATCGAAACATATACATATTTTATTATCGATTAACCTTTCAAACTCTCATCAAGACATTTCAACTTGAAAGCCTCCAACGCGATTTAGAGCTATATCGTATTTTAAAACTTACACACGATTATTTACATAACAAGGTAAAAATAAATGGGTTATTGGATTTTAATACTCCCAAGTTTTATTTATTGGCCGGGATTAATTCCAACTCAGTAAATGTTTACATATACTTCCAATTTTGAGTTTATTTTCCTCCAACGATCCCTTACTAACTGAGAGTTAACCCCGTTAGTTTTTTTATGAAGTGGACTGTTTTTGCGGCCAAAACACTAAATAGAAAGTTGAAATCTATCATCAGGTCCGTCAATTTGAAACTTCCGCACCCAAAAACCCGTCAATCTCCACCTCCTGATTTGAACCACCGAACTAGTTGGAGGTAGATTTCAGGTGATGATAGAGGTTAGACAATGAAAATCGGACCTAATTAAGACTAGGCGGTGCTGGTGTTGAAAAATGGTTCAGAGTTGGCCTAATTTCATCGAAAAAACTAATGAGAGTTAACTCTCAGTTAGTAAGAAATCATTTGAAGAAAATAAGTTCAAAGTTAGGAGTGCCTGTAAACATTTCATGAGTTCAGATTAATCCCGGCCAATAAGAGAAAATTGAGATTATTAAAATCCAATAACCCAAAATAAATTCACGTCGAAGTATGTTACTGATAAAACAAGTAAAGTTAGGTTAAGGTGGAAAAACATGTTCTTATGTTACCTTAAAGAATATCAAGATAAAAATAATGGATGTCTTAGTCGTAGTTGTTAAAGCCATTAGCTTTGTTTATGACCAAATTATTACTTATGTTCTATTACCATGCTCGTTTGTTTGCCACTAATATTATTTACATGTAACTTTTCATCGACTATGCAATTCCAATCATACTTCAACCAAAATAAAATTTCCCATGCTTTCCAAATGGGTTATAGAATAAGATAAAATGTCATTGCTCAAGTTCACTCAACTTAAAGCATAATCGTAAATATATTTTTTCAGTTGATCATATCATTATTTTGTTTGTGCATATGGTGGTTTTGGTTCTACTTTTTATAGATAAAGTTGGCACACACTAAGCCCTTCATTAAGCAACTATGACATATATTTCGAATGGTGCATTCCACTAGCAAAGATGAATGCATATGATCAAAGCAGGGCTGAGAAGAGAGAATTATACCTTGATGATGTCGTTGTTATACGTCTTCAGGTTTTGGAAAATGTGAATGAGAGTGTTCAAGCTCCACCATTGATTATGGGAGTGTTTAAGGTGTAATTGGTATTATTTTGAGTCACTGAGAAAATGCGGATGATTGAGCAGTTTTTACTTTAAAACACCCCGGGCGTGTGCCGACCAATTTTCAAGTCTTTGTTTCTAGATAAACTATTTCATTTACCCTTTGTGTCCTTCTCACTTCTCTTTTTTGGCAATATTTAGTTCCGTTGTCCCAAACCTTAAGAAGTATGACAACGACATCATCAACATATAATTCTCTCTTCTTGACCTGATCATATATGTTTTATCTTTCCCAATCGGTTGCTCAAAGAAGAGGAACGCATGAGACAAACATGCCAGGATTACTAATGAAGCGCTTAGTTGTGTGCCTACATTGTTTATAAAAATAATTATTAAAAAAAACATAACCTGGCCTTCAAGAGAAATAAAGCCTCCCACCTTCCCCTTGGATAATATTATTTCACGTATTCATTATAAGGTGTGACATATTGCATATGTGTGACTGTTTTATGTTTATTAATATGTTGTTACGATGATGCAACTGTGCTCACAAATCACAAAGTTATTGAGGATATAAAGTTATGTGCTTGTAGATACGAAAGAAGAGTAAAATAGTAGCAAAATTTTTTTGCAGTTACGTTGTTTGATTTAGTTTTACGACTGTATAACTTACTTAGCTTTCATTTAGTTCTTATGGTTAAAAGCATCAAATCTTTTTTTGGTAAACTAAAAATATAGAACTAAAGAAGCTTGAGTCGGCCCTGCCCGCAAAGACTATCATTTGCCACCTCTAAACTCCTTTCAATGATCTATGTGGCTCGTCTTGTTTCTCCTTGACCACGACCCATCAACAACGGTAGAAATGTCATCAACCAATCAAAACCGAACCATTCACCACTATTACTCGCCTTTGTTTGGGTTTGTTGTTACCCGTACCCAGACCACAGACAAAATGCATACAGTATATATTGGGTGTCTTGGTTTTCTAATTTCTAAACTAAATTTACTTACTTTAGTTTATTTTTTATTTTTAATCCACTTTTTTATTTTTATTTTCCCAAATTTTTTTGTAGGTTTTTTTGTTTAGCATTTTGTTTTAGTATGTATAAACATTTTTATTTTTCTCTACTGCATTACAAATTATAACATTCCTATGTACAATCGCGAGTTACGATTATGAATACGAAAAAATTATTACGTGCCAAGACGCATAGCGCGGGGACTAAATCCCAGTTTATATAGAAGAATCATTTTGCTAGTTAATATTTTATCCATTCTAAGAGTTAACTTGGGCCTGGGCCTAGATCCTTCCTCAAGTTGGGCCATATAAGAATATTGAAGTTGCATTGATGATTTGATGTTGATGAACCCATTAATTATTGGTAAATTGGGAGGGAAATAATACGTTTGAAGTTGTTTATTTTGAAAGTTGAATAAAATAGTATTAGCTATTAATTTGTTATAAATTATTTATTTCAATAATAAATAGATAAAACCGGTTTTGAACTTTTATAAACGAACTTAAAGTGCAACTCCCAAATCACACCAATACAGACCGACCGCTTGTACGCAACAGGTTGGAGCACGGCGCTCTAAGCCAAACTGCTCCCCGTTTCAAACACAGACTTGGTTAGAGGATGTGACTCCAAGCCAACTCGTCCAGCAGCACATGAACAACTCTAGGACTAATCAATGAACATTATATGTTCATAACATAAACATTTAATATCATGACACGGTTACTTTTTAAATAGTAGCCAAGTGTTGGATAATCATTCGGACCCTAAGTCCAACAAATCATAATTAGGCAATATACAAACACAAATTAGTAGAAACATGTTACAATCTATTAAAGTTATAGTTTGTTATCTATAGTTATAGGTTTGTATGCATATCCAAAATGAAGATGCACAAATCTAGATAGAGCAAGAGTCCCTGATGTACATTGTAAAGTCTCCATCCTTAAGTACCGGTCATAAATTGATGTGACCAGGGTACACATGTTATAGCATAAGGTACAACCACATTGGTTTCTTTTAGGTATTGTTGAGTTGACATCTCAAAACGAACCAATTAAATGCTCAAACCCCAAGAAGCCAAACAAGAACATGAAACAAAAGTAGCATCATTGAGCCTTAAGTGACTCTTCAAGTGAAGTTGGTTAAATGCCATGTATAAACGGTTAAGCCGGTGAAAAGTATCGTGTTCGACAAGACACGTTTGATATAATGATATTGAACTTGAATACGACATGTTAAACTAAACATGTCATATCTTTGAAAATGACACGTACATTTTTAATAAGGTGGTTACGCAACTATACAATTACATGTGGCTGGATCAATAACACGAATGACACGATGCGTCTAATCCGGTTTTTGACATGACTTACTAACTAAGAAATAATTAGCATTTTAACATGATAAAATACAAATGACAAAATATTTAACATTTTAACATAACATATTTGATATATGTGTCATAAGCAGGTTAAGCTGATCGAACACATTTAGACTCGTTTTAATCGTGTCATTAGCGTGTCGACCCGCTTTTGATCCAAAATCATTTAAATTTATGTCGAGTCATGCCATGTTAAAAGATTGTGTCCTAACTCATAAACAGTCAACTCACACAGATGGAACCATAGTAGATCGGTTAAAATTCCAGTGACTAAATTTCGTTAATAAAATTATCAAAAATTCATTAATTTCTTAGAGTTTGATCTCTCACATTCTAGTCTAATAATTAAAACAAAAAATATAAATATACATTAACAAAGCTTATATGTGTGTGTAAAGTGATGGTTTTTATAGGCTGGTTTAAACGGACAAAATTTCTTTATCTTATGAGATAGACTGAATGTTTGTATTCATATTACCATTTACTGATTTTGCTTGTAAGTTTGCTATAACTTGCAAGTGTGATTTATAGGTACGTTTGTTTATCTGCTTGTTATATAGTAACACGTTCTTTTTAGATCCAGTTATATTTGAACAACTTCAAGAACCGCATAATACACTCGTATTATATTACAAATACATATATAAAAATGAAGAATTTCAAGTGTGAAATACAAGCAAAGGATGAAAGAGAAACATACACACAGTAAGCTGTCAGTATATGCGGTTGGCTCACATTCACATCCCATGGGTGGGCCCAACTCTCCACTTGACGACATGAGCCCATCAGCCTCAAAATAAAAAGAAAATATATATTGAATTTATACAAAATAATGATTATCAAATCATTTAACAGTTTATGTATTATTATGATCAATTATACTAATATATATAATGAGCTGATTTGTGTTTGGACTAAAGAAGTTACAAGATGCTATCATGTCATATTCATACTTGTATAGTTTAAGATTATGGTTATACTCTTAAAACTACACTTTATTTATTTATGAAACTTAAACTGTCAAACAATTTGGAAAGAATATATTTCCGAACTATGATAATATTAGATCAAAAAATATTTTTTTATTAGCCATCGAGTCAATTTGCTTGTATCATTGGAATCTTAAATCTTTAAATCTGAGTTAATATTAGATTAGTTTAACTCGCTCGATGATCGATCCTAATGGCTCGTGTCGAAATTCACATGCGACAAAAGTCCCCATCATAGTTTATTATACGACTAATTTTTATTATATTTTGATATTTGTTACAATTTAAGAGCAAAAAGAATTAGGAATATATGAAAACAAATCTAAGGAGACAAGTTGGAAGGATGTTCATCCCATCACACTTTAAAGTGAATAAAAAAGTGAAAGATATTGTTGAAAGAAACCAAATGTGTGATCCATTTTGACCTTGTTATTCATCATCACGACCCCATATTTGTAGTATTTGTCTTTCTATGTGGTTTAAATATCTTTATTTTTCATATTTGTTGCTGATAGCTTTTTCCTTTTTTTAATAATATAATATAAAAATGGAGGTAGTTGGGTGATTTAAAATTGCAATTTTCAAAATGTAAACAAAGGTTTTTGGTATAACAACATAAAATAAATTGGACTATTTTAGTGCAATATGTTTTTTCTCATGGCCAACACAAAACTTTTAATCAATGTTTTGAAAATCACCACGGATTGTTGATTGTTTCGTTTAGGGTTTTAAATACGAAATTCTTAATGTCATCAGTTCAATCTCACACTGATGAACTACACTAAGAAGAACCTATGAAAAACCATTGAGTTTGTTGTTTGTCTGTTTCATTTACTAGCTGGCTAGTTTTATCGAACTTTTCGTTAGTGCTCATTTAATCATGCCTGGAGAACCTACTTGCCAGTTAAACAACATAATACCATCACCATCACAAACCGAGTAACAAAGCAACGAATCAAACACAATTAACCTACTTATTTTGAGCGAGATATAGTGAGTGTTAGATGTCATTTACCTCATTCTTTTGTTTGACCGACAGTTAAACTGTCAAAAACTATAATACTAATATACTATCGTCCACAACCGTGATTTCAAAATGCTAGTTTTGGAATAAAGTTTGAGTTAAATGATTGTTACTTTTTTATGTCTTCTTTTATGTTTAAAAAATGAAAAACAAAAATCCAAAAAGGGAGGCCATTACTAACTAGTGTGATGACTTTTGGGTGTGAATAAAAGTCAAAATGTCTTTTTAACTTTTCTCTTGTTCGCGTGGCTTGGAGGATACAATGTCTATGAGAAAATAATATTAATTTCATATATCACGTAGAGTATGGTAAATAACTAAATATGAAACCAGTTTTAAATAGTCATAAAAAGTTAAAAACCACATATGTGTTTTTTTATCTTTTGTTTTATTTGACATAAATTGGTTATGTAACCGTTTATTGTACTTTATTTCTAATTTTTATTATATTAGACAGCATAATATACAAATATGTTATACCATTTTTAGTTATTTGCTTAAAAAATATTTGTTTGTTTTTAAGGTGTCTCGTATCATGTGGTCAGTGTTTATTTAGTATTTGTTTCATTTAAAAGAATATTACCAATATAATAAACTTAACTAGGTTTGATCTGTAAGTCAGATATTATTAAGTGTGTTTGTTTTATCTTAAATTATAGTGAAAAACAATTTGTCGTTGCATTGGGTTTAAAGAGAAAAACTACGCAAGACGCGTTGGTTTGGGGAGAAAAACTACGCAACGCATGAGATGCGTTTGTTTGTTTGTTATCAACAGATAAATTAAATAAAGAATACTCTAATTATATATAATACTAATCATCAACTTTTGTATGCTATTAGGGTTGTACTATGTGCTTTAGTGGGTTGTACCCACTTTTCTTCTTCTTCTTTTTTTGTTATTTATCTTTAACTCTTTTATTTTAACAAAAAACTTCTACATATTGTACAATTTACCCCCGATATTTTTTTACTTTCAACTTTGATTCCATATACTTTTTATATTTTACAAATTTTTCATCTTACGTTTCAGTTTGAATTTTACGAGTTAACACATCGCAGCGTGCGTGTGTGGTTTAACGTTTTTACGCTTATTTTTCCCCGTTTAATGGCTCCGTCACAACACGTTGGTCCTACATCGACTTATTGTTTTATATGTTTTAAGTTTCACATGCGTGGTACAACACTGTTACGTCTACTTTTCAATCACTTTTATATTTTTTTGTTTTTTATTTTTTTTTTCTAATGCGAATTTTTCCAGTGTTGTTGGTCGCTAATGGTAGTATGTCATTAATGCTACTTGTCATGACTCATGATGTTACGCCCCTCACCGCAACGCTGGGGGCTTAATACTAGTTCCTTATAAATTCCAATACCTTTATCCCCTTTACTTTTTTTGTATTTATCAAAGGGTTAGTGATACTTGTTATTCCCATTTCTCCTTAAATATATTGAATAAAAAGACATGCAAATCATTGAATCGAAAAGATTAGATTTAACCTGTATACCCCTACAAAATAATATTATTCTGGCTTTCCTGTTTCGCTTCGTTGCTTGAGATGCAATAAAAGGATAAAAACTTTTGTTGGACATCGCATCTGTTATTTAAAATGTCTAACCAATGAAATTTATCCAAATGATTGAGGTGAGCTATTTTTAATATTTTAATAAAATAAAAATATTTAAGTTCAAGTCTCACCTGAGATTAAAAAATGAGGTGGTTTCAGATTGAGTCACGTGATTTTCTCACATATGATATGTTTTCTTCTGATGGCGGTCTCAGGTGCGGAACTAAAGTTACGTGTTTGAGTAATAAAGATGATTGGGTGAGTCAATGGCCAGTCAGCGATACAATAAGCCGTTCAAAAAAATTAAAAAGGCTATAAATAATTTCTAAAACTATAAACTTTATATAAAAAATCAAATCATTATAAATTATTGATAACCTGAAAAATACCATATAACTAAAGATTTTTACGATAACATTAGCGAATTAATATAATTATACAATGTGTCCCCAAGTTAGAAAAGTGTGTTATCGAATTAATATAATTATACAATGTGTCCCCAAGTTAGAAAAGTCATCGTAGAAAAAAAATGATTGTCGATGACCAACCTGTATACAATAGCAATAGCGGCGTAGAGATATATGCACTGGCGGAGCTTGAACAATGGTATAGGGGGCCGAAAGTCTCGAAACCCAATTTACGGGGGACGGACTCAACATGTATAAAATTTCCAGCCGAAATCATATACATATATACTTCTGAGCGAAAAAACAGAAAGGGGCCAGGGCCCCCCGAGGCGCAACAATACTTCACCCTTGGATATATGAAGATAGTGAGTAAAAAGGCAGTGAAATAGATAATGTAAAATAATAAACTTTGTTAGATTTGTAATAGTATTATTACACTATTTATAAAAACACAATGACGATTATAAAGAAAATCTAACTGAATCATATATCACTCTTATAAGAATTATTATTTCTTCTGGTTAATATATGTTCTCTCTAATAACTTTGAACAAGAGAAATGTGTCAACAAATATATATACATCCAATAAGGATGGTTTTGGTTACCACTCAAAACTCAAGGTGTGTTTTTGTATTTATAACAAACTTTGGGTTCACCTTATAATTTTTTATACACACGTGAATTTGTAAAATACGTGTACATCCGACAGGTGGGAGGCACGTGAGACTCTTTTCCCGCATGCTAAAAAAACTTAATAAATTATATTTTCATTCAATGTTAATTTACTAAAAGGATTGTTTATTGAAGTAATATTTATGTGTTGGACATTAAAAACTATCAAAACATGACATATGAATTGCGTCATGAGTATATGTGTTTTTGCCATAGTTACGCGCAACTAAAAATAATTATTTACGTATAAAAACTACGTAAGCTATATTATAATAACACAGTGATCTATAAATAATGTTATAATCCATGTCATATGTAAATGTATAATATAATGATCGACATAGTAAGAAAAAGTTGAATTTTGTCTTTTAAATACAACACTATTATACTTAAAATAATGGCAATATATATGAATTTTATATACATACTTTTTAAAAATAAACAGACATATAAAGTTAATTGAGGTTTAAAAGAAAGGAAAACTTCACAGAATAGTAAGCAAGTTTTAACAACGTTTCAATTAGGTCACTCGTATTTTTATTTGTTCTAATCAGGTCAGTAAAGTTTTAAAAGTGTTCCAATTGGGTCACTAATACTTTTATTTGTTCCAATCAGGTCATTAAAGTTTTAGAAGTGTTATAATTAGGTCACTCATATTTTTTTAATTGTTTTAAATAATTCACAAATTTTTTAAAATAATTTAGTTTTTTATTCAAATTGTTAATTTTTTAAAAAAAATTATTTTTTTTTTAAATTTTTTACAACTCAGGAATGACCTAATTGGAACAATTGTGAAACTTTAGTAACCTGATTGGGACAAAAATTTTACAAGTGACCTGATTTAAAAAAAAAATTTATGAGTGACCTATTTAGGACAATTCTAAAACTTGATTATTATTTTACAAAGTTATCCCTTAAAAAAATATAGAATTAGATGATATTAAACAAACGCTTATATTTCTCATTCCGCCCCTGCAACCATTTAATTGGTTTCCTTGTGGGCATTGCTCGGTGAACTTTCGTAGTCCCACACAAATTTAATGACGTACCCTTCTCACACACATCTACCTAATTGTTTTTTTCTTTTTGTTTTTCCATATAATGTGAAAATTATAGCGAATGTGAGTGTAAGACGAAAGCAAACCAATACATTAAATGAAAAATGCTTGTGTCATTCGATCAAACTGAAAAATAGTAAGGTGAGAGAAAACCATGATAGATGGTTAAACGACTCATATCATGATCTAAGTTTTGTTGGTTAATTTTGTTTTGTTGTTAATAATTTCTCTTCATATATGTAATTAAAAATCTGAAGTGAATAAATTATTCAACACCAAATAAAAAATTATTCTTTGAGCTTTATGATATTATAAAAATTTTGTTGGTGTTCTAGCTTTTTTTTATAAAGTATTAATATTAATTAAATATATGTAAATTTATAATAATATAAGATGTGGACGGAAAGTGTGGAATGTGACGAGGAAACGGGTCCGGCTCGCGGCGCCAACTAATAATAAAAAAATGCATTTTGTTTTGTTTATTAAATTTTGTACGCAACATTTATATAGGTATTAATCTAATCTATTTGATTGTTTCGTATATTAATTTTTTTCATATGTAGTGGTACATATATTTCCTCTTAATTTTACAATGAATGAACAGTGCAAGGATAGATTGTAATTTAGGTAATGTATGCGTGGTTGAGACTTTAGGTATCCACGTTGCTTTGTTTGGGCATGGTTGATGTTTAATGTGTGCACGTTGTTTTCTTTGGGTTATTCTCTTCAAAACAGACCTTCTTAGAGTATCTTCATCACATTTTGGGAATTTGGATCTCAATGAAATGATTATGATTATGATGCTGATGGTGGTGGTACTAAAGCTTACCATGATGATGGTGATGATGAACATGATCAATTTTGAACAGTAACAGGTATAGGAACGGGAACATGTGTCGGCATCAGAGCATGAAACGAAGCGTTAGGGACGTCGGTGGTGGTGAGATCAAAGTATTGTTGCTTACTCCCACAACAGATATCAATCTTATAGCAGACCTCAATCTAACGTTACATCTAAAAACAAATCATTATCATGCCTAGGCTCAAATAATTAGTACATATGCATTTTGGTAGGCTGTAAATAATGGTTTACTACCTAAAGCACAAACAATGTACAACATCTTTAAGCTATGTGTTTTTTTAGCAGAAACCTACTATATTCTTATTTTTAAATTACATCAAATTAATTTACATCGTGTTTGGATTTTAACTCGGAACCTTCTTTCTAAGAAGCAAAATATCTATAAAATATGCTAACCTCATGTTATTCTTAACATATATGCCTGACTAATGA
Source organism: Flaveria ramosissima (assembly GCA_025215565.1). Taxonomy (NCBI): domain Eukaryota; kingdom Viridiplantae; phylum Streptophyta; class Magnoliopsida; order Asterales; family Asteraceae; genus Flaveria; species Flaveria ramosissima. The sequence continues at coordinate 54,061,273 of CM046031.1, read as the reverse complement.
TTCTTGAGTCTTGTATCATGACCGGATCAAGCGGGCCCACTAAAAAACCACATGCATTTTCTCTTTCTAACTAATTATTTTATAATATTTTGTACTAGTTTAAAAATCCGTCTACTACACGGGATGAATGAAAATATTAAATTAATAATTATTAATTAATATTTAAAATTATAAAAAAATAAGATGAAATATGATTGTAAATTATATATAATTAACTATTACATGTATAAAACAATAACGACATTTTTTTTCAAACTTGTGTCTGTAAAAAAACTTTTGATCGAAAAACAATTACATATTTAAAACACTCTAAATTTTTTAAAAATATTATTTTTTAAAAAAATTACATTTTAAATGTTATTTGTATTAAATAACTTCATATTTCATAAAACTTTGTTTTAAAAAACATGTTTTTAAAAAATATTTTTAATTATCAAAAAATCTATTTTATAATTTGAAAAGTATATAAACAATTTAATTAACATTAATGTCATCATCAAATGATTTACTTGTTTAGATATCAAAACGTGACAAAGCAAGTGTAAGTAAATGACATATAGCAAAACTATTTTGCTTTATTATAAGAATCATGTTTTAACAACTTTAATTTTTAATAAGTTTTAAATTATAATATATTATAATATTATAAACACACATTTGTAACGTGTTTGTTTTTACCTAAATACTGGTGTAAATCGTATTTAAAATAGATTGCAGGCAAATATGATATGTTTTGTTATTTTTTTTACAAAAACGTACTGTTTTTCTAATCTCGAATATATATTACAACATTGTTATTTCCATCTATGTTTCGAGATAGTTTTTATTCGAAATCAAGGCCTCCGCAAAACATGGCCAAACCTAGTGGCCAAATATAATATATTTTAGGTTTTTTTTTCACTACATCATAATGTTTTTATGCTCTAATTATAGTGTTACCTCATGTTTATTCATACATATGTTTGAATATAGATTTTAATTAAAACCGATTTGTTGCAACGCATGAGTAAAACCCACTAGTTTTATTACAGTGAGAGATAAAACATTCTACAAATGAATATGTTGGCTATCTTATGAAGTTCAACATATTTTATTTCGTTACAACAGGGTTTCAAAAACCAACAAATCAAAACCGGTCATGTGACTGATGCATTTCTTTTGTTACAGATCATCAAGTGTTAAAGAATTTTTTTTAGAAATAGGGTTTTTTTAGACTATGTGTTGACAAGAGGGGTAAATCTTGTCGGCATTTGTTTAAACCAAACGGCTTTTGTTTTTCCTGTTGAACCTAAAAATCGTTTGCTTGTTCAATTAGGATTTAAGAGAGGTGTTCGATTACTAATCAAGAGGAGATAGAAAGAGGAACTTCTAATATAAGCTATAAGTTATGTTCTTTACGATAACTTAAATTTATAAAGATAGACACAAGTTTCTCTTTATATATGTGTCTACACATATAAGTATGAAATGAGACGGGTGATTATTTTACTATAACATATTGTTTATAAATAATATTAAGATTGGTGTGTATTACAATTCAGGTCGATTATTTAGCCATACAAGTCACAGAACCATGAAACGTATTTTAAATGAAAAACATTACTGAGCAAACTGTTTTTTAACTGCTTTGACTATTTTACCTCAATTTTTTGATTATTTGGTTTTTATGTTCACCGGTACGTTTATAGAACAACCAATAAGACGAACAACATCAATACATAGTCAAAGTTGAGTTCATATAACACATTAATTGATAGATGAACTATATATAACGTTGTTTGTTTGTATAATGATTGAAATATTTGATAACAAATAATGAAAAGAGGGACCATATTACATGCGCATATGGCTTTTGTCTAACGTTGGTCCGGAATTAAGAAACCATATTTATGCCATGTTGTCATCTACCATGGCCCATGATCCCCACATATTCAATCATCCAAAAAACACTTTAAAACTTTTGTTTTCACATATTTGCACAAAATGTTACCTATTAACTTTGGACGGTGTACTGGTAAACACTTAGTGTTTGTTTGGTAATCTTTTAATAATTTTTAAGTGGTTATCTTAAAACGGTTAAAGGTAAAGTATTGTTTAGTTTACTTGAAAAACACATATTAATAGTTAAGGGAACTTATTAATGGGTAAGTTTTAAAAACATGTTGTTTTATTTAAGTGCTAGCTTTTATCCGATCAGTACTTTTAATGATGTAACAGAAGGTTGTCAAACAACACCTTAGTCATCTCTAGCAGAGGTATAATTTTTTAATCTTTTTATCATTGATTATGTGTTATTATCTTTTGAAGATCGCGTGTTGAGCTCAACTTGTGACTCACTTGATGTCGTTATTAACATGCTATAGACAGTGAGTTTGAACACTCTTTTAGGGGGCGGGGGCGAACTCGATATATATAAAAAAAATTACACTACCAGACAAAAAATTAACATTACTAACGAAAAAAGAGCCCCCGGTATAAAAGGGTCGTTCTCCCTTAGCTATAAATGCATCTTAAGTGTTTACCAGTAACAGGTTCTTATTGATATGAAAAAAATTATTGCTAATGATAAGATTGAATTTTCTAGAAATAAAGCTTAGTTATTATTTTGTAATAAACCAATATTGTTACTTAAGAATTTATACCAGTAAATAATATTACTTAAGAATTTATAAGTTAGAATTGAGTTAGTAAGAATTGCCAATTTTCTTCGTAACAGATATATTATTTATAAAAGTATCGAATTAATTATTTTCTTTATCATACACTCAAATTTTATATAAAACCTTCATATTGTAAAATAATTTGTTAATCACAATCTTTACAAGGATGTTTAAAAAATATGTTTTAATTAGCTTTTCACATTATATATAAAAATCATCGATCACTTAAATGTTGTCTTTTGACCGATCATTTTAGGGTTGTCATGTTTAAAGTATTAAAATAGTGATGACACAAATAGTTTTTGTGATTTTCTATAAACTTGTATTCACTTTCTTGCGTTGCCACAACTCGTGCATTACTTTGAGGTCTCGCTAGTTCTTCATGCATTCTAACATACGATGTTCACATAAAAACATTTGAAAAACAAACATTAGTTATTGGGGATGAGTAAAATGATGTTTACCTTTAAACATTTGAAAAACAAGCATTAGTTATTGGAGGTATGTAAAATACCAAAACATCTTTCAATCATTATTTTTTAAAAACACATTATTTTCATGTGGATTCATATATAGGTTCACAAGGCATGATTGAATATACTATTACAAATAACATTTTCTAGTACCTATAAGTAGGTGTTTACATCTATATCTTTTGTATTTTACAAAAACAAACATTGTAGCTGTTTTATCATTGATATTTTGATCATTCTTATATTGTATAAAAGTCATGTGGTTCAATTTTCATATATATCATCCTATTAATCATTAAGTCATGTTCATCGTTTAAACCACGTGAGATCAAACCTAAGTATGGAGAGTTCAATCCGACTAAATAGGTGAGCACAAAGCACTCTAACGTTTTCATATTCGCTTCACTTCGCTTAACAAAGCACTTCTTGAGCAACTACTTCGTATGCGTGGCTCATTGTGCGTTTTGTAAATCATAGTTTTCACGATACAACTCTCAGATGTGTTTGTGCATTATACAACATAATAGTGCTTATAACCATGATGCTTGTTCACCATTTGAATTATTTATGTCATGATGTGTCCATCGTTTGACTTATGTCTATATGATTATTTGGTAAATATGCATTAATCAAACAAAATAGGGTGTGCATATATCATGTATGTTAATAGTCTAACGTCAACTATATTGTCTCATACTCTCATCGTAGTATACAAGTCATGCAATAATCATGAAAGAGCATACAATTCAAACATATGCTTAACATAAGAGACTACCACCTCTTATAATTCTACCCGACATCAAAATTTAATCCTCTATACAACCATATTATACGTAAAGTTGTATGTAATTAAAATTGTTTTATTATAGGCCACACTTTAAGGCTTCTGTTATTTTTACATGTACTTGCTTTACGGAAACATCATCTTACACTAAGGCCCCGTTTGGTTTACAAAATTCTCAAGTATTGGAATTGGACATTTTTCATTAAAAATGCTGTTTGTTTGGTCAACGGATGAAATTAGAAATTTTTCCCACATTCATTGTAATTCACATTCCTTCCACTACCCATGAAATGTTCAAAATTTACATTTCAGTCCCACTTAAAATTAACCAACCAAACACGTTATCAATTTTAACAATATTAAAATTACAATTTCAATTTTTTTGCAAAACATTATGCGAACCAAACGACCCCTAAGACTTGTGGAAGCCGTTATCCTAATACCATAACATAAAAATAGTAGAGTTCAAGTCAAGATAAAAATATATGTATATAGTCTTAGTCAATTATCAATTGATTCATGGATTTATAACTCCTAATGTTATCATTCTCTATTTAGGCTTGTTTTCTGCGAACCAAACGACCCTTAAGACTTGTGTAAACGTTTTTTTTTTTCTTCTTCTTGTTAGTAATGGTTTTCTATCTAACATGCATTATTTGTATCTCTTTTTATAGTATTGTTTGTTTTTTCACACAAACAATCACAAAAGAGTTTGCATGAAGATTTTGAAAGAATTCACATGAAGTTTTAAAATCTTAAAATAATTAATGTTGTTATATTAATTACATACACATATAAGTTAAAAGAGTCATCACATCAAATTACGGTTTTTGTAGAAACTTCAAAAAGTATACCACAAAGGTACTAAAAACATATAAAAACTAAAAATTTTAAGCGTAAGAATCAATTGGCATAAATCAAACAACCACATAAATTAAATTAAATTAAATTAAATTAAATTATAGAAATCTTTAAGAGCTAAATGGTAGGGGAGGTGATGGGGCTGTGGATTTGACCCAATAAAGTGAGGCCCTGCTATGCCATGCTATCTTAATTTAATAACAAAATCCACCCCCATATCCCATATCTTTTATTGTTTCTTTTAGGTAAAAAACTATTATTACAACTATGATTCTATGAGATTTATGCAATAAATATTTTACACATGCATATTATAGGGTCTTTGGACTAGCTTTAATTCCTTTTTCTAATTTTGTTGCAACTTAATAAAATGAATGATTTATATTATAAAGGTGACAAATATCTTATATTGCATGAAAAATTCTAATTTTTATGTAATATAAATTATAAAGTTAATTAAGAATTTTACATGTATATATTTATTTTATTATAAAAACACTATTAACCTTAGACTAGTCAAAACAAAATGAAGTGAAATTCTAATATGCCAATGTGAATAACTTCTAATTATGTAATGGCCGTCTTTTGATAAGGTTGTATTGTATTGATGTGTTGAGGTTTACATGTTATGTACGTTACAAAAGTCATAAAAAATCACATGTATAACCTTGACACGTATAATGATTGTGCTAATAATCGATGTTTATCATGAATTTTATAAGTGTATGTATTTTAAGGTACTCTAAATATTTTAATATAACAAAATTAACTTGAAATGGCTTTTATAGAAAATAAGAAGGTTAACTTTCTTTTTTTTCAATTGCGATTGTTTTTTACTATCATGAGACATAAACCCATGACAAAATAAGAAGGCTAGCTAAATATAATATATCAATTCGATAACAGACTGGTTTAAATGTGTTTAAGATTGATTAGCTTAATTATTATTAAAAAACGACCTTAATAGTATAGTAAAACAACTTCTCTCAAATTATTAAAATTTAAGTGTATTTGTAACCCAAATGACCGCATGAATATTCTTTTCACGACACCCTATTCAAAGGCTCTCACTCTTTCACTCTTTTTCTATTTCTTGTTCGATCAAACTTTCATTTTAAAAATCAAACCGTCTGTTACCCTTCTCAACCATTTATACGTTAAATCACACATTATCGTCTGTAGAGCAACCATCACACACAGTCCGACTATCATAAAAGGGAAAAACTTTATTGGTTTCATTACACACATTTTATAACTAGAAAAAATATGAATATAAATAAAAGAAGATGAATATAAATATATTTCAAGCGTAAAAATAAATTATAGTTATTAACTTCTATAAGGCCACACGGAGTGGACATGAGGTAAATCCGGGGAGTTCCCGGGACAACCAGGGCCGGTTGGGAACACCAAGCCCCCGGTTCAATTACTCACCGACTCAGTAAATATTCATCACGATTCACTTGTTTGCACAACCCAAATGCAACTTGCACCCTGTATCATCTTTAATGCATGTTGAGGGAATATGAGAAAAAAATGAAATGACACCATGCATTACAGAGAAAAAACCAAGAAAATTTAAGATATATAAAAAAAACTGATGTGATGTTAATTTGACAAACCGAGAAAATCAAAGAAAACAAAACAATTGCTAATGGCCTAACAATCTTACGCAAGTCTTTTTTTTATCATGTTTTTAATCTATTTCATTATCTTGATACTTGTAATATTCAAACCTATGACGTCCCCCATAAAGATAAGGCACGTTATCACTCCGCATCAGTTTTAAAATATGAGTTGAGTTATACAAACATTCATTTATATTATTAAGACACCCTATTATCTCAATCTCTCTTTATGTATCTATATGTATGTATAAAAATATATAAATAAATTAGATGTATTAATAACATACTTTTAAAATATATAGATACGCGAGTGTGTATGTATATATATATATATTACACAAGCCAAAGGCTGGCTCGAGGCTGCGCGCACCAGCAGCATATAACACTGTCATTTTTATATTTTCAAGACATCTCTCTCTCTCTCTCTCTCTCTCTCTCTCTCTCTCTCTCTCTCTCCCCTTTTTAGCTCTCAGACAAACTCACACCTGTATCTATATGTATGTATCTCTGTAATTCCCTCATTTTTCATCCATTTTTCTCTCTCTGCATTTGTTGTCTTCCTCTTCAATTTCACCTGTAAAACACCCACCATGTCTAGGGTTCCAAACCCCCTTCAATTCATCTTCTTCACATCCGGAAGCTAGCAACACCCCCTTCAAGAATCTTTCTTTTTTGTGGGTTTGCAGAAATCAAGCGCCAAATCGATTGTTTTTTAACTAGATTTCGTGGGTTTTCTTTCTTTTTGTTTAAAGATTCTTGAAATCAGTTAGAGTTTGAAGAATCAGTTGATTGAGCTGGTGTATCTGCTTAAAATTCCGCTGAAAACCCTCCATTTTCTTGAAATCTTGTGGCGAATTGAAAGAATTTTGGTTGAAAATGGCGATGGTGGTTCAACATCAGCAGCATAAAGAGATCAACAGTGATAACAGTATCAACAAACATCAGTTGGATAATGGGAAGTATGTACGGTATACCACTGAGCAAGTTGAAGCTTTAGAAAGGGTTTATGCAGAATGCCCAAAACCTAGTTCTTTGAGGAGACAACAGTTGATACGAGAATGCCCTATTTTGTCCAACATCGAACCTAAACAGATCAAAGTTTGGTTTCAAAATCGCAGGTATATGTTTGGATCTTTGAATTCATTACATATAATGTGATGAACTAATTAAGGGGAAAACAGAATGTAGGTTAAGTTGCTTGATGATTTAGACTTGTTTGATATTGTTTTTGTGTGTATAGATGTTAATTTTGATCTTTGAATGTCGTTAGAACATGTGATTTCACATTTTTGTATGCAGAATCAAAGGGGGGAAAAGGAATGTTTGTAAAATTGCTTGATTTTTACACTTGTTTGTACTATAGATGTAAATAAAATTTTATCTTTGAGTTTGATTAGAACATGGTGAGTGATATATGAATGCAAAACCAAAAGGGGTAAAAGAAATGTTTGTAAAATTGCTTGTTTTTTTTACACTTTTTTATATTATTATAGATGTAAATTTTGATCTTTGAATTTGATTAGAACATGGTGATTTCACATTTTTTGAATGCAAAATCAAAAGGGGAAAAAAGAATGTAAAATTGCTTGATTTTTACCCTTGTTTATATTATAGATGCAAATTTTGATCTTTGAATTTGATTAGAACATGGTGATTTCACATTTCTGAATGCAGAATCAAAAGGGGAAAAAAGAATGTGCTTAAAATTGTTTTATTTTTTATACTTGTTTATATTATAGATATAAATTTTGATCTTTGAATTTCATTAGAACATGGTGATTTCACATCTTTGAATGCATAATCGAATAGGGATAAAGGAATGTTTGTAAAATTGTATGATTTTTCAAGTTTTAATCTTTTATTTTGTGTTTAGATGTCGAGAGAAGCAACGGAAAGAGTCTTCTAGACTTCAGACAGTTAACAAGAAGCTATCTGCTATGAACAAGTTACTAATGGAGGAAAATGATCGCCTGCAAAAACAAGTGTCTCAGCTTGTATGCGAGAACGGTTATATGCGCCAACAGATGCACACAGTATGTTCATATATAAGTTTTAATGGCTAAAAGTTTTAACTAACAACAAAGCAAGATTCAATTTTGCTGTTTTTTGTCTCTAAATGTTCATAAAACAATGATTTTTGCAGGGTTCGGCTGCTACAGATGCAAATTGCGAGTCTGTGATTACCCCTCCACAGCATTCTCTGAGAGATGCTAATAACCCGGCTGGGTAATTCGATCTTTTCATAGATTAATATTATCTTTGAAGTTAATGTTTTAAGTTGTATAGAATTTGTGATTTATTTATTACTTGCGACTGTGTAGACTCCTCTCGATTGCGGAAGAGACCTTGGCAGAGTTCCTTTCAAAGGCTACAGGAACTGCTGTTGATTGGGTCCAGATGCCTGGGATGAAGGTTTTAGTTTTACAATTCTATACCTCTAATTGTAATAATTCATGATAATCTTGATTAAATATCTAATCTGGTTATCAAAATCGGATTTTTATGTCTTGTTTATAATAATCTTGATTAGAATGTCTAATTGGTCGTCAAGATCGAATTTTTTTTATTATTCATATATACATTGGTTAAAATGTCATGGTTATATATATCTTGATCAGAATCAAATCTTTCTTTTATTATTATTATAATTCATGGTTATAATAAATAATAATCTTGATTAGAATGTCTAATCAGTTATCAAATTCGAATCTTTTTTATTAATCATATCTACGTTGATTAAAATGTCATGGTTATAAAGCGGAATATTTTTTTCAGCCTGGTCCGGATTCGGTTGGGATCTTTGCCATTTCACAGAGTTGCAGTGGAGTGGCAGCTAGAGCCTGCGGTCTTGTAAGTTTAGAGCCCACAAAGGTAACAAAATTGCTCCTTAATTTTAAATATTTAAACCTTCATTTGACGGTTAATTTTCTTTATAATCGTTTTTCATGATTTATAGATTGTAGAGATCCTGAAAGATCGTCCTTCTTGGTTCCGTGACTGCCGGAGCCTTGAAGTTTTCACAATGTTTCCTGCTGGAAATGGGGGGACAATTGAACTTGTATATATGCAGGTAAATATACATAAGTATATATCTACATTCAATTGGATAATCGTTTTCTGTAACTATATGTTTTGATAAAACAATGTAATGTATGCGTTTGTATTTAGACCTTTGCTCCAACCACACTGGCTCCTGCACGAGATTTTTGGACCTTGAGATACACTACAAGTTTAGATAACGGAAGCCTCGTGGTATGTTTATACTTGCAATTTTACCCTTTTTTTTTAATTTATCAATTTCTATATATTTTAATTGAACACATTTTCTTTTGCTATGTTAAGGTATGTGAGAGATCCCTATCGGGTTCTGGTGCGGGCCCAAATCCTGCGGCTGCTGCTCAGTTTGTAAGAGGGGAAATGTTACCAAGTGGTTACCTTATTCGCCCTTGTGAAGGCGGTGGTTCGGTTATACACATAGTAGATCACTTGAATCTTGAGGTATATGAATTATTTCAATATAAATATATATTTGATTTAATAAAATAAAATCACAACTTATTGCTAGAAATTATATCTTAATTGTTTAGGCATGGAGTGTGCCTGAGGTTTTTCGTCCCCTTTATGAATCTTCTGAAGTTGTAGCTCAGAAAATGACCATCGCGGTTAGTAAAATCTTAATTTAAACTTCTCAACTGTCATAGTGACACTTTTTGTTGTACCTCTTTTTGTTTATTTATAAATACGGGTGTTGGATGTAGGCGTTGCGTTATGTTAGGCAAATAGCTCAAGAGTCGAGTGGAGAGGTAGTTTATGGATTAGGAAGACAACCGGCTGTTTTGAGAACATTAAGTCAAAGATTAAGCAGGTATCTACCAAATAATTTTGTTATATTTTGTATATATGTTAATATATAAATTTTATATGGTCGTTATGTAATCTAAATTCTACATTTGCTTCTAATTACAGAGGCTTCAACGACGCCATAAATGGATTTAGTGACGATGGGTGGTCGTTAATGAACTGTGATGGCGTTGAAGATATAATTATTGCAGTGAATTCAACCAAGAATCTTAACAACTCTATGAACCCCTCTAATTCCCTCGCGTATCTTGGAGGGATTCTCTGTGCAAAGGCCTCCATGCTATTTCAAGTGAGTATCGTGATGGGCTAGTGGGTTCGGTAACATGAAAAAGTGGTTCATTTTGGGTCCTTGTTGACTCGGGTAATACTGGGTTGACCCGAAAGTTTGATGGGTTGGTGCAGGCCATAATGGGACTTTTTAGTATGGGTTGAACTGAATCTTGATTAAAGCATTTATTAATCTTGGTTATTTTGTTATAACCAGAACGTGCAACCTGCGGTGCTGGTTCGGTTTTTAAGGGAGCATAGGTCAGAGTGGGCCGACTTCAATGTAGATGCTTACTCTGCTGCATCGGTTAAAGCCAACTCGTATCATACATATCCAGGAATGAGACCCACCCGGTTCACCGGCAGCCAAATTATTATGCCTCTTGGCCACACAATCGAACATGAAGAGGTATCTCTATATATTTTTAAATTCTTTTTAAATTTTTAGTTTATAAATTTCTGTGTGCAACACTGAGAGGCTTTTATGTTTTTGATGTAGATGCTTGAAGTTGTAAGACTCGAAGGTCATGCACTTGGACAAGAGGATCCTTTTACGTCACGTGACATTCATCTTTTGCAGGTACTTTTTTCTTACATTTTATTTTTACATCAAAATAGTATTTGGTATACCCGTTGTATTATAACCGATTATCTGATTCTCTCTTTTTTTGTGTAGTTATGCAACGGAATTGATGAAAATGCTGTGGGAGCTTGTTCTGAACTTGTTTTTGCTCCAATTGATGAAATGTTTCCGGATGATGCACCACTTGTACCCTCGGGATTACGTATAATCCCCTTAGATCCCAAACCAGTTGAGTTCATAATTACCTTTTTTTCTTCTTTTTTTCGCTCTCTTTAGACCCTTTTGACTAACTGATTCATGTTAACCAGGGTGATGCTAAGAATGCATTGGTAACCACACACAGAACACTTGATCTAACCTCTAGTCTAGACGTGACCCCCGCAACTAACCATGGTTCAACTGACATCTCAACATGCCAAACCACAAGATCGGTTCTCACCATCGCCTTTCAGTTCCCTTTTGAGAACAATTTAGCTGAAAGTGTGGCTACAATGGCTCGACAATACGTTCGAAGTGTGATCAATTCGGTTCAGAGAGTTGCTATGGCTATATCACCTTCGGGTTTGAGCCCATGTGTAGGTCCCAAACCGTCTCCCAGCTCACCTGAAGCACTCACCTTAGCGCAATGGATCTGCCAAAGCTACATGTAAATCTTTATTTCTTATTTTTCTACATCTTAACATTTTGAGACCATTTGATACCGACTTGTGGCTATTTCTTTCAGGTACCATTTAGGAGCGGATTTGCTAAGCTCGGGTTCAGTTGTCGGGGAGTCATTGTTGAAAGACCTGTGGCAACATCAAGATGCCATTTTGTGTTGTTCTTTAAAGGTATAAACAACCCTCTATATTTTCTCTGAATCTGTAAGGAACTCGTTTCTAATCGCGTACATCTTTTGTGGTTTACAGTCGCTTCCGGTTTTTATGTTTGCAAATCAAGCCGGGCTTAATATGCTAGAGACAACTCTTGTATCCTTACAAGACATCACTCTAGACAAAATGTTTGATGATTCTGGACGAAAGGCGTTGGTTCCAGAATTCGCCAAAGTAATGCAACAGGTATTGTATTCTTTGCAACTTCTGTTGTAATGATTTTTCTTGAATCTTCGATAAAAAAGGTCATGACTTTATGCATCTTTATAGTAAGTGATCATGACCCATTGACCCGTTATGCCTCTTTTTAGATAAAAGATCATGGGTATGCATCATCTTTATATAAATATTGTCGGTTTTCAGGGATACGCGTATTTACCTGGTGGCATTTGTATGTCGTCGATGGGGCGACATGTAACGTATGAACAAGCGGTAGCATGGAAGGTTTTAGCAGCAGATGAAAGTAGTGTCCATTGTCTTGCTTTCTCTTTTGTCAACTGGTCATTTGTGTAGTTAGTGCTGTGGTTTCTTTGCACTCTTTGGGCATTAGTGAAGTGTAATCAAAATGGTAAAAAAACTTGTGTAGGATGTGGCTATTTGTTTCCATTGAAGCCATTTTTTTGTTGAATTAGAACTTTGTTTTCATTGTTGTTCAAGCCAATTCGTGCGCATTTTTTCGAATTTTAACGTTTATGCAAAAAAAAAAAAACACAATGGAACAGTGTTGGAACATGAATGGGTTTTGTGGTTAAAAAGAGTGAATGATTTTAATGGAATGCTTATTAACTTGACATTGTGATTGTTGTTAAGGCTACATCTATAGCAGTTAATCTTGTATCAATGATGATTGATGTTTAGAAGTTAGGGGTGTTAACATAATGGTTCGGTTGGTTGGTTTTTATTAAAATTTTGGGTTGAACTATTAACTACGGTTTTTTGTAACGACAAAACTAGTTGGGTGTGATTGGCAGGCTTGCACCCTTTTTTAAAGCATTAATGTGTGTTTACAATTTTAAGATAATAAAAGTAGTTTATGGTTATAATATATATAGATATCAAAAAGAGTGAATTATTGTTCTTTTGTTTGTGGTTCTGTGTTTTGATCATATTTGTTATTTTCATCTAAATATGTTTTTTTTTATATTTAGCTCCCAAGGTTTGAAAAAGTTGTTATTTTCATTCAAAAACATGAATTCCGTATTCATAAATTAGGATTTCGTTTAATATGAAAATTAACATAAGTAGCCTTTTTAATGATAAAATATTTAACATTTTAAAATAACAGAATTAACATTTTAGTATTAAATGACAACTTTTTTTCAAATCTCGGGAAGTCAATTGCAAGAAAAAACATGAAAATGACAAATTTGATCGAACCATAGGAAGGAAAACGGTAATTCATTTCATCAAAAATAAAAAAAGAATAATACTTTAAGTTATAAGTTTTAATCGGTCCGTTAGGTTTACACGACAATCGATACGTTCCAAATTTCATATTATCATAAACAGCTGAACCAACTAAACTATAAAAATAGAATTGTTTAGTTCTCAAGCCGGTGTACTTGCTTTGGTTTGGAATGTTTGGACGGTTTCAACGGCTCATGACACCCGTGTCAGCTGCCAAAACGCTAACTTAGTACAAATTTTAATACCCAAGATTCATCAAACAACTTACATTTGCCATTTTAAACCTTTGTGGTATTCTTTATAACCTTTGAGGGGTCTTGAAAAGCTGTTATGGTCTGCAATTTATATAATCTTGATCTTAATGGTCCCATTGTTGTGTTTTTGAATGCATATTTTAGGAATTGGTTAGTGGGTTGTGGTCCATTGGATCCTGATATGGGTTGACATGCTTTATCTTTTTTTTTTTTACTACTGTTGTTGCTGTCATGACATTCTTTATATGTCAATCAAATTAGTGCATAAAAAAGACACTTTCCCACAGCCTCAATCATGGATTATGAGTAGGTCAATTTGCAGTGCTTTAAGCCATAAATTTGGGGTTCCAATTGAGGGCCAACATAAAGAAGACCACCAACACAAATACAACTTTATGCAGTGGTCAATATGAATTTAGAAATTTTTTATAGAATTATTACCTACTTTCTAAAATATAACAAACAGTTTAATACTCCTTTTGATGTCTTTAGATTGTTTGGCTTGTTTTACATGTTTTTATTTGGTATATTCATACAATTCTAATCAAGGTTTTTGAGGGTGCTACTTAAGTCATATGATGTTTTATGTTCTTTTATAATCACTAAGCTTTTATTAGGTATTCAATCTTGTATAATTTTCACCAAATATTTTTTTTTTAAAATTAAAATGAGTCATATAGATGATATATGAAAATTAGTTTTCTTTAGTAGTTTTTTTCGTTTCAAATTGACTTACATTGAACAATTATAAATGTTTAGTGGAGCTTTCTTCACCTTTACCTTCAAATTCAGGTTAATTTAAAGTTCGCTAAATAGTAAACAAATTCATGTTTCATTTGTCTAATTTAATTTAATTTTATATTTTTAAACATTTATAAAAAAATAAAAGTTGAGTGTCTTTAAAGAAATATAAGAAATTTAAGTGACTTAAATATAACATTTGAAAAACTTGACTGCTACTAATTAGTGAATGATGTTTCCCTTTATTTAAGTTGGTTTCGTCTTTCCCTTCATCGTAACAGTTACTTGAACAAACACATAACTTAGGATCTTATGGGTTTGAAGTTATCTTCTATAAGTTATCTTCACATAATTATACACTTCATTGCTCCTAATATACCTTATTAGTAACTTGCTTTAGTCCGTTGCTTGGGTTGTTAGTTTTATGACTTTATCCAATGAGTTGTTTTTTCATGGAAGTAAGCTTCTCATTGTAAGACTATAGGATCATAAAAACAGAAAATCTTATCATTAACCAATAGAAATTAGATTCCTATATCAAAACACCAATGGTGACATATCATTGATACACAAACTAAAACACCCTGATTAACAATGAGAATAATTTTATGGATGATTGTGAGTCGCATATGTGATGTATTTATTTAAATTAATTTTGGTCACAAACATGATTTTACGTATTTTGTATATGTCAGATGCTTATTATTCATGGAGTCTACAAGTTTCTTGACACGTTTCAAACCCATATTTTTTTTTAAAATTTAACATTATACCTAGTATTATACCTAAATACTCGTTTCAAACGTTTTGATTTTCCCACTATGCTTACATTTTTCTATGATCATTAATTAGTTAATAGTTTCATTTCTTTTTATGAAGTTAATGTTAGAAATTTATAATTGCAAACTACGAGACTGAATCTATAGATGACCAATACGACCACCAACAATCGTCTTGTTTTATCTTTTTTTCCCTCGTGTGGCACATCAACGTCAAATCAGTTTTTCTCGACTAGCTTTTATGAGAGATCTAAAGTCAAGGGGGAATTGAATAGGAAACTTCTTTTTTTGTGAAAAAGGTTCCCTCCAATTTTTTTGTTATACAGAGTGTCGTCTCATTTTTCACCCTTTCCCTAGTGGGATGGCGAGTGGGATGAACCCGAAGAAAATAAATAGTTAAATAGTATTATGTATAAAATAAATAAAAAATATGTGTATTTTATATAGAGTAAACTTCGCTTTTACTCCCTATGGTTTGGTGCAAATAACGGTTTGCCTCCAAAGGTTTCAAAATTGCGATTTTACTCCTTGTGGTTTTCATTTTGTCTCGGTTAATGTCAACCCACTAACTCTGTTAAATATTTCCGTTAAAAGTAAGGGCATTTTGGTCTTTTTGCAAATAATGGTTCATTATGACATTGCTCAAATTAATAAAGGACCACTTGTGTAATTTATTTAAATTAGTAAAACAACAATTTAATAATTAATTAATTAAGTGCTCGTGAACTGCACCAAACCACCACCACCCCCCTTCCGGTAACCCCCACACCACCGCCGCCTCTTCCGGCGACCCCCACACCACCGCCGCCTCTTCCGGCGACCCCCACACCACCGCCGCCTCTTCCGGCCACCCCCACACCATCGCCACCATCTTCCACCCAGAAATCGAAAACACCCATTTCATCTTCATCATCAATCAGCTACTACCCCCACAACACGGATGCTGATGGAGAAGACGATGGTGGTATCGAGCGGTTGATGGTGATGGAGTAGCGGGGGTCTTCGATTTGGGAGAAATCTGTCCTTTGTCTTCGTCCCAATGATGGTTAGGCGGTCTCTGATTTAGGATGACCTGTTCATTGATGGTAGAGTGGGGGTGCAATGGTGGTGGTGTAGTGAACGATGGTGGTGACGGATGGTAATGGTGGTGCTGTGGTTATGATTTTGCAGGTGGTTGTGGTGGGTGGTGGTTATAATGGTGTGGTGTAGGGGTGTCATTCGGGTTTTTTAATCAGGTTTCGGCTTGTTCGGGTCGGGTTCCTCGGGTTTTTAGGTGTAGAAAATCAACCCAAAGACCAAACCATATAAGCAACATTTAATCGGTTTTCGGGTTTCGATATTCGGGTTTATTCGGGTCGGGTTAATCGGTAATCGGATTCGACTAAACCATTAAGTTTTAAATTATCCGCAATCTCAAATGTTTGTGTAAACAATATATATATGATCAAAATACATGTATGAGATTTAGCATGTGTTATCAATATAGAATTTTGTTTATTATTTTGATTGGAAAGTTTTGCATATTTACAATCACTTTATTATGCATATTTAAATATTAAATGATATTATATATTAATTATCCTTAGAGTTTATATAATAAATTGAAACCACAACATTATTATATAAAGTTTGGAAAATTATGTTTTCAAATCTTATAAATGATAGCATAGTACACACATATATATAAATCGTGGAATTTTTTAAAAACGAATATTCGGGTTAATCGGGTTGACCCGAATCTTACAAACTCAACATAAAGTTTAGAAAATTATGTTTTCAAATCTTATAAATGATAGCATAGTACACACGTATATATAAATCGTGGATTTTTTTATAAACGAATATTCGGGTTAATCGGGTTGACTCGAATCTTACAAACTCAACCCAAAGACCAAACCATTTATAAAAATCAGGTTCGGGTTAGTGTAATAATCGGGTTGGGTTTCTCGGGTTAGTCCTTAATTGGGTTCGGGTTGATTTTGTTCGGGTTTGACATTCGGGTTCGGATAAAAAACACACCCCTAGTGTGGTGGTGGTAGATTCTGTTAAATATTTGGGTACATGATATGATCAAGTGACACATACTTTTAATTATTTACAGGATTAGTCCCTTTATATAAAAAGACCAAAGTGCCCTTCTTTTTAACAAAAATATTTAACGGGTGTTCGTTGGTTGATGTAAACCAAGACAAAATGAAAACCACGGGGAGTAAAATCGCGATTTTGAAACCTTTGGATGTAAACCATTATCTGCACCAAACCACATGGAGCAAAAGCAAAGTTTACTCTTTTATATATGAAAATTAAATCTTCAGGTTGAAGGGAGTCAAAAGCTGAATTCAAATTCAATTCAACATAAATCTCCGTTTTTTCGAATCCAATTTTAATAATTAAAACCGTTATTTTTTTGAATGACAAATGTGACGTTGTTTCGAAGGATAAATATTTTTGAATGACAAATCCGATTTTGACCGACCTGACCCAATTTGGACCCGACCCGACCCGTTTCTCCAATCGAACAGCGCATCATTCACCGTCTTCCCCCTCTCAAATCCACCGATTAATAATAATAATATTATTATTCCTCTTTCTGAAATCAAAATTTTAGGGTTTTTGTTGCCTTTCGCTCCAAATTTTCAAAACGGCCAATCGTCAATCTCGAGTTTCCCCTCTTCATCTCCGTCCCCATTGCAATCTAGGGTTTCCAGATCTATCCCATCATGTTTTGGAAGCTAACACCCATGCCTGCTTCACCTGTAAGATAACATAATCCTATTATTATTATTATCATTATTTTTGTTTTGTTTCTCAATTTTTGATAGGTTTTCGGATTCGTTTCGTTGATTTGATTAGAGATATGATGAACGATTGCTGGTTGTTTAATCCTGTAGTTTTGATTTGTTAATGAGTTGATGTGCATTGTTGGTGTTGTTAATCGTAAGATTAGGATGCGTGATATAGGATGTTTGGTGTGTTTGATTAGGGTTTAGTTTTGTCATAAATCTTAGCTTTGATGACAGGGGTTTTAATGGTATTGGTATACTTTTTGAAAAGATAATTAGGAAATGTTCTTTTGCAGATTTGCATCTCTAATTAGAAATAGATTATAGGCTTGGTTTTTAAAAGCGCGAGATTCTTCAACGCGCTTAGGCGTTAAATGCCAAGGCGCGAGGTGAGAGCTTAATGTGTGTCAGGCGAGAGCTTTATGTGCTTGAGGTGAGAGCTTAATGCGCGTGAGCCGTGAGGTGAGAGCTTAATGTATGAGAGGTGTTGCTTTATGTATGAACAAAAGCTGCATCTCTCTCGTTAGTTTTTTGCTCTGTGTCATAATCTTTCTAGACTTTAATATCGGCCTAGATGAGCATGAAGTTCCGCCTCAAGGCCATGTGGTGTTTTTTTCTGATTACGCCAGGCGCGCTTTTAAGACCAAGATTATAGGGTCTTGATTAGTGGAAGCGAAAAACTAAAACTTGCATGTTTTTGGCTCAATTTGGAAGTTATGCAATCATGGCAAATACATTTTGTTTCTTTTTGTTAGAGAAGAAAGTGAATTTGTAACCGAGTGTTGGTACCTAATCACTTGTTGTTTTATTAATCTTAGAGATGAAATAAGAGTGTTATTGCTCGTTATTTTAACTTGTAGATGGATTATTAGTATTGATTCTTTGAGTCGCATGATACTGAAAAAAAATGTTTCTTTAGATTTTAGTTGAGATATTAACAATGTGTAGATTATGATATATAGGTGGTAATAAATATGACATTCTTCATTTCATTAATAAGAACCATAGATTTATAATCTTCATGCAAAGCTAAATAAAATGTCGTTTATCACATCATGCGTAAAGTTACCTTACTCAGAACTTACTGCACTTTTTCTTTCAACATGGATTTTGCAAAAAAATGATTTTGTTAATGATATGTTTTTGTATTTGTTGCTTGTCAATCACTTTTATATGTAACGTGTTTTAGATTGAGACTATCTTGGACAAGGATAGTTTCACATTGGAAGAGCTTTTGGACGAAGAAGATATAATCCAAGAATGCAAAGCGTTAAACAGTCGCCTCATTAATTTGTAATAACTCACTCTCTTGCTTGGAATATAGAATCTTCTAGACGACTTGATACTTTTGGCACGGATAATAATATTAACGTAAAGGGTGCTTGTTTTTCCAGCCTACGGGATAGAATTCAAGTTGAAAAATTATTACAGTATATCATAGAAGAGCCTCCGGAGGATGCTGATAGCAAGCGTACTTTCAAGTAGGTCATTGATCGTTATTATAGAAGTTTTTTTATTTATTATTTTAGATATTATCGGGATGTCATTTCTGTTACATACTGTTTTTAACAATGTTTAGTAATATTAACTTTGATTTGCTCATGCTTTAGGTTCCCTTTCGTGGCTTGTGAGATCTTTACATGTGAAATTGATGTTATTTTCAAAACTTTAGTGGAGGAAGAGGAGGTGGGTTCCATTGATATTAAGTCTCATACACACCGGAGTTATTACGGTATTTGATGTCACATTTATTCAAGATATAAGTTCATCTTACAATTTTCTTCGTGCCTAAACTTGCAGCTCATGGATTTGCTTTTCTCCTTCTTGGAGCCGACCCACCCACATAGCGCCTTGCTGGCAGGGTACTTTAGTAAGGTATATTCTAAGAATAACTTCTTCTGTGTCTTGGATTCTGGTATCATTACTTATTTATATATAAGGAAGTTGTTTTGTGCCTCGTAGGTTGTGATATGTCTCATGATGAGGAAGACGGTCCCACTTATGAATTATGTTCAAGTGAGTATAATCTTTCTGATAAAGCATTAATGTGGCCTTGTGGGTCACTTTATAAGTATGGTTTTGGTCACTATTTTTAGAGTAAAAGAGTATTATATGCTTGCTATTAAGCTTGTAACTTGAATGTCATTGGCCCTGCAGGCTCATAAAACTTTTATGTTTATTAAACACATATTTAGTTTATAATTTAATGCTTCTACAGGGCCATCAATGTGTGTTCCAACAGCTGGTTGATCTAATAGGGATTACGTCAATTATGGAGGTTAGCAGAATTTAAATCAAAATTGCACCATGGCTTGTTTATCGAGTATATTCTGTAAATGTAGTACAAAACTATTGTAGTTTGATCTTTATAATAGATTGAGTTATCGGTTATTCGGATCTTTTTCACACAGGTGTTGGTTAGACTTGTTGGAGCAGATGATCATATTTATCCCAATTCCACAGATGTCATGCAGTGGTTGGCTGATAGCAATTTGTTGGAAATGATAGTGGATAAATTAAGTCCTTCTGTAAGTACTTTTTCTTGATACATATACTATCATGGTTATAAAAAAGCACACGAGGAGATTGGAAAACGCCTCAGGGCAAGGGGCACTTCATGTATATGGGTCAAAATTGGTCAAAATATAGGAGGCTGATATATGAAATTGACCAAAAGGACGGGGAGATTATGAATGGTTTACTTGATTGAAAGGCTGATGTGTAAAAAAGATATGCAACTTTTGATTGTATATAAAAAGCTTATACGGTTGTACATAGAGCAATGCCTCGTGTACATGAAGCTCTTGCCTCCTGCCTCGTCTTTCGAGACATAAACTCCTTGGGGTGCTTTGTGGATTTTAAAACCATGTATGCTATTATAATAACAGCTCTAAGTGTTGATATTTATTAACTTCTTTTTTTCCATTGCCTCAGAGCCCTTCTGAAGTACATGCTAATGCAGCAGAAACTTTATGTACAATAACACGAAATGCACCATCGCCTCTTGCTTCTAAGCTTTCTAGTTCAAGGTTTTTTTGTTTTTTTAATATCAAATGCTTGCTTTTTTCTTCTAAAGAATTTAATTATATTTTATTGTCTTTGACCAGTTTTGTTGCAAGGATATTCGGTCACGCGTTGGAAGATTCAAATTCAAAATCGGGACTTGTTCACTCATTGTCTGTGTGTATATCTTTACTGGATCCAAATAAATTACCATCTTCACTTTTATTTCATTCTTTTCGTGGTCAACACTTCTACGAGTCAACCGTGCAAATCAACCAAGAGACAGTAGGTGCAATGCTGCCCAAACTTGGTGAGTTTTGTACACATGGTCTCCATTTTTGTTTTATTTAGTTATGTTTTATATATTAAACCACGTTCTTGATTAATTATGTGGTTTTAGGTGATCTGTTAATCTTACTAAACGTCTCACTTGATGAGAAAGTTTTGCCAACTACATATGGCCAATTAAAGCCTCCTCTAGGGAAACATCGTCTAAAGGTAGTAAACCTGAAATTATAGAGATATGACAATGATGAAAAGAAGTTTAGGTTTTTTAATCTTGTTTTTTTAATTGTAGATTGTGGAGTTCATTGCAGTTTTATTAAAGACTAGGAATGAAATTGCAGAACAGGAGTTAATTAGCTCCGGAACTATCCAAAGAGTTCTTGATCTTTTCTTTGAGTAAGTTATCACTTATTATGATGATCGATTGCGGTGGGTAATTAGAACTTGAAGTCGTAGTTAAGCCTCTATTAATGTTATTTTCTGTAGGTACCCATATAATAGTGCTTTGCATCATCATGTTGAGAGCATAATAATTTCTATCCTAGAAAGCAAAAACAATATTATCATTGATCATCTATTTAAGGAGTGTGGTCTGTTGACAAAGATTCTACAAACAGATAAAAGTCCCATCCTTTCTGATGAAGTTGATCAGGTGATCCATGCCAGTTTTTATGTTAATCCAAGATGTATGATTTGTGATTTGGAAACAAGTTTGATTTTTATTTAATGGTGTCTTCCAGCAGCCAACATTGCCTGCTGCGGGAAGAAAAGCACCTCGGGTTGGGAACCTTGGCCATGTGACGCGTATTGCCAATAAAATCACACAGTTGGGAAATGGTGATAGCTGCATTCAGACTCATATTCAGGTGTAGTTATTTTTGGAAAGATTGGTTGCTTGATTTTTTATTAGTTTATTATTAATACAAATCCTTATTAAGAAAACTTGCTATTGTCAGGAAAGTAGCGAATGGAATGAGTGGCAGACTACAGTTCTACAAGAACGCAACATTGTTGAAAATGTGTATCGGTGGGCTTGTGGGTACATTTCTATTCATCTTATAAGAACTGATGAAGTTTGGTGTTGATTTTACTGATGTTTAATCAGTATCTATTAATTGTTTAGGTGTTTATTAATTAATTATTTCTGACATTTCAGTCGGCCAACTGCACTACACGATAGACATAGAGATAGTGATGAGGATGATATTCATGACACGGATTATGATGTTGCTGCTTTAGCAAATAATCTAAGTCAAGCATTTAGGTACAACATTTATGACAATGATGATGATGAAGATGAGGTATATGCTTAATACTCTTTATTATTGCATTATCTTTGTTTAATGATAATCATGTATTTACGTTGATATTTATCCTTGTTTCAGGGAAACAAGAATCTTGATCAAGATGATGAGGTAACATCTTTATTTATCAATATTGTTATTATTATTATTATTTTAATGCGATACTGAATCTTGAAAGCAGGGGGGTTTCTTTGACGATGAATCTGGTGAAGTGGTTATATCATCACTTAGGTTAGGTGATAACGAGGGCAGGTATGTAGTTTCTTGAATCACTTTAAAAATACTTGACCAAAAGATTTGACAATTAAAGTTGTGGTTGACTTCCTTTTTCCTGGTGCAAGCAGTTTGTTTACAAATTCGAATTGGTTTGCATTTCAAAATGACACCGTAGGCGAGGATGATCCACCTATGAACATGCCATCTAATGGCGTTAACTGTGCTGGTAATGACAGTAGTGATGATGAAGTGATGGTTGGAGACGATGAGGGATTGGTACCAAACGTTACAACATCTAATTCAAATACAAATCCTTTGATTCAAGGCAAGGAAGAAATAGACGCAGACCTCGCAACTAGATTCAACACATCAAACGATGAAAATCTCAAAAATGCCCCAAGCATGGATGAACCCACACCAACAGAGCCCTCTATAAGTCCTGTCACGCCGGGTGAGTCTTTAGCCAATGGCACATTGTCAAGTGACACAGGATCAATTGAGCGGAGTCAAAAGTCAAATGGTGTGGCAGCTTTGTTTGAAGAAGATGTGGAGTTTGTGGGTGTGGAAGCTGACGGGACAGAGAAGGCAATGAATCAAGCTCTTACAGAAAACGGGGCCATTAAAAACGAAGACTAAGGTTATCCCATATGGATCCGATTAAGAATACTGTAGAAGAAGGTAATGTAGGGTAGAGGGTTGGATGACACTAGTTATTGGAAAGTTGATCAAGGGGTTCAGGTTTTGAATTGAAGTTTGGATCAAATTGGTGTTTGAATGATCATGCAATTGTGGACGGGTTAGATTGATGTACAGTAGAAGGCAGTTACTATTGTTTACAGATTTTGATCTTTCTTTCACAGTTCAATTTGGATATTTGTATTTTGTTCATTAATTCCAAGGCAGTCTCTTTTACATCTCTTTATGTACAGTAGAAGGTAGTTACTATGGTTTTACTGTGTTATGATAAGAGAAGTTGCATGCAGATTGTTAAGAAAGAGCATGCTGCATATGATATCCTGTCATGGAAAAGGAAAAATACGGAGTTTACCGCAGGTTCTGTCTGCTTTGAGGCGTCATCAGTTTTCTGCATATTATAAAGCATGTCATCGCAAGAGTTTATTGTCCATCATTCATCGGACGTCCTTTAGAACAGTCAACCTTTTTACTTTCGTCACAAACTCCCTACATCATAATTATAAAAGATAAGTAATGAATGTATTGTAATGGTTGAAAAATATATACATCAAGGGTGGTTCCGTTGTACCCGAAAGGTTCATCACCCATTTGTTTCTCAACACCTGCTGAATCTTTGTAAATCACCCTAGTTGAATCATCTAATTTTTCAGCATCGAACCAATCAGCCACAGTTTCCTCAACATTTTGATACGACTCGATAGCATTAAAATCAAGATTCCCAAGGCATTCATTGTCAGGTCCCAAAAATACTTCACAAGGATTACTAGAATAATCGTCTAGCTGGTAAATGTGTATTGGCTGACCAAATAGTCGAAAAGCAGGTTTGTCATAGATTCCCTTCAAGTTTGGGTTACAACTACCGATAGTCAGATCATTATTGCCTGGCTCAAGCTCGTGTGCTTGCCTGGCTCCATGTGGCGCAGGAAAATGAGTGCTGGGATTGTTCGAAACTAATTTAACCAGCCATGGGCTTACACGCTTCACCGCTTTCGACTGATCTTGCTCATAATCCAAATCAACCTACATCATATTTTATCATCACTTCATTATATTCTTGAAAAGTAAAGGTCAAAGTTAAACATAACAAACCATGATGTTTCTCACTACGCCAAAAGTTAAATTACCTTTAGGACCCGCCATGGGGAATCAGGCCAGAGAATCGGGTCAACAGCTTGAACAGAAGACACAGTTCCCGCTGGCCAACTTTGTGACAAACTTTCTGTTTCATAAGCCATTGTAAACCTCATTCCAGCACACCACTGAACACTCAATGCAGCATTTACAGAAGACGCATTTACAACAAACTCTGGAGCGCTTGCATGAGGATAATAAGTAACCTCAAATGGTTGACCATTTGCAGCACGAGATACAGCTTCAATAACATCTTCAGGCCTCACTTCTCCCCTTCCACTAGAATTGATGTTCTTCAACTTAGCGCGTCTAATCCCAACACAAACATCAACATTATCTGCTCGCATGAACACAATCAAGTCTCCTGCATTCAGACTTTTTTGTTTTGCAAAAGCAGTCCATTTAATTAACATATGTCTCGCTGGATTCCCTCGATAAACATGCCTAAACTTCCAAATCTCACCATGAATATCCTTAACCATCACTATCTGAGAAGTGGGATGTACTGAATAATCCAATTTAGGAAAAACAGCCTCTGCCCAGTCCCGAGGAAGATAAAGACCTCTAAAACCATCTGCATCAGATTCTGACAATATTTTTGCAAAATACAGGAGTTTACCAAATTTCCTCCATCATCAACATCCGAATTAATAATATTGTGATCGAGTGGACTCAACATTATCTTAGCAGAAACTTCATATAGTTCATCTGTCATTAACTTGACATCAATCACCTTGCAGAGGATGTAAGGAACCCTAGCGATCTCACCAAAATCTACATTTGTGTGTGTGTGTTCAGCATGACCTTGTGGAAAATAATAGACATTTGAATTCGGCGAAGGCAGTCGAATCATCCCACCAGCACACAGATGCCATATCAGAGGGTCTACACCCTTCTCTACCTCATTCATACTTGTTACTCGTGTTGTAGAACCAAAATCACCTATAAAATACTAAAAATTAGGGCAAATTTAATTATTCTCCACGAAAAAAACACCACATTAACAATCATGAATCATCTTCCCTATCAGAACGTTCATCAATTAAACACATATACAGAGAAATGAAAGAGAATTACCTCCAATCGAACTATCGAATGTCACTGAACCAGACGTTCATCAATTAAACTTTAGCCTCAAATCCTCCAGATTAAGTATCAATCTCTAGCAACAAATTACTTCGTTAACGATAAAACGTTCAATAGAAACTGCAATTCATTCACATTAACTAAACATCTATTCGAATCACACATGTAGCACCTGAAGAACATATTGAGAAAGTAATTCATCATTCATAACCTCAAATCCTCCTAATTAAGTATCAACTTTCTGCAGCAAATTATATGAACGATAATTCGATCAACAGAAACCACAATTCATAGACATTAAGAGATCAAATTAACAGAGTAGAAGATACCTTCATAGTAAGAACTGCAAAATTCTCTCTTTAAAACAGAGCGTCTAACTGTAATGTGAAGTTTGTTTCTTCTAACGGTTTTCTTAACGATCAACAACTCATCTGTTTATCATATTTTTAAAAACTAAATTTACCTGAATATACATTTACTAGGTTAGTGACCCGTGTGTTACACGGGTTACACGGGTGGACCAATACTTAAAATGACACATAAGTAAATAATGATAATACTAGTTTTAGTAAACTCGTGTATTACACCCGTGTGTCGCTGCCGCCGCCCTGTCTCACCTTTGTTTTGTGTTCTTTTCTATTTTTTAGTTTCTGTTGAATAAAGATTCATTATCGGTTGAAGATTAAAACCTATCACCTATATCCATTCTCTTGGTTTGTTCACATCCATTCTTTTAGTTTGTTTCTGGATTATGGCTCCTAACTTGCAGCGGTCACTATGTTTCCTTTTCCCTTTTCTATTTATTGTTGTTTTACCCGCACCAAGGATCACGGTCCACGAACATTGATCTCAAGCTACGGTTTGATTAGATTTTTTATTTATTTTAGATCTAGGGACCTTATCTCCTGATCTACTGATCCAAGTGATCGTGGCATGACCACGGTCACCGGTCTTGCTTTGTTTTCCTTTTTTATATCTACATATGTCATCTCTTGATCTATGGATCCAAGAGACTACCGCTTGCTAGCCTCGAGACATTGCCAATGAATAATCATCATTTAAATGAATAATCAACCAACTCTTTTACCATCTTACAATATATGTATGAATTATAAGCTTTGAACAATAGTTTACAATTCATTAAGCTAAAGGGAAGAGACTCAGAATAATGGAGGGAAGCTTTTGCTCATTATATTATATACCATATTAATTTGCAAACTAAATGAATAGTAATGTACACCCAGTGCTTGTTATATGTACAACCAGACATTATAGAGAGGCACACTACATAGCCTTTTTAAGTGTGTCTCTTTATCTCTTCTGTATATCTTGATTTCTTAGAGAGAGTGTGTTGTTGTAATGGGGATTTTCGGTGGTGTTCGATAGTGTATGATTGTCTTTCACCGTGTGATGCGGTTTGTTAGGCCTAATAAAAACAAATTAATTTTGTAATCTTAGCTCACTTCATCAGATAGGGTAAGTAATGTCGTATTCGCAGGGAAGATGTGGAAAATGAAAAACTTGATTTAAGGGTTGAAAAGTAACTAAGAAAAAGTTGAAAAGAAAACTGATATTAAAAGTAAAACTGATTTGAAATTGGATTAGTCGTAAACAATAATTGGAAATGTAATCATCTCCGGGTTCAAGTTTGCAACTACTGACTTGTTCTAGATGTTCGCGAATGGTCACATAGACATAACCATCATTGGTTTAACTAGACCGAATGTGATTGAACGAGAGTGTTGTAAAAAAATTACTCATATCATACCCAACTTACGTTAACCAACTCAATCCTAACCCTCGTGAGGTTTTCTTATGTAAAGAAATCTAAAACACTCACAAAAACCAAAACATAGGTTTCAATCAACATAAATATTTAGAAGTTCTAATTAACAAACAATGTTCCTTGGCTTAAATGAAGTGTTAGGTCAAAACCTAGATTTCCCGTCTTTTTATAAAAATTCAATGCGTCACGAAACATAGGTCTTGTGACCATCGTAAGTCACGGTACGCGCATTCTGTTGTTTTCTAGCCCACATCCACCGTAGGTCACTCGCCCACCGTAAGTTATAATGGGGGCCTATTGTTTTTTTTTCAGTCTCTGGCCACCATAGGTTACGGTAGCCACATGACCTATGGTGGCCAATGACCATTTTTGCCATCCTTTGTCTCTTTTGGTGTCTTTTGCTCGGTCTTGCTCAACTCAATACTAACACTTCTCAATTAGCTTTATTTACCTCCTTTAGCTTCTGATATCTGCAAGTTACAAACACACTCACAGTAACCTCTCTCTAACCAATATACTCATTAAAGTATTACAATTAACACCGTTAAAACCCATTCAAACACCTGAACATAACTGTGCTAAAGCGGTGCTTCTTTATGCGTGATGTATAACCAGACATTGCACTACCTGACATTTTTAAGAGCACCTCCCGTACAACCCACGCATTGGTGTTCTGATGATGGTGTGGTCGATAGGTTGTCGTCGTTGTCGGTGGCATCCTCTCCGGCCGATGCCGGTGTGCATGTTTGTGAAGGCATGGGTGTCACTGCCTGGAGTTGCCTTACCGACTTTCTCTGCCGATGGTGACTGCTGTGTGGTCGGGTGATCGTTATGTCGATGATAATGAGCATTGCCTCATCTAAGATATCGTGATTGGGTGATTCATCATGTCGATGATGATGAGGGTTACCTCATCTGAGATATCCGCGTTGTTAGCTTGATGCTCATTTAAAGTAGTTGTAACAAACACTAAATCTAGTTATAACAATAAAAAAGATCTCAATTATGATTTAGTAAAGAAATAATCATTGATTCTATAACAGTTTAAACATGTTTTTGATCGACTACTCAAAATAAATCACAATCAACCATTTCTTTTTATATGGACAATGGGTTCACACGGACTTTAGCCTCCCCTATCCCCTTCACATTAACCATTTCTTTCTTACTATTACCGATGGCCTAATGACAAAACAAGATATGATTATTGCTTTTTAATACTAATTTCATATTTTTCATTGTTTATTAAGATTACTTCCTTCGCAAAAGCTAGCACAAACAAAAAAACATAATTAGGAAAAGCAGAATTATATATTATTGACTTTGATACCTAAACTCATTAACCAACACACGTTTTTGTTCACAACTCCTTTAAATTCGTAATAACATCAATTTAACCTTTTAACCAGTGCTTTAAAAATCATACCAATTACTTATAAAACATCAGTGTCACCAGTTTAGTATAATTAATTTGATTTACAATTTATCTAAATCGCCAACCATACAAAAACAAGTAAAACAAAATAAAAAAATTAAAAAAACAGACACGATTTATTAATGACCATTGGCTATAACCATTAGAAGTAAATTAGAAATCGATACAAAAAACAAGATTACATCACTTTGGTAATCAGTTTAGCCTCTAAGCATCATTAAAGAACTGAAAGTAAAATTATAAATAACTTTTAAACTGCTAATTAGTGTAATAATAGAGATATTAACGCGTGTCACACAACAATTTGACTACGTACAAGCCACTTTTGAGACATCAATATGGCTCATACGACATGTCCCAAGGAGATGTTCTGGTAGTTCTTCTGGCGTATTTCCCTGAATTCCAAATAAGTAACTAATTATATTATTTCATCTAATTACTAATTTATTTTAACTAATTATAAAAGTACCTTTTAATTAAGTGAGTAGTTATTAAGTTAATTCACCTGTATTAAAAATGCTGCTTCAACTATCAAATGGTTAAAGCTGTTCACAACTCTGTTGGCAACCTTTTTTGCAATCATAGATGAACCAACATCTACATCCAACTACAATCATAAACATAACTTTAGAAATATGCATTAATATTATTGTTATTAATCTACACACATTGAGAACCACAAAATATAGATTTGCATTTGTACATATTGGTTTAAATATGATACGCATGATGGTTATGTAACCACCTATGTTTTTATCCTATACCAATTTTGATGATTTTTTATGCACTAAGCTCAATTGCATTTTGCGGATACACACACTTATAATACAAATGCAGTTTAAGTAGAGAACTGGATAAACATATGTACTTATTGCTTTAAATGTGATACATAAGATGGTTATATAACCGTCTCCAACTGCTCGGTTTTCTCTCCCTCGCTACAATCAACACAAGGTACGAGTGCTTATTGCAATTCTAGGGGTTCTCTACTCAAGATTGGATATGTAGTAAAAGCGCCCATAATATATATGAGGGCTTTCCTCATAGGATCAATTTTAAATAAAAGAACCATATAAACACTTATTCATGGTGTTTTAAAGATATAGGGGTAGTGAAAAAGAGATAGTTATGCAGTTACACAACCACCTTATATATAACAATTAAAGAAATATGTACAAGTGTTTATGCGGTTATCACAATTGTCTACTTAAAATTGGTTTTGTAATGAACGACCTTCTGTATATACGTGTTTGCAAGTTGCACATAGCAATTTTTTAGTGTTTGGGTATGGTAAAACTGATTATGATTATCTAGTTATTTAGGTGAGATAACCATTTTGAAGTTGTAATACACCCAAGTCAAGGTATGTGATCATTGCGTGTTTACCTCTAAGTAGTTCTTCCCTCGAGCGTATTGAATCTTTAGTACTTGCCCAAGCAAGCATGGTCTATTTCCAACGCTTTGCTTAACGATCCATGGACCCTGGAACAAGATTTTGTTACTAAATCGATTCCATAAACAAGTTTAAAGTTAAAATAATACGCGTATTAGAGTATACCAACCTTAGATACATGAGGTATGAGCTTAAACCTTGAATTCCTATATGCATCATCACCTTCTACAAAGTTTTCTAGCAATGGCACATCTTTGATGGGAGTAGTTGTTGAATAATAGAAAGCAATATGAAAATTTGTTGTTGGACCCGGGATCTAATTAGTCAAAGATTTATAAAAGTCAACTACATCAACTGCAACATATATAGTTGACTAAAAATCTTAAGATAGAATGAAATGTATTTTTTAAATAAGCAAGTTTACCTGCATATTTACAATGAAAAAGAAATCTGGGCGGTCGGCGGCAGCAAATTTCTGCAATAGATCTTGAGTTAGTTTTATGAATAGTGCGGGAGCGTAAATTTATGACATGACATAAAAAAACATGACCCGAATCTAACATTAAATTCACGGGTTTGGATTTAATATAAATGAGTTCGGGTCAGTTTCAGGTTGAACCTGCCAACCCGTTCAACTAGACGGTTGTGTAGAGGTCAACCCAATGGGTTCGTGGGTTGACTTGTTTAACCCGTTTATTATTATTTTTATTTTTATATATATGTTTTATGTAAAAAATAAATACTTTGCGTGTTTTGTTTCAAAATTTAAAACTCAAAAGAAACAAAACAAAAAAAAATTCCTAACTAAAATATAATTATTTAATTTTAATTTGTATTTTATGTTGTAAAAAAGTAATTTTAAATAATAAAACATGTGAAAATAACTTTGAAAAAATCAAGTTAAACATGTTGTGTTCATATTAATCCGTGGATTTTCAGGTCATGTCCCGATTCACATATCTAAAATGATTTTAGTGTTCAGGTCATGTAAAATTTTCAGGTTCATGTCAGGTTAGACTCGTCAACCCGTAAACACGACCCATTTAGCACCCCGCCCTATAGACACTACCCTCAATCTGGGCCACGCCCATTGGGCGTGGACCCAATATCGATCGGCCCCATTGAGTTCTTTTTCTCCAAAACATACTCAACCTGACAAATGCTCCCGGGCCGGCCAGCGAAATCATCTTGTTTATTGGTTGATCTCAGCATATTGGCTGCAACAAGTTGCATCAATGTGCCTTTTACCTTTACCTAAAAGCAAAGAAATGAAAAAGTGTCACATAACACTAGCTTCTTGAAAATCTTGAAAAAGAATGAACAGATGTTTTTACCTTCTTACGGTCTTTCAAATACGTCGGACCGCGGATTTGAAACGACAAGGCCTCTGCAGCACCCCAACTGTTTGGTAGTTCACCAGTTGGATCATTTGGAAATGATAAGTCATTGTTGCATAAGAAACTATCTTGCCACTCAATATCATCCAACCCTGCACCACCCTTTTTCTGCACTGCATCATGCACCAAGTGTAAATCATAACTGATTTTATATTTTTATTTTATTATTATTATTATTTTTTTTGTAACCGCGAGTATCCGTTACCTGAAAACTCACACGACCCACTAGTATCCTGCTATCCAATAAGATAAGGTGATAAACAACGGCCTCTAAGGGGGGTTATAGGTAGAAAACCAATGCAGGCTGATTTGGACATGAGACTTAAATCAAAGACTCAAGTAGGGCTGCAAACGAATCGAACAAACACAAACAACACCTTTTTCGTGTTCGTTCAATAAGGGAATGAAAATGTTCATAAACTATTCACGAAATACACCGAACGAGATTCTTTGTTCGTGTTCGTTCATTAAAGAACATATTTATCAACTGTTCACGGACACTTAACGAATACAAACGAACACAAACAAAGGCAATCAAACACAAATAAATGTTCATGAACATAAATGAACATAGACAAAAGTTCAAGATTTAACACAAACAAAAATTGAAATGATCAAATAAGGATGTTTACAGAGGCATATAGTATATCTACGGATGCATATTTTTAAAAGTAAAAACCAATAAAATAGAAATATAAAATATAAAATATAAAATATAAAATATAAAAACCTTTAAATGAATAAACACAAACGACATATTATCGAATGTTCATGAACAAAAATGAACGAACACGGCTTGTGTTCATGTTTGTTTATTTAACTAAACAAACGAAATTTTGTTGTTCGTGTTCGTTCATTATTTAAATGAACGAACAAACGAACATAAACGAGCTTCCCACCAAACAGTTCACCAAGTGTTCGTTGAACGTTCAATTCGTTTGCAGCCCTAGACTCGAGTGATTACAAATACGCCACCCCCTTGAAGGTTACTGATATGTGAAACAAAATTTTGATATTAATAAAGATCACCTCAAGTAAACTAACAAACCTACCTACTAAACCATGTAATCTTTTCAAAAAATCAACAGCAAGTGAGAACTTGGGAGTAGGAATATCCTGAAACTGCAGCAACACATCCAAAAATAAGCCAAAAATGTTAAAAGGTATAATCTACATTTGTTTTATATAAGTATATGTCACAATAGATATGTGACATAATTAGTTAAGGTAGTTATTAGTTAAAGTTAGTTACTTTAGGTCAAATAGTTATTTAGTATTGGTCACAATTAACAAATGGGTCATTTGGGTAAGTAACTACCATGGCTTTCTTAGAGGATGCAATGGTTTGTGATGTCTATTCATATACTATAAATATGAGTCTTGTAAACAGATTATATATGTAAGATCATTGTAAAGATTACTGTTAAATGCTTAAAATGTATACAAAAGTATCTACACAGTTCTTATGCATTTTCTTTGTGAAACACAGTAGATTCATTTGTATAGTTTACATTCAGATTTATTATCATTAAGAAAAGAAAGAACACAAAGTGCTAAGATTATTAGTACCTGAGGGGATGAATCAGACCAACTGTTTTCTGAACGCGTTTCATCGACGGAATCAGAGTAACTGTAGTAGTCATCATCTTCCTCTTTGTCTCCATGTACTGAAATGTTTGATGGAACTTTATCAAAAGACCCCATTAAATCATCCTTTATTTGAGCTTCAACAGCCATGGTAGCTTCACAACAATAGAACTATCTTAAATCTACACATAGATTGAAACAATGTCTCATTATGCAACACTAAAAGCCATAAAGGTGTAAATAAGTTCATCATTATGCAACACTATAAGCAATGTCTAATAAACTTTATTTTACATTTATATTCTTGTATATCATCAATTTACATGATTTATACATGATCATCTCACAATCAAACATAATAACAAGATAATTTCAGGAGCAAGCGACAAATCAGCGATGATCATTACTTTTGGGGAAACGATGGATTCACGCCATTTCACCATATTAAACTGGAGATTAGACGAATTAGACATTTTTACAGTGTAAACAAATAAAACAACCGCTCCAATCTCCAAATTTTAAGGGCCTTCGAAATTAAAAAAAAAAACTATTTCTATGAGTTGAAAATATATGCAATACTCCAATTTTTGTGTTTTTTGAGAAAAATAAGAACATATAACAAAAATAATTAAAGGTTTATTCGTGAGGTTCTCGTAATTTTTTGGGTTGAACAAGAACGTCGTTGAGAAAGATATATATGTTCGCGGGAAAGATAATATGGTGACACATATTGATTCGTGCTTTTGAAATATTTCTTATAATTTTTCTATATAAACCAAAATGAACAGACTTTTTATTTCTAAATTTCAAAGTTTACTTTAGACACCAAAATATGTTGAACCGCCCTCGTCATATTACTATATGATTATACGCATTCATGTTCTATATTACATCTACGTGCGATTGACAACGAAACACAAATGATAATTCAATGATTCATCAATGGAGATTGTGATCATGATGAATCAAACAAGCAATGCTTTCCGCATATTAGTAAGAAACAATGCAATTTGTTCACGTAAAAGCATGATTTCGGAAGCGAAAAGGTACCTCCGTCACCGTATTCTCTCGCCCGGCACAAAAACGTCACCGGAGAGAGTCACCGGAGAATGTTGGGGACGATGCTTTGAAGAAGGTGGTTTTGTGATCAATGAGGAATCAATGGTGTTGTAGGTGTTTCTAATTATGTGCCATATTTTCTTTTTTACCGTAAAGCGCGCTAATTTTTTCTTTTATTTCATCAAATGAAACTATTTAATTTAAAGAAAAACGAATAATACTTATAAATATTTTTATGTAAATTCTTAACCAGTGAACACAAACATTATTTCCTCTACACCTGATTTATTTATATAATTATCACACGTGAATTTGTTATTTAAAATACACAATCATTTAGTTGAAGAGTATATCATTTTATTTTACCATCATAATAGCCCCGAGGCTTTTAAAGATACTTTAGTATAGTTGTGATTTTGGTTCGTTTTAGTGTTTATATATTTTGTTTTCATTTGCTTAATTAAATCTTTCATTTTATTTACGGATTTGGGTTATTGAGTTGAGATTTTGATTAGACTTTCTGAAATAAAATAAGATTTTAATTTGGTTGAAATTATATAGATTGTTTACGGTCTTATTTTTAACAGATTTTAGGTTAAATGATGAACTAAAGTGTTAGTAACAGTTTTTAACCATTTTAAACCAAACCAAAGTTTTACTAATGATTTGGTTTCAGTTTAGTTTCACAATATAGATTATTGTGTCTTTATGATATAAAAAAGAATAATTTATGATGAAAAAAAAAGAAACAATAATGTTACAAGAACTAAAACTTAAAGACCAACTTCGTATTTACATTTTGAAACCGATTTAGGAGTATTTTGAGATCAAATTATAACACTCAACTTTTAATTTATTGTTAATGTTAATTAATTTCTAACTAAACTAACAATCAGTTTTATTATTTCAAAAATAAAAAGATATTAACAAACCTTTATTTCATGTTTTAAAGTATTAGCCCACGTGTAATTCAAGAATTATAATAAAAATACATAACAAGTCTACGTATTCACAAATCTCCTGAATTGTATTTTATCTTTCCCCCCTTAACTTCTTTTCTTGTCACTTTCCCCCCACTTCTATCAACTTTTTTCATTTTCACTCCTCATCTACAGAAAAATCAGGTTCTGCTGGCTTCTGCAGCGATCCGCCACCACCGCTAGATTTCGAGCCACCGGGCCTTCTGCTCGCACCCGTCCTACTAGCATACGCGCCATAACCCGGGTCGGGTGAAGCCATATCATTCACCCCGTGCAATGGCGAGCTAAATCCCATATCATAATCAACACTAGTAAAGCTCTCGCGAGCCTTAAGTTCGCGAGCACTCTTTCGCCTCTTATACCTACGCCACGCGGCCTGAACAAAACAAGCCGCCCATGTCCGCCACTGGTGGCTGTAAAACCGAAACTTATGTCGTAACTGCTTACTATGCAATCTTCTAAACTGTGATGCCACGAATTTTAAGTCATCTGCTATAAGCGCGAACGCTTCAACTTCTGATATGGCCTTCACGGTCCGGGTGGATGATGGAAGAA
The DNA here is from genome assembly GCA_025215565.1 of Flaveria ramosissima. NCBI lineage: Eukaryota > Viridiplantae > Streptophyta > Magnoliopsida > Asterales > Asteraceae > Flaveria > Flaveria ramosissima. Next base: position 54,025,407 of record CM046031.1, on the reverse strand, counting down.
TGACGCTTGGACGTGGGTCCAGGGCCCACGTCAGAAGCTCTTCGCCACAAAAGTCACCCGGACCGATCCTGCATGAGTTGAAGAACCCGGTTCTACCACCATTAGTGGTGTTAGAATCCAGGTTTCCTCTAACTATAAACAACATTTCATTCACCGGATCGCCCTCACGGACCACACACGTCCCTTGAGTACACAAAGCCGGTTTTAGCCTCTCGCATATCGCATCTAGCATCCGTTGGTCCATTTGATCAAACAATGGAACCTGAGTTGAAACAAATCGGGTCAGGTTGACTAACTTATAAAACGGTCAACTTGCATAATAAAATGAAAAACTAAAGCTTACTCGGCGAACTAGATCATAACAAAGATGACGTTTAATATCTCGACGAAGGTCTAACGGCAGTCCTCTGAGAAGAGTTTCTTCATCCACCCCTCGGGTTGCCACCCATTTATACTGATCGTATCTACGAACCGACTGGCGGAGTTCTGGCGGCAGCTGGCGGTGGTGCATCCATTGTTCTGTATCAGTTCTCCTAATCCTCCATTCCTCCAATCGAACAGTCGTCGATTGAAGATACGTCTGTCAAGAACTAAAAACTGTTACCAAATATAGAAACACCAGATCAAACAATGTGACACATTATATAAAACTTACCTGCATATTTCCTATCAGCAGAGCAAAAAGAACCAGACCCACAACCGCGACTACAATAGCAAACATGATTTCACCAACATAAGTGCTCGTCGACAGATCTTGTCCTAAAGAGCTACAAAGTTCAAACAATCAAACCGACATAAAGTATGAACCTTTAGATCAAAACAAGAATCTTTAGTAGAATGTTTTGAACTACCTGAGGTTCTTTAAACCGAACCAAAGACAGTAGAAGTACTTGTTGAAAAACGAGGCTGAAGTAACTTCTGATTCCAAAGATTCACCATAGATACCAAACGGATAAAAACCACTGTTCGGGACACATTGATTTGTCACATTACTCGTTTGGTACCATGAACGTCTTGCAAGTTCAGTAATTCTTTGACAGTCGAAGAAATCATCCTTACAATTTACATCCTCAATAAGACATATGCTTCTCCAGCAGGATTCTTGTCTTTCAATGGATAAAAGATACCAACAAGATCCTACAAACTGTAAATCAAGATTAAAACAAGTTATAAGCTGCTTTTAGCTTGTTTTTTTATATGATCCGTATGAGAAATCACGACCCAATTCGGATTTCAGCCCGTTTACAACTAAACGAGTCGAAATCTACGCTTGTAAGTTGAAAACTTTTGAGACTTACATGGCTTGCAAGCATGTAAAGCATCAAGTTATAAGCTGCTCCAGCCCATGCTGTTTCTGTAACAACACCTGTGGCTTCGACTATTTGTGTTGTAAGAGGAAAGATAAGGTACAGCCTCGGGATGTATTGAAGAATAATAATAAAACGAAGAACATTCTTCGTGTTGGTCATGGCTGATCCGCCTAAACTTGGTATGATTATCCAAATTAGCACCTTTAATCATCAAGAAAACAAGAAAATTAACGTCAGTTGGCGTTACATTTAGCAAAACTGTAAGATAAAACATACAAGAAACGATTTTTATAACTTGTATACCTGAGGAAGCGGTAATGCAGCAAAAAAATCAATCCAAAGGTCACCTTTTATGTATCTTTTTGCAATCTTTGCAGAGTCTATAACAAGCTCACCTCTTCCAAAAACACGGGAGGATGGCGCCACATAAGCCGTCATGAACTTAACATATATCTGCATCATGTAAAACACATCTGCTACTGATCTCATAACTGTTAGACTGACTTTGAGGCTGGATCCAATGTCGATACAAACGTTTTCCTTGATTGATGGCAAGTAAAAGAACAAAGGGTCTACAAACAAAGAAACCAAACATGCTACCAAGAACACTTTGTTCCATTTTCTTATGGTTAATCCCCGCGGATCCAAGATTTTCTTTTTCACTCTTTCATAATCTTCAGAGAACACTCTTGATAAAACTTTGGACTTTAAGGAGTGTCCCGGGTGTTTTTCGGATCGTTTATCAAGTTTTCTTGATTCGGGTATCTGTTTCCCATCAATGTTGTATTTGACCTTAAATAAACTGTCCCCATTGATGGCTTGGAACTTTGGTTGTTCAACATCATCTTGAAACCTGTAGATTCATTTGGGGAAAGATTAGAACACCCATAAACCCTAGGTTCATGCTTGATCACAGACTATAACCAGACCACAAAAGTCAACACAACTTAAGTGTCATTCAACCACTAGACTACAATCACACCACATTAAACCATAGTTATGGTGAACTCAAGGTGCTTAAAAAGCGAGACGCATAGTATAAAGATACCATCTTTAGCCTTTTTTTGACACGTTATATGTTTGTTTTGAGCTAGTTTAGGCTGTTAGGGCTAGTGTAATTGTTTCAGACCCGTTTGACCGAAATTTGGCCTGAAAATGCACTATCAAATGAGGCTTCTGAACCGAGGCAACAAGGGTGAGCCTGAGGCCTAGGCGCGTGCAGGCTTTTGACAACAGAGTATTTGTATCAATCTAAAATTCAAGGAAAACAATACAATATCTAATTGGGCAAATTTATAAGAACAATTTGAGCATAAATAAACACATTCAAAACTGAAATTAGAGATTTCAAAATTCAAATACCTTACTGATCTTGAATTGGCATATGACATGATGGTTCAACGAAAAGATTGAATCTTGACTTATAACATTCAAATTCAAACACCTTGATCTGTATCTGAACAACAAAGATGAGGCTTTTAGCTTCATAAACATCAAGAACAAATTACACGAAAAGGGGTCACAAGTCACCGGAAAATCAACCGGAGAGGAGTTTTACACCGGAAATGAGAGAACCCCATAAATATTTTGCTTCAAAAGCTATCAGAAATCATGTGAATTGAGTATCTTAACACCAGAAATTAAGGTCAAACATGTGACAATCCTTTGAAAACAAACTTGATACTTTAAAAACCTGTGTTGTTGGTGTAAAATAAACAGAAATCAATGGGGGTTTGATCTGGCAACAGGGGAGTCAGAAGTTCAAAAAGAAAGAATTTTTAATTGAACAAGTTGAGATCTGACAGAGAGTGAGATAGATACCCAGATGATAAAAGGTGAGAATTTGGGGGTTTTGGTAACGACAAATTGGAAGTGAAGGAACCAAATGCACGTTTGGTTTGCACATGCAGCAATCGACACTTCACACGAGATCAGAGCATCATTTTGTGTGTGTGTGTTTGTGTGTGTGTGTTTCACACACTGAAGGTGTTCGACGAAATGCTTACAAGAAATAGAACATGAAATGAAGGTTTGATGTGCATATATCATATATTATGATGATGATGATGATGATGTTAACTCCCTCTTCATGAGTTCATGTCACTTTCGTTTCATTCTAATTAAGTTATATTATAATTTTTTTTTTCTGAACGACAAATCTACGACTTGTTTATACCGTATGAGTGTTATATTAATCGGATATGTTTATTTGTTTTCTAGCTGAGATCGTATCCCTAATGCTATTAGATGGAAACTTACGACTAGAAAAACGCACTGTCTCAACATAACATATTTTTGCTCTGTGCGAGACTATAATAAAAACATTTATGTTTTTACTTGTCTTAAGTATCTTAAATTGTTTTATAAATTAATTATATTCTTTTAACAACAGTAGTTGATCATCTCAAGATAATTTAATGATAGAAGACTCTAACTAAAAAGCTTAAGAACTCTAATTAAAATATTTTGTAGATAAACATAATGATCAACGTTGTTAAAAGGAAAAAAAATAAAAATTTCAAAATCTTGTCGAATAAATATATCATAGTTTGCACAAACAGTTTGATTGAACAGGAACGTAACTTTACGGAAAATAAATTAATTAATTAACTTATAAAAATGTTTTGTTTATTGATACAAATAGTGCATTTAATATTTATATAAATATAAAATCCACCGGCAGAATTTCGGAGGAAAAAAATTCAATAAATAGTAAAGATGATTTAATAAATTTTAAGAAATAATACATAAAAGAATTTTAGAAAAATCCATTTCATTGTTTTACAAAAAGATGTAAATCTGAAAACATTTTATTTTATTTTGTTGTCAATAATATAAATGAAGTCTTTATAACAATAATTAATGATAGTTAATCACACATTACTCGAACAAAACTCTACCGAATTAAACAAAATATTAACTTTTAGAAACTCTCAAATTTATTAAGCACTTAATAACTATTTTAATACGGAATAGATTGATCATCAATTCAGTCTAGTCAAATACAAAACAAATTAACTACAATATTTTACTTTTAAATATTACGTAATCAACCTTTACTTGTATAAATTTAAACTCACATCATATTTATAATGGATCAATCACCAAAACAACCAGGCTAAAGACATAGATGATCAAACAATTAATTAAAAAAAATAAGGAAATGAGCCGCTAAACATGTTTGAATAATCTAAAAAATTAAAAAAAAGTTTTAAAATGTGTTTATTATGTTGATTCTTTACTTAAAAACATGACTTAACAATATAAATTCCCAATATGGGACGACTTGAGGTGTGATGCTTTATGTTCTTTATTTAACAGTAGTCCATAGATTGTCGATAACAAATACATCATAACTTGCACTCTATAAAATTTAAACATTAAAGTTTTTTGATTGAAGTACACTGTTTTAACTCTTAGGATGTCACCTTGAAAACGTGTGACGCTTTATATGTGTAGCAACGTAACAATTCAACATGTGCGTGTGTTGATGTATATGTGTTTGCGCGTATTCATGGGCATGTGTTCACGATGCTTATTATCGAAAAGATCTTTTAGGGAAAGAGGATCATGGATACACACGTGGAGTGGGTGTAACAAATTCTTGTAATTACATCATAAAATCTGATTAATTTTCTTGACAACCTTTTTAAGTAGAAATAAAGATGCGGGGAGCGATTCTACATCCACCTTCGGTGTGTGATGTCTTGGCTTCTCATCGCGGCATTAAAGAAGGTGGGATCACGTCCTTTACTGTCACATCAGGCTTCACCCCGAGCCTTCCTTTCACTGCCTCGTTCCCCTTATTTGTTTTTGCTCCTCTCAAACGCAACACCCTGATAAACCACCTCTTGTTATCTCTCATCTACCGCCTCCTCCTCAGCCCATCTCACCTTAACAATGTCCCGCCCCTAACCCTCCCGTCTCCGCTCTCTCCTACCTAATATCTATTTACATTTTAATAACCATGATTTTTAGCCCAACTTGTTAAGATGAGTTACCCATAACATGTAAATATTAAGAGCGCATGGATTCAAGTCTCATCATGAGAAAAATGCTCAGAGTTGAGCCAGGGGGTTTTCTCAGGAATAAGTTCCTCGTAAAAGAGTTAGGGGTGCGGTCCCGGCTGGAAAACGGATAGCTGAGTCCGATTAAAATAACGTTTATTATTCAAAGTAGTGTCGCACATCTGCCGTTTAAAATTTTTACATTTTAATAATTTTAGTCCGTGTATTATCAACGGCGGTGACCACCGGCGCTACCGCCACATATATTCTCCGTGTGGAAGCGAGATGTGTTCCAATAATCCGTCCTCTTAAAATATTGTTTTCTTTTTTGAGTGTGAATTGCAAGAAATGTTTTAATAATCATTTACAATATTACTTTTTAAATAATTATAAAATAAATAAAAATCTTACTTTGTTCCAGCTCATTTGTCTATGTGAATCGAAGTTGTCTTATCTAACATATTTGGATTGATATGTTTGAGATACATTAGTTTTAAATCTATCAAAATTAGTTTTGTTTAATATTCATGAAAAACTGTTACTAGTAAACTTACAAAACAATCACTACTTTAGATCATATAGAGTCGTGATAAGTTCCCTAATTACACTTTTCATTTTCCGTAGTATTGAGGGACGGTATTCTCATGTTTTTCTCTTTTCATGTCTCTCAAATGAGTTATTAATCCTCGATTTTTAACCCATTTTCTAGTTTGAAGTGCCACATCATCACCTACCAATCTACCACATCACATATTCACCTCCACCTCACCTCCAGTTCGGAAAAAACGCTAGCACTTCATCTGGCCTTACTAACATTCTAAACAAAATAATCACAAAATATGCTAGACACCTTGCTTCATAAAGACTCGTCATGTATTATACACATGTTCAGTAACCAAACATCAACGAGTCGAGCAATTAGTTAGGGACTAATCTGGTATAATTTAACGCTCTAGTGACATAAATTAATCAAACAATTTTTTTTTTAAAATGACATGGGAAAAATGCTAGATACTTCACTTGCTACTAATCAACTATAAATGTTTATAAATGTTTATTAATTGATAGAAAATTATTATAAGCTATTTAAGGGAATATAATATGATAAATATGAATTAGTGGGATGGGTGGGTAGGGGTTAGGGTTTTGGGTCCCAACCCAACCCATGAACAATGGGATCGGGTGTAGAAGCAACAAGCCAGTCAAGCATACTTGTCTGCTTAATTTTTTATTATAATTATTATTAATGATCACTTTAATTATATAACTTGTGTATAACAAAACAACTAATTCAAAAGTCCATGTATGTTTTATCAAGAAAGTGGTTAAGGCTATCTTGTTATCTAGTGACAGATAATAAATTTTTAGATTTCTCGTGAGCGAGGTTGGGTTAACGGAATAAAGATATTAAATTATATAATTTATAGATAGAGTTTATAGAAAATAAAGTGAGATACCCTCATACCCATACAATATAAATATTAGGAGGTCATGGGTTTCTCAGCAATGGGTTTCTTCCTGAAAAGGTTAGGGGTGCGTTCCTGGCTGGAAAACGAATATGTGAGCCCGATTAAGATGACATCTATTCTTCGAAGTAGCGTCGCACATTTGTCATTGAAAAAAGTAATTATTTTTCTAAATAATAAATGAATTGTTTATAAGATCATCTATAATCTTGTAAGACAAACACAATTTTAAATCGTTCAACGAGGAAAAACATCTTTTAGTGATTATTGCTGTTGAAAACGGTTTAACCAATGACAACTTCAATAATCAATAGTCAAATGAATATGAAAGATATTTATGTATTTTCACCGTCAAATATACAAGATTAAATATACCGTTAAAGTTGAAAAATCTTTCATCATCTAACACATGTTACATATGTTGATGTGAGGTTCTTGCACAAGTTTTAAAACATGCAAACTCTTAATTATGATAGCCCGTATGTGTCATTAATCTTTTGTGTCCCAGGTTAACATAATAGCTGTATATGCTAGAGGTGAACAAATAAGGCTACTAGCCAAAGCAGTTCTGTTAGATCAAAGATGGTTAAATCAGGTTTTTGTTCAAACTGATTTGAGTTGAAACCGGTTTTTCAGGGAAAAAAGATCAAGTTATACCATTTTGAAGCCAAGTTTTAACATGTTCGCTTAAAGTTTGACGTTTTAAGTCATTGAGTTATAAACCAATTTCAACCATACAATTTGGTCTAGAGGTGTTCAAAAATATCCGAATCCGAAATATTCAAAAATCCGAATTTCGGATATCCGAAATTGAACACACATAATTTGGTCGAATTCAACCAGACTGGTGTCAAAATCATGTTAATTCGGTTCGGGCTCAGTTCCCAACCTTGTTTTTCTTATGCACCTTTGGTTTACGTTGACCATTTTTAATATCATGTTTTGCACAAACGTAACAATTTTGTTACATGATGACAACAAGCAGACTGTAACGCTTATGTGTGGTCGACAGGGGAGATGGGAGACAATTTAGATTGTAGCATGTTAACAGTGAATAGCTTTTAAGTGAAAAAAAATGTGTTTTATACCTAATTTAGATTGTAGCAGGATTTTAGCTAAAACAAAACAACAAAGTGCCCAACCTAAACAACTCAACTTTTCCTAAATATTCCAACTTAATTAAACCATGCTAATTTAACCTAGACACCCCATCTTTAAAAGATAGCTAAAGGAAACAACCAACTTACATTACAAAATGTAGTTTTTCTAGGTTTACGGAATTATGCGTTATACTAATTGATTCTTACTCGAAAATGTATGATGACACTCGACAGTTGTTATGCATAACATATCAAAGATTGATCAGACTGTATGTAAATCCGAATAACGATAAGTTCTATACGTAAAATTAGCCGTTGGTCACATGTGTGTTTTAAAGTTAGTCTTTGGTTAAGAGTGCACTTTACCACATTGGTCATTTTCATGTTGATGGGCATATATGATGATACGTAATTGATACACAAGTAGCAAACTATTATATAAGTTATCTGGAGATATTAAAAGAGTCTAATAACGTCTAGACTTAAAGTAACCACAACATTTGTTTCACTTGAGGTTAAGTGACTCATAAGATAGGACTAAACCGTTGTTGAGATGAATATTAGTTTTGATAATTTTGAGTTAATTTTAATTTTACTCCTTAAGGTTTAATAAAATTAATCATTTTCCTTCAAAAGATTAAAAACATCAATTTACCTCCAAATGTTTCATAAGTTGTTTCAATTTCAATCCAAAAGTTTCATTATTTTGGATTCAAGTTGAAACATTGTTGAAACTTTTGGACTAAATTGAAATAATTTATGAAACTTTTGGATTGAAATTGAAAAAAGAGTTATTTCAATTGAAATAATTTATGAAACATTGTTGTGGTTACTTTAGAAAGCAAAACCGAATTTAATTTTTTTTTATATTTTATGAATTCAACTTAAAATTATTGATCACATGAATATTAATTTTAATAATTTTTTTAATTTAATTTATCATCCTATTAATTTTTAATATGGTGCTACATATTAAATTTAGTACCTTCGTATATAAATAAAACACGTTATGTATAAAATAAGGCATTTACTAAATAATCATACTCGGGTACTGTCTCTTAGAATATCTAATCACACACCATATGCATCTAACTACTACTACCAACGTGTTATACTCAGGGCCGGCCCTGAGGGCAGGTGGGGTGGGCAACGGCCCAGGGCCCGATCTCTTATGGGACCCAAAATTTCTAAAACAAATTTATATTGTATATATTTTTTAAAAAGCCTCATATACATTGTTAAACATTTAAACTCACTAAGCTCAACAAACTCATTAAACCTTTTAATTATTTTAAGCCGAACAAACATTAGAGCCCATTAACATTTTATTTATTTTAGCACACGGTCATTAATCTATTACTAGACTTTTAAACCCGTTTCAAAACTCAAACAAAATAACTTGTGATTTAAGGAGAGGCGGTAAAAAAAGATCGGAACACAGGCGGTCAAATCGATCGATTGATCGAACTAGGATCTCGTTTTTTGTACTCGTACAAGGCTCAAAATTTTATATATGAATTATTTACTTTATATAATAATTGCTCGTTTTTCTCTACTCGCCTAGGACTCAAATTTTTTTTAATGATTCTCAGGGACGGCCTTGGTTATACTGTTCCTATTAAGTGGTTTTAAGAGTTCAAGTTCCGTCGTGAAAAACTAGTGTAATTAAAAAAAACTAGATTTAATGGATGTGTGAGTTCGTTTAATTACACTTATATGTATAGTTATTAAAATGCCATCAAAGGCCAAAGCAATATAGTAAATAATAAATATATCCAAGAAAAGAAACTGACATAAACAATCTTGAAATTTATATATTTATGTAAAATATTATGAATGCCATCCACTTGGATTGGTATTAGTATGTAGTTCAATTATAAGATTCAAATACCATTTAGAAATTATTAGTATTCAAATGTTTGTCTCTGATAAATTAAAAGTTGGTACAGTTTAATTATATTAGCAAATTAGTACGTTATTCGTTTGAAAAAAAAATCTAAGAATCATAAATGATGGCATCTAGAAAAGCAAGTTGTCTGGTTGTCAAGTTTTCAAATAATAATTTTATTATTATTATTCTGATTATCTAAAAAACAAATACGTGCACATTTATTTTCTTGCTGGCAGCAAAAGCACGAGCATGTATACAGATAGGGTGGACAAAGAATTAATGAACGTGTATATCTAACTCATTTATTTATTTCAACTATTATCCCAAAATATTAAATTAAAATTAAAAGTAAATGAAAATCTTAATTAAAAATCATGGTTCGAAGAGCAATTTCATGTTGCCAACTGTGCAAGAATCAAGATCCATTGGATGAAAGTGTAGATCTCAATATTTTATAGCAACAATTATGGGGAAATTAAAAACTTACTTTAAAATTTTAAAGATGTGTGTTATATCACCTCCTTTGCGCGTGAGAGTGGCTTGACACTTGAAACATGAGTGTGGTCACAAGCGTTGTCTTTTTGTCTTAGTTGAAACCATCAAAATTATGTCATATGAGCTTCATCTACATCTTAGATGTGAATCATAACACATGGCCTAATTGTTGTTAAGAGAGAAATGATAATCCGGACCCTCTTTTTTTGTCGGTAGTGTAAATTTTAGTCCGATAGTGTAAATTTTTGGTTTGATAGCGTAAATGTTATGTAAATATCGAGTTCACCCACCCTAAAAAAATTTAATCCCCCCACCCCTTGTGTCAAACTCCGCCACTGATGATAATCTAAGCCTATAATCATATGATTATAAAACTTTATCGAGGAATGAGGAGTCATAGGACAACGACGATCTGTTATTGGAGACTTCAAAGCGTTAAATTATAAATAAAGACAAAGGTAATGCAAGAGAAAACAACTATGCTAAATGTATCGCTCTCTGGTAGACCTGGCAATTTGGACCCATGTGGGTATATTTGGGTTGATTTGGGTAGTAATAATGAAGTAATGGGTTAGATTGGGTTAAGCTATATTTTTAAGAGGGTCAAGTTGGGTAACTCTAAAACTATGAAAAGTTATCAACGGGTCAAGATGGGTTATAAAAAAACAAGGAACGGGTCAGGATGGGTTGATTAGATTTTCTCATAACCCATCTTTCTCCACCTCATCTTTTCTCCAAAATCCACACATAGTCTCACATCTACATGATAGCGATAAATATGTTGGATTTATGAACGGGTCAAGATCGGTTTACGGGTCAAGATCGGTTTACGGGTCATATGAGATGAACGGGTTGGCAAGCGGGCGTCATAAACTGGAGCTGCATGATGGGGATAAAAGACCACAATATAACTGCACAACCACGTCTAGCATCACCATGCAGTTTATCTTTTTTTTTAATTTTTTTATAACTATTGGCTTAAAGTTTAACTTTAAATGTGTTTGTCTAGTTGTACCTTAAGCTAGGGATGTTCACGGGCCGAGCCGAACCGAACGGACATTTGCTCGTGCTTGGCTCGTTTTCAAACCGAATCGAGCCGATCGGCTTGTTTACAACTGAGCCAAAAATCGAACGAGCATTTTTCGAGCGGTAAATTTTCGAACGAGCGGCGAATAATTTATTTGATCCGAACCGAACCGAGCATTTTATAATTATATATTTGTATAAAATGGGTCAAATCTACTAGAGTGTTACGTATAAACTATATGTACATATTAATTCTATCCGAACCGAACGGAACCGAGCGGACCTTTGCTCGTGCTTGGCTCGGTCACAAACCGATCCGAGCCGATCGGCTCGTTTACAACCGAGCAAAAATTCGAACAAGCATTTTTCGAGCAAAAATTCGAACGTTTTCGAGCAAATTTCGAACGAACGTCGGGCGGTTTGAACAACCCTACCTTAAGGTATTAGAGTAATACTTAGTTATATTGCCTTGGGATTGATCTATGTACGGAATTGTTAATCAATGTGGTTTTTTGAGTCTAAACCCATTTTGACCCGACCCATCCTGACCCAAACCCATCCTGACCCGAATCCATTCTAACCCATTTTTAAATTAATACATTATGACCCAAACCCATCCTAACCCGAACCCATTTTAACCTTGCACCCGACCCAACCCGACCCGCCCATCTTGCCAGGTATACTCTCTGGTTATACATATTATACTCATTTTTTAACTTGCCACATCAGTAAATTTTTTCGCCTTTTTTCACACTAAAAGATAAAATGGATTCCATTAATTTAGTGTTATCAAAGAGGTAAGATAGAAATTCAACGACGATAGGTTTAGACGCCCAAAGAAAAATAGTTTGGATATTGGCTTCACTTAGTTTAAGTGTTTATGATTTATATATGTTCGTCTTGTTAAAAACTCGAATTTAAATTGTATTTTAATAAGCTTGACCACATAAGATTGGGGTTACAGTTTCATAGGCGTCGATCACTCTGGTCTGTAGACCTTCGGGGCTAGAAAACCTTTACCACAAGCGACTTGCCATAGCTTAGATGTTGTTTTATAAATAAAGGAATTTGAGCCTAAGTTTCGTACACAAACTTGATTAGGATAATGGGTTTAAACGAATTTGTTGCTATATATATTAATGATATCTAATTAAACAATATAATGTATAATTATGCAAAAAATTTAATTAACTATTAGAGTTAATTATATGGATGATTCTTGTGATAAGTGTAAGCTGGTCTTAAATTTTAAGAAATCACATAAATGATTCTAACTATCTGCAAAATCATAACACCGATGATTCTTGACATGAATTGACATTGATGTTTTTTCATATAATTAAATATGAACTCTCTTTTACATCTGAACTAAAACACACTTTAACTTAAAAAATAGTATAAGTAATTTCTTTTTAATTAATTAATATACTATAATTAATTTATATTAACCCCACCCCCATCCCTCTGTGGACAGTTTTAAATCCACCGGAGCCGATCAGTGTACTAAATTCATGGTGGTTTCATCTTCATGATCAAATCTTACTGGTAAATCTGGTACTGATAACAATCGTAATCATCGGAATTGTTGCTTGATGTCTTCGAATTTTGTTTCATCTTGTTGTGTTTAGCTTTTCTATTCATCCAAAGGACGAAAATTAAGATTACTAGAACTCCGGTTATCATAGGAAAATTGAGGACCACTTTGGCGAATTTGGGTCCACGTGGGAGGCACGTGAGGAGGAGGTCATTAGGGTTGATGAACTTTGTTTATTATTTATTTATCTTGATCTTTATTTCCACTTTATTAATGGTGGAACTTTATTTATTGAGTCAAGGGTGACATAAATATTACTTATTACTTACAAATCCATCATTTTGATCTTTCAAAGTTGTATAGTTTTGTTTTCCACTTAGTAGCGCATACTTTTGTTGGTTATCACATCATCTCATCCTTATGTGGAATCCAAATTTATTATTCTCAAAATGGTTTGAAATGTAAACACTAATAATACACATTTAATAAACATGTTAAACTGCTAACTCAATACACGTTTATTTTTTTGGCGATTTAGTGTCGTGTAATGAATTATCACCCCTAATTGCAAAAACATTTATTTTAAGGAGCTACCTGAGGACACCTGATCCTTAGACATCCATCTTTGTGGTGCTGATCAAATCTTTCGACAACCATCAAACTCCATATCTCTTGAGATTAGCGACACTAGTTTAAAAGAACGTGTGTAAACAAAGAGTCAAAGACATTTGACTCCCCAAAGTCATAAGGATGGAAACATAAGTTCTAGCAACACTCACCACTATCTATCCCTCTACACATTCATTTATGACACGCGTTAACTATATTATTAACGAATAGGGCTCCCTCAGGCATTCGCTCGGTTTGTCGACTAACGCTTTCGCTCTGTTTTCTGACGGCTATTCAATTCATACCACACTCTTGGAGGATTTTTAATTGTCAATCACATGCGTTTCATATTCATATATCACAATATAGTTGTGTGATTTGTTATGAATCTTGAAGACAATGATCTCAAGGGGTTGGATTTTATATTAGCATTAGTGTTCACGTGAGAAGCTCGTGATCTTTATGGAAGACCTTAGCACATTTTGGTCCACGTGGGAGGCACGTGAGGAGGGAGGTTGTTAGGGTTTGCTAAAACACCACTTGTACATATAAAAATAGCAATTATATATATTTATTTTATTATTTAACTACTTGATTTTGTACTCTGATAGTTTATATAAAATATAAATTTCATCATTTGGATCTTTCAAAAGCCTTATGGTTTTATTCACTTTGTTGGGCTATCACACGATGTATATAACGTTATGGGCCTCACATGATGTATAAAACATTAACGGGCCTAAAACGTGACAAAACATTTTTATGGATCTAACTATTGACCCATTATAAGTTGTGAAGATTTGCACATTATTGGGCCGAGCCCACATGTATCGATATAAAAATAGTTTGAATTTTGAAACCTATCCACTAATTTAGTTTCTGAATTTCTGTTGATTATTTGAGGGTATCTAATAAAGAGTAACATTCAATTGGACTATAGGAAGTAGTAGATAAATCTATCTACCTTAAAACCGATATAACTATTGACCCATTATATGTTACGGGCCTACATGACGTATAACACGTTAACATACTAAAAACGCGACAAAACATTTAACCGATTTAACTAGTGACCCATTATTCGCTGTAAATATTTGCACCAACGTAACATTTGTACAAGCAATCATCAATAGCAGTAAATAAAAAGAGGAAAAATGTCACATAATAGTAATCAAGTTTCAAAAGTGTTACAATTTAATCACTCATGCATATTTTCCTTAAATTGGACCACTAAACCATCAAGTAATCATTGATTTTCTTATGTCGAGAAAGTAATGAAGGAGAAGACGTAGGGGTCGCAATTTTTAATAGATGATATTATATTAAAAAATAAAAAAACATGTTGATTATATTAAAAATAAAAAATACTTAAAATTCACGTTATCCTTTCGCATCTGCATAAAATATATATATATATATATATATATATATATATATATATATATATATATATATATCCTAACTAAAACAAAAAAAACATGCTAAAAACATGTTAAACGCATAATTTAAATAAAATATGAAAATTTAGTGATCTAATTCAAATACTTTTTAAACTTGAGTTAACTAATTAAAACATTTTTAAAAGTTAGATTACTATTTTACAAATTTATCCTATAAAAAAATATAAATGGTCCCTTCATCTAATTGATTTTAAAATTTTCCCTTCAATTCCTTCACTTTTATTGTACATTGTTTTTTAATTTACGTGCTTATCTAGCTTTTTGATTTCACTTTTATTTATACAATTTAGAAACAATGAGGGTTATTGTACCAAAATGTAAATCATATAATTTAACAAATCATATATAACGAGGGTTATTGTACCAAAATGTAAAATGTATGTTGTTACCTCGTACATGATTTACTATAAAATGAAAGTGATTCCTACTTTTACAAACTTACAAAATCAAAGATTAGGGTTTATAAAACCAACTTAAACCCTTGAAATAACCAATATGCCAGTCTACCACTATCATAATTCTGATTACATTCCTGAAAAATACAATATTTTCACGTTATACAATTTTCTTGATGCTAAAACCGCGTTTTATCGCGCTAAAATTACAAAAACTAGCCTGCAAAATCATGAACCAACTGACCTCCAAACCGCTGTCGAAACTGATGTTCATGTTGCTGCAACTGTTGCACATGTTCCGCGTTCTGCCTGAGTCCTAAAGTGAGTGAAACGGGCCCAACCCCGCCTGCCTCAAATGTGGCTCGCGGGTAGGGCATGATGTTTGTGAAGGACCGGTCCATGGGTTGAGGAATCTGGTAATCGGGCCTTGAGTGTTTCTCGTGGGCCCACAGTTGCTCGTTTGGTTCATTTTGATCGTTGGTCATGGTTACAGAATTCCTTGAACACTCGGGTTGTTGCTTGTTCGTCAGTGAGCCCATGTCCATGGGGCTCGTGTCTTGATCATCGGTTGGTGGGTTGTTTGGGTTCGAGTTTGCTAAGGCTTTTGTTTCGAGGGTGTGGATTTCTTCGACCATAGGCTTCCAAATGCGCACTCGCGCGTTAATGAACCAGTTTGAGACCTAATTCAATAGTCATTAGAAGTATAAAAGCTTTGCATTTTGAACTCAAAAAGAAATGGTTATAAGTGGATTAACCAAAGATCTATACACTTCCCATTGTAAACAAATTGTATGTTTCACATGCTTATTAGTACAATTATCTATTCAACCATTGCATAATTTATAATGGTCTCCAATTAAAAAAAAGGCAAAAAAAAGCATAATTTGCATAATTCAACCATTGCACAAAACCAGTTTGAGGGGTTCGAGTATACAGTTACAAAAAGAAAAAACATCGGTTTGATCGCAAAGCAAAAAACCAGTCCGGTTAAAAAACCGAACCGGTTTGCGCATGTCTACTGCTAACTACCGAGCCACTATCATAAAACATTATAAGGTAGTTCTAACCTGGTTTCTGGTTAATCCTGTTTGATTAGCCAACATATGCTTATCAGCATCTGAAGGATACCTAAACAAAAACCAAATTTTAAAAGAATCATAACACATATAAACATAAACATAAACTAAAAGATTAAAGTTAACATGCATAAAGATCAAAGTATAGAGTGTTACGGGTGAAGAAAATGATCAAACAGCCAAGCTTTAAGAACTGAGACCGCGCGTTCAGGTAGACCGCGTTGAGGCCTCCACACGGGCTGTTGGTTCACGAACGTTCCCATTCCGCCACTAGATTTCCCATGTCGTTGAACGTTATGATCCAAAGACTTCAGTTGAGATAGCGAATCGGTCGCATTATTATTAGCATCAAAAGTTCTACTAGGAGAACACAAGTCTTCAAAAGTTTTCTTCATTTGGGTGAGTTGCTCAGAAATAGCATTCTTCACAAAGTGAAAGTGTCGCGAAACCGACTTTATAGCTAGCGACACGAAGGGCGTCGCTGTAGTGAGTCCCGCGACGGTTTCGAATGATGAAATCACCATTTGCATTTGTTGATGGTACTGTTTGTACCTTCTGTATACCTTTTTGAAACATGATAACAAAACACATTAACACATGAGGTTAAGTCTTACAACTGTCACTAAAGTGTAGTTTAATGACAGAATGATTAGTGGAAAACATAGCATGTGAAATGTCAATTATGATGGGATTAAGGACTTTATTAGTGACGAGATTGTGGGGTAACTACAGTTTAAAGTAGGCTTAATTGGTCTTTTTCTAAGAGTTTTCCAACTTGCAACGTGTTAGATTTTGAACCTCATAACATTTTCAAAATTTTCATTTTCAAATGTTAATAATATAATAATATTATTTTCGTCGCTATTAGGGTTGCTTAATTAACAAGCTGAGCTTATCCGACTTAAGCATAGGCTTGAGCTTGAAGTTAAACGAGTCAACTTGGCTTGTTTATTCTTATCGGGTCTGAGATTGAGCTCGGTTCGTAGGAAGCGCGAACCAACTCGTTTATTTTTCAAACTTTAATAAAAACAAGTATACAAATAGATTCAATTCGGGGCAATGTGCGAGTAAGATTAAACTACCCTGGCTCAAGCTCGTCTCGTTTACAACTTAGACTGTTGTGATAAATTTTATTTATAACTAGTACGAAACTCTATCGTCAAAAGCCCACAAGGCACTCACCGCAACTCGGCCAACCTTGTCGTCTCGCTTCAAAAGCTTTTATTTTTAGGCATTAATTAACATGCATTTTTAAGCAAAATCCAGCCAAAAATCGTTTGTACAGATTTGAAACAATTACACTAGCCCTAAACAAGCTTATGGTCAACCTAAAACAGCTTAAACTAGCCCAAAAGAGACTTAAAACGCGTTTAAGATCCTAAAAATGTTATTTTATCTCTCGCTTAAGCGCCTAACTATAACCTTCAAACAATTTTAAACTAATCACATATTGTTAATCATTGCACAACTTCATCATGCTAAAATAATAAGAAATTAAACAATCAAGAGTTCAAGAACAATACCTCTTCTTGCATATAAAGCAACTTAGCTTTCTTATGATGAAACTCCGGCCGATACGATTCCGAAAGCGAGCCACTCCGGCCGCTAGCATGCTCACTCGACCCATAAACCGACGATGATGCACCCGACTCACCCGAAACCCTACTCATCTCCTCTTCAAGCACCTTGCAAGTGCTATCACTTGCTTGAACCAACTCATGACCCCCAACCTTACAATTATCATTTAACAACTCTTGTGCAGGCTTTAAATACTTCGAGTTCTTGAGAATCGTAGCATAGCCCGTAAAAGGACCCAGCGGGCCGTGGGCCCGCTGGGCAAAAGCAGACACACCCATCATCTGTTTCGGGTCAGAACTCGTTAAAACATCATGTTTTAACTGTTTCTGACCCGAATGCAGAGATGGAACCGACGATAACGATAACGATAACCCCTGAGTCATGCAATTGTTCTCATTCGCGCTACAATCATTGTTTCGATTCGCGAGAAACCCTAATTGATCCGAAGCGTTCATCCAACAAGGGATTGATTGATGAACATGTGATCCAACGGTGGCAGATGTTACAACTTCTTGAAGGGTGTTGTGATAATACGGTGGACATCCGTACGCCGGAATCTCGCCGGAGATTTTCCGATCAGCCATATGAAAATTCTGCAAATCTTGATTATTATTATTATTATTATTGTTATAGCTTTGATCAATAATAATCGAACCCACACTCCAATCATTATTATTACTAACTTGCAGTTGATTTTGATGATTAACAACACTCTTCCAACCGCCACCGGATTGTGGGTTATCTCCGATCACCTTACCCGAACCCGAAACTGAACCCGAACCCGAATCTTGATCCATAAAGGCATGATTTTGAGGTAGCAAAAGGTGTGGATTACTGGCAATGGAATGGAGCATTTCGGGTGGGAAAACATTCGGGTCATACGAAACGGATCCGAATCTTTGCTTGTGAACATCAAAGTGATGATCTTGTGGTGGGTGTTGGTGGGTCGGGTCGTCGGAGCTTTGCTGAAATCTCAACTTGTGTCGCCTGTTTTTCTGTGCTACGTGAGATTCCGATCTTAAATTGTTCATATCCATCGAGTTCACCAAATTCAACACAAAAGATTTGATTTTTATGATCAACAATGGGTGAATTTCCTGCATGAATATAGTGAAAACGATGAATTTGACATCACAAAAACCCTATAAAAAGATTCATATAAAGAGATACTTAGGGAGTGCGTTTAGAAGTGGTAAAGTTTACCACTTCTAAGCGGTTACAGCTTCAGTTCACTGCTTCTAAACATTATTTAAAAAGTACGTTTAGAAGCGGTAAACTGAAGCTGTACTACCGTTTACCACTTCTAAATGGTATTTAGGGTGTGCGTTTAGAAGTGATAGACCGAAGCCGTAAGCTACAGTCTACCACTTCTAAACAATATAAAACCTACGCGTTAGAAGTGGTAAACTGTATCTTCAGTTTACCACTTCTAAACGACAGTTTAAGGTGAGACTGGTGTACGAAACACAGGACCCTTCGGTTATCACCTCGAAGATAACAAAAAACAAGTCATGTTCAGTGGCCGGAGAAAGTAAAACCACCACCAGCGCCGTCGCTCCGCCGCCGCCGTCGTCGCCGGAGATGATAGGGTTGTAAGATAGAGCGTGAGGACAATGATTGCAAAGGTGATAAATGATAAAGAAGTGCAGTTGGCTTTTTAGGCCTCAAAGACCTAGAGATTTAACGGCGTTAGATTTGACGGAGGGTGGGGGATTGCGTGCGGCGGAGTTGACGGGAGGTTGACGGAGGTAACGGGAGAGGGGTGGAAGTTACGGAAATGGGCATAGTCGGTTGGGTAATTACGGAAATGCCATTGGTTACTTGCATTTGGTGGGGCCTAGGGAGATTTGACGTCCATTAATTGGATGTACTCGAATCTATAGTTCGATATAGTTTTCTTCTCAACCATACAAAATGTTGGACTCCTTTACAACATTTGTATAGCATTAATATATTATTGCCAAAATTGCAAAAATAGTTCATGTGGTTTGATCATATTGTAAGTTTGGTTTCCAGATTTTAAAAATTACAAATTTAGTCTAAACATTTGGAAGTTTGTTGCAAAATTAGTCCCCACCGTTAGTGTCCGTTAGTTTTTAATGATCTGGGGACTAAATATGCAATATGATTAAACCATATGGACTAATTGTGCAATTTGCTCAAAAAATTAAAAAAATTTGAAAATAAAAAAAAGTTTCTTTAAAATCAAACATAATAAATTCAAATAAACATCAATAATAAATTTCAATAATTTTTAAAAAATAAAATAAAGGTTAAAAAATCAAATAAAATTCAAAAGTAAAAAAAGAAAAAACAAAACGTATGTAAAAAGAGAAAGCGAAAAGTATTGAAAAAAAAGTATGTGATTATATTAAAATATTAAATAAAAACCAGATAAATATAATTGAATAATATTTATAAAATTCAAAATAAATATTGAAAAATCATATTAAAGTTAAAAAAAATAAAAAAGAGGTTCGATTTTTTTTTTTTGTTTTTTAGATTTATACTTTCACAAGGTTTTTGTATTCTTCGATTTAAACATGACATATGAACTTTTAAATTTTAATTTTTTAATTTGTATATGATTTTTTATTTTTTTTTAATTTTTTGAGAAATTTGCGCAATTGGTCCCTATGATTTGACCATATTGCATGTTTAGTCCCTAGATCGTTAAAAACTAACGGACACTAACGGTGGGGACTAAATTTGCAACAAACTTTCAAATGTTTGGACTAATTTGCAATTTTTAAAATCTGGGGACTAAACTTGCAATATGATCAAACCATAGGGACTATTTTTGTAATTTTCTCTATTTTATTTAAAAAAATCTAACTTTTTTTAATCTTTTGAATGATATATGAAATTGTAGGTTTTAAAGTTTTAATTGATTAATAAGTTTAGTTTTATAGGGTTAAATATATTGGTTTGAAATCAAGAAACTTGACTCTATCTCATCAACCGTTCAAAATTGTTGGATGTTTTTCAGGCTTTTGTAATTGTTCGTTGGTCGCACGAACTCTGATGTGGAAGAAGGGGGAGTGTGATGGAGGAGAGAGGCTACAAACGTGGATAGTAGAGGAGAAGGAAAGTTCATGGTTATAGATTAGTCCGTTGAGAAATATGAATAGAAACAAGTCTATGAACCTGTCCTAGTTGAAAATTTACACTGTGACGAATCGTTTGCTATGAATAAGTTTTTTTGTAGGATGAGATTTATTTTATTTTTTAGGCACATGTAAAGGTGAATGGTTTGAAAATTTTAAATGATAACTAAATTCATTTATGTGGACTTAGAATTTGAATTAAAGTCAAGAGACTTGACTATTTAGCTCATGATCTATTTGTGAGAAAGCAAGATTTGATTTAAATTTTAAAATTGACAAATTGAAAGGGATTAAAAAAATTAATTAAGTGATATTAGTCACATGATTAAAGTTAAAATTTACTTAAATAGCTTACTATTAGTTACGTTTAACTAGAGCAATGATTAAGTAGGATTGTTCAATTATATATAGTTAATTAAGTATGTCGCTTTTAAAATGAACAAAGGTCCTATTGGTTAAAGCATCATTATAATAGCTTAAAGTATTAAGTGTATAGTGTAATGATATTTATTATCAACCTTAATGATGAAAAAGTTCAACCTTTAGCCATAGTTCCACTAAAAGTCGATTCCCTTAAATAAGAACTTATCCCATAGATTATCCTTTGTGCATAGATGCCTACATTCAATTCATACAAAGGTAAAAAAAGGAAAGCAATACCTTAAAAACAAAAAAACAAAAAAACAAAAAAACAAAAAAAAAAGTTAAGCAATCGAATATCGCGTGATATGAATTATAAATCGTTACGTAATGATTTGCTTTACTTGAACTTATTAATTCATGTCATGTGATATTGTTGACATACAAACATTATCGACATAAAACTACAATTAGTTTATAATTATCAAGTTTACACATTATTTTTTCTAGAACTATGATAGATGAGTTTTAAAGTTAAATCTACATAGATATTTATTGTAGAACTAGAGCCTTCAATCAATTAATAGAAAACATATTTATTATACATCATGATACTACTATGCTACAGACAATTGTTAATTTTACACACCTACAAATGTTGATTTCACATCATGAGCCTTCAATCAATTAATAGAACACATATTCGTTATAGACACAAAAAAACCTAAACTAAAATCACTATCACAAGACAAATGTTGATTTCATGATTGATTCTGGGTTAGAGTTACGTTTATATATACATATACCTTGAAAAAAAAATTATATTTTTAGCCTAACCTCTCAGTCTTTTAAAAAAAGATACTATTTTTGCGTAAAATTTGATAAAGTGTAAAAATTAGTCAAGTTTGTAATTTAAAATACACTTGAAATTTTGATTATATATTTTACCTTGTCAAAATTTTATTTCTATCTCACAAAAACGTATGAATTTAATAAGGAATAAAAAAAATTGTATACATACCATTATCCAAAATTTTATTAAACATCTTGATTACAAACGCCAATGTTTGGTCAAATCTGATGATAAAATGATGTTAGAAACCATACTTATTAGTTTCAAATTTACTAATAGTTGATATAAAAGTAGATTCATTGTTTCTTAAGAGAACACGATCAAGAACGGTTTTGTTCACATGTACACATTTACTTATTAAGTAAGTGATATGACAACAAATAATTCATGTTTATGATGTACATATCAATTTTGTTAGTTAAAATCACCTGACAACGATGTAATAAATAATTACGCTCAAGACTCTAGACTCCAGAGAGAAGTATTTTTCAACATGTTTGATTTCAATGGTTTGTAACCCGACTCGATTAGATAACTGTATCATGAAAATTAAACCATAACCTAGACACATTTACTAAACAATCTAAGTGTGTCGACTTATTAACATCACGCTTGTATTACAACTTTAATTTGGTACGTTTAACTCAACTAAATTTTTTTTAATGAATACTAGATTAAAATCTTGCGTTTCAGCCAGATTAACGCTTTACACAAAGTTAAAACCAAAATATACACGAACTGTAATTTTCTAAAAGCATTACTCTATTTACTCTCTTAGTGTTTATTTTCTATTTGTACCCTTAAACGTGTTAATAGGTAGGCCATATTAACTTGAGCCTAACATTCTATGTCATCTCGTATGTCCAAAACTGTTTAGGCCCGACCCCAATGTACTTACCATTATATATATATATATATATATATATATATATATATATATATATATATATATATATATATATATATATATATATATATATATATATATATATATATATATATATATATATATATATATATATGTGTGTGTGTGTGTATGTATATATTCATATCATATCAGATATTGTTGCTTCTTTTCTCAAAAATATAAAATAAAAGATGTTATTGTTAAAAGAATTAACACATTAGAACATTAACATGATAACTTTATTGATACACAAAAATAATGTAGTACACGAGTTCATAATATTTCATTACAACATCAATATCAAACACATACATACACAAATGCGAAAGAGAGATCGAGGAAATGTGACCGACAGGGAGGAGAGAGAGCGCATGAGAGAGAAGTCGACATACTTGGCCACAGACGGTCTGCAGGAGCAGCTTACACACATATTATCATCCAAACATACTCTATGATTTAGAAGTTGAAAACTTACACAAACAACGAAAGAAACATGTAGTCTTACCATTCTTAACATAGTTATACCATATAAACATATAATACATAGAATGGTTCGTGTACATGTATAATTGTATATATAGACCCTTAGATTACCTATACGTACGTCAAGGTTGCAAGGTTCAGCCCATAGTTATACATGCACACATATTAAAACACGATGATACATATAGTTTGCTACTAATCTTACTTGTTTCTAGTAGCTTAACCGAACCACTTAATGATCATCTCTAATTTCATACCCTAATCCAATCATTAATATGATTAATAATTAGGTGATTTAACTAATGATTTCATTGTTATAAACACTTGTTACGAATCCCTAGGAACAAGAATGTTTTTTTTTGTTGAAGTGAAATTGATTGATGAAAAGAGAATATTGGAGAATCATTCACGTATTTCTGCAGGAAGCTAATGGACAAAGCAAAACAACACAAAAACACTGAAATCACACTTCTCGTATCTTTTGGCACACCCTAATGTTAACAAACACAAAACCATCAAAAGTAGATATATATGAAACGAATATTACTCCATTATAAGTAACTTTTGGAACAACAGTTTTACTTTGGTTTGATCATGTCCTTTTGTTTCACACCTTATAATAAATTGTAACAAAAACAAGACGATCAAATGTTTGAACAAGAATCCGATCATTTATTCAAAACTTACAATGATGACGATCTATAATCACATGTTATAGTTCTATTTGGAAACGAGACAAATTATTTAAACTATTAACGTACAACTTGTTTTTGTTGTCTAATGATCATGTTTGTGTCATACTTATAAGTCTAAGTAGGATCAATCTCACCTCTTATAATAGATAATAATGATGTAATTAATTGATAATTAGGTCAAGATTTAAGAGAGAAGGGTCTTTTCAACATGCACAGATCAATATCACCTCTAATATTAACATACAACGTGATTCACAGGTTTGTATAACCTAGGGGCTGTTTGATTACACTGACTGGGTAAGATTTGACTGAGTCAGAAGCTGACCCAGTTAGAAGTTTTGACTGGGTATGCATCTGACTGAAACTTAGCTGTTTGATTCAGTATCTGACTGAAACCAAAACGATTCAATATTTAAGTAACGGAACCCACCGGAGTCACACCACCGGTCGGAACCACCACACCATCACCACCGCGAGGGGGCGGCGGCCTGCGGGTCGGAGGGGGTGGCGGCCTGCGGGTCGCGAGGGAGCGGCAGCCTACGGGTCAGCCGGTCAGCACATTTTTTTTTCAAGGTCTGGGTCAGCACTGGAGACCCGGTCAGCCGGGCTCGAAGCCGAAATCAAACGGCTGACCCGCTGACCGAGTCAGCCGGTCAATCGGGTCAACCGGGTCAGCCCAAAAACAAACAGCCCCCTAGTCAAACCGGACATGATTAGTTATTTGTGTCCAAAGCCGATGACTTAGTGCCCCTAGTGTTTATTTCGATGAAATTGCACGTAGTGTGTTGACGTTCAACATAAAGTTAATCGTGTCAAAAGGTTAAATTATAACCTACACATAAATAGAATATCTACAATACCCTAGCTTAACACTATAATCACATATCCACCTAAATTAAATTAACACGTTTTAACAGATGAGAATTTATCATTACTTTTATAGGAATTCCAAAGACAATACATCACATAATTTATAGGTGTTACATGGGTCATCCCTATTGTTTATTGTCTTTGTCATTAATAAATTGTATTTAACGTTCCTTGTTTCAAGTGACCTCAATACCTTTAAAAGCATGCATCACTAACAAATATAAAATCTCTTAAATATAAATACTTAAGGATCAATAGTAAAACACAAAAACACAACGTAGAATTATATATGCATGTTTGCGTTAATACTTATGTGAGCATTATCACAACTTTCACTTTAATCTTTGAAAACTTATAATTGACCCGTTAATAGCTATTAATACACTTTATAACTTAATTTGTTATACTTTATATTTATACTAACTTATCAATTTTTTTCCTCTTATAAATTCTAAACTTTAATCTTTATAAACTTTTAAATCTATCATTGCAACGCGTTTGTTATTATTTAATTTTCAGTGTAAATTTTATTCAAAACGGAGTTATGCGTCATAATTTCCGGTTCTATCATTTTTTCTTTTGTTACCACTTTTAAAATATGATATTTTATAAATTTCAAACTAGATCATGTTTATTTTTATTAATGTTTTTTTCTGTTGTTGCATGTTTATTTTTATAAACTTTAAAAAAAGAGTTAAGTTCGATTTTACTCATTAAGGTTTATAAAAATAACTGTTTTACTCCAAAAGATTAAAAACATCAGTATACCTCCAAAAATTTTATAATTTGTTTCAATTTTAATTCAAAAGTTTCCTTAGTCATTTCAGTTTTATCCAAAAAGCAAAATTGAAACAACATATGAAACTTTTGGAGATAAATTGATATTTTTTAATTTTTTGAAGAAAAACTGTTTCTTTAGTTAAACATTAGGAAACAAAATTAAAAATTAGTTCTTAAAAAAATTACAAAATCAAGCTCTGTATGTTCATTTTTTAATTTAGCTTATTTTTATCAAACTCTTAAAATATTAGGTTGTGTAAAATCTTAATATTAAGTTTGCCACGTGCACTTTTTATTAAAGGTTTCGAATGTTATCTACGACGTCCAAGATTCATATTTTTATCGAAAGTTACGTGTTATTCACACCCTTCAACGAGCCGGTTCACAACGACGTTTTGAAATTAGTTTTTTTCATTTTTTGCACACTTAATGCAACTCATGTTTAGTTTACTACATGTAGCATGTAATCAACGCCTCCTTTAACAAACGGGTCCATTGTAACATTTCGACGTTAGATATGTTTTTTTACAAGTTTACGCTTCCGAGTGTTGATTAAATTAAAAAAACAAACAGGATAAGTAATCCGGATCCTTGGATATGATTGGATGTGACAATAGGGCCCACTCAAACCCATGGCTACAAATGACCCTCATTGGTTATTAACCTCCCGGTACTTGAACCGGTCATACACTTCACATTTTACACACAACTCCCCTCATCTTATAGTAGTGAAAGAAAATAATAAACTTACATGTTTTTGTCATTTTATAATATCTTATAGCGTTATTGTCGTACTAAAGTAAGATATATACTTCAGCGACGTATCAATGACTTTAATGAAAAATCAAATATTCAAGTAACATTCATACACATCATCTTTATAACTTGATTTTTGATTGTTGTTATCTCGTTTGTTAAAATCATATCTTCAAGATAAAACTATACAAGAGTCATGACATTTGAATCAAGTTTTTTATACCCTTAATGATATACTTTTGGGGTTTTGTTCCACTAGTACAAGGACCGTGGGGTATTTGTTAAAAAGTGAAAGGTAGTAATGTAAAATTAGTTGGGGAATAAATGCAGAGAACCCATGGAAAACGGGGGGAAAGTGATGAACAGAACATTACTATACACTGCTGCTTTTGCTCAATGCCTCAATTCTATACTAATTAAAGTAAACATAATAATAATAATTAATTATTATTATTATATAAAATTATAATAAACTTCTTATATCAAAAAGTATAAATCATAACATAAATAACTAAAGTTTAATATCGTTTCACTGTTTTTCCCATACATTTTATAAATATAAAACCACACAAGTTGCATTTGTAGATGTTTTTAAATATGATATGTATGAAACTTTATTACTATTTGATGCTTAATTTATAAGTTAACTAGATTAGCGACACTCTAGACTTGAAATGCTTTGTGACACCGTGCAACTTGTTTTTTCATGATATTCAATATTAATTTATTATTGTTGTGTATTATTATTATCATTATTGTAACATATAATAGTAGTATTATTACTGTTTGTTATTAAAAGCACTGATTGTTAACATAAGTTTTTAAAAACTAAAGGGGGCAAAACGAATATCAATAGTTGGGGTTGCTGTCACAACTCAAAAGGAAACAGTGCAAAAGAAAGAGAAATGAAATTACTAGTTAGGTATTCAGCTTTAATATTTAGGCTAAAAATAAAACTATAATAATTACAACAAACAAGCAAGCTCAATTCAACACGAAAATTATATAAGCTAATTTCAATTGAGGTTTAAAGATACGAGTTTCAAGCGAGATTCATGTCACGAGCAATCTAAACAACTAAACACTCATCATTTGATTTGCATTTTGTATGATATATTTTTACACGAAAACACATGTTTTATACTCTTCAAATATATAGATTTTGTGTGAACAACAATACTTATTTTAAAGCCTCCTAAATCACTACTAACCAACCCATCACAAAATGAACCACGAGCAAGACGCGTAGAAGGTTTCTCAAGGGACCGAGTTTAAATCTTCATTAGGTAAATATGTTGGATTACCATCGTCATTTAAAAAAAATCACTCCTAACAAGATTTAAACTTGTGTTTTCTTCAAATAAACTACAACTTTACTACTAATCTATCAACTCAATGGTTTTTTTACCCCAACCAACGGTTGTAAGTTATAGTTCTGTAAGTTATAACATTTATGTGTTGTTTATTGATATAGTTTATAAATATCACTATATGAATGTGTAAGTGACTCCTTTATAATAAAATATATATTAATCTTTAATAGAAAAATTAGAAAAAAATATAAAACTAAATATGGGTTGGAAGGGCCCATGGGCTAATAAAACAGTGGTGGGGTACAGCAAACATCAAAAAGTATGATGGAACCATTCATGACCAATCAAATCAAATCAAATAAACAAACCCAATCTTATTAATATTTAATTAATAAATTGATTAAATAATATTTAAAGAAATTGTTTAATGTCAGTTCGAAGTTGCAGTGCAAATAAAATCTCCCACAAATACATTTTGGAATTTGTGACATGACATCATCCACACCTTTCTTTAAACGTCCGTATACGATATATTTGACTAAAGCTGCAACAATTCAGCAAATATTATTTCTCTAAATTTTCTACTAAAACTATTCAATCTAAACTTAATGTAAGATTTCTTATGTCTCGTGTGACAACAAGTAAACTATTTTTAGTATAAAACAACGGAGTTATGAGTGATTTAGTGTAATGTAATCAACATGTGACGAGGTTAAAATTGTTAGGCACAATCTTAAATAAAATATAACTAGCGTTTTTTTATTCACACGCGTTGCGCGTGGGAACTCAAAGTTTAGAGGAAATGGCTGAAAACTTGAAACACGGTCAGGTCCACTTGCGGCTACATGTCGAAACGAAAGCCAGCCAAATTCGCACGATCGAATCGGTTGCTGTCTCACAACCGTATCCGCAAACCCTAAAGGGCGACGGATGCCGCCGTCGGCAGGAGCACCAATACACATTCTCTGAACACCCTAAGGCTTTCAGACGGAAATAACAGCCCCACCATCACCATCGCGCCGTTGAACATCAACCATACCATTGGGCAAGCCGGCGATAGCCATCGCAAAAGGTCTCCGGTTGGATAAAGACCATCGAGTGACAACCGCCGCCCTCTCCACCTCAGCCACAGATGGGAGGCGAAGCGGCAATAGAGAGCACGCCGAGACTTACAGTCACTGGCAGTGGCGGAATCACAACACCATCGACGCCACCCTCTCTCTCTACAACAATTGAACAACCAAAACCACAAAACGACACAGACTGGGTCGCCACCCACCATGGCGGAGCGGCTTAGGCCGAACACGGCGACGCCTCCCTTACTTTCTCTTTTTATAAACAAATTAGATGGGTAAAAAAAAGCCTAAAACCTCATTTCTCTGTTTATACGTTTGATAAGACGGAGGAACAAAAATATAAAACCACAAATGGTCAAAAAAACAATACTCTTTAAACCCACTATTTCTTTCCCTTGTTTTTAAATATTATGTAAATGTAAATTTTAACTCTTAAACATAAATATCTTAATTGGGTGGCCCCTTAAGAATATGCTATTAAGTTTATATTTTTTTATTAATTTATTGTGTACCTATAAAATATATAATTACTAATAGTATCTTTTTAATATTTAATCAACTCCAGATAGCTTAGTGACAAAAAAGAAAAAAAAAAAAAAAACCTTGAAAGTTATGGTCATATACGTTCGCTATATTGCCCACTTGGGCCGCCATATACGTTTAATGCAACCCATATTTACTACGTATTAAACATTATATATTTTGTTATAAGATAACAAAAATGTAAATATGTACACGTGAGCATAAGTTATAAGCTGCAAATTATTTCATAAGAATTTTACATTATAGGGTATGTTACCTAAATAATTTTGGAAAATTGTATTCGTTTATTTAATAAACAAAAGTGTACACGCATAAATGTAAATGAATGGAAAAAAAGTCATAAAGAACGAATTAACCTTTCGGTCTTTCATGAATATACATGGTAAAATTTCCCATCTAGAAGATACGTGGTTGTTTCTTCTACTTTGTTGTTTAGATCATTACTGATGCTATTAGCAATAAACCTCTGTATATTAGATTTTACATCATCAATTGATCATGTCAAACACAAACTTTAGTGTTATGTTGATGTTTGTTAGAGTGCTAAAACTTCTCATATATATCATCCGCAATACACAACTCAATACCTTTTTAGTCGATTGGTTACATCATTGGTCGAGTCAATTGATATCTTATGATTCATGCCCATAGGGTTCTCTTAGACCCTACCCATACATTACTATAATATGTTATGTTAGACATAAATGACCACACATTCTTCACGGTTTTGTTCGTCATGATACATCCACACCTATTGATATTTCATTTATACGTCTTCTATAGCATGTTGACACACATGCCTCTACTATATCGAAACTACTATATGGACACATGTGCTAGCTCTCTCACATGACATATAACATCCACGAGTAATGTGTAATATATTATCTCCGACATGTTCTTTTAAATTCATGCACACATGCCTCGCAAAACAAAGTTGTAGTGAATCTCTTTCTTTTCTTCAAACGTATATGACAAACTTTATTTTAAAAACGTTTGTTTAGTAGGGGTCTTATTAAAAGCAACTCCTCTATCTTCTATAACAGACGATTAAATATAAGGTTTAATTTATCAAGTTTTCTTTGAATCATATTTTATAAGTGAGATATTATTTATTATGTTTGTTTGTTATATGACAAACTTACTTAGTCAATTTATAAGACAACTTCGTACATATCTTAGAAAGGTATTTCTAAAACGTAGGTTTATAAAATCACGATTAAACTTACAATTTAAAAGTGGTGATACGTTAAGTTGTTCTCTTTTAACATATGGAAATAATTTGATATTAAAAATACGATATGGTTAAATAATATTAACCCTAAAATAATATTATGAATATTATTAAAATAAGGTATGTGTGACAATGTGACATAAAAGAAAGACTACAAAAGGAACAAACGTCAAAGAAGGAGGGTTTTAGAGCTTTTCTACATTTTAAATGATGACGTGATCTTCGGTAGCCCCCTATTCTCTGTGATGCAGTAATAGCATCTTAACTTTATATTGTTTCATATTCAAAATTTTTTATTTTTTAATAACTTTTTTGGCTATAAAAGTTATGATCTTTATACACTATTTATAATTACTCATAAACTACGTCTACATTCACAATCATAACTTTCCACCTGATGAAGACACCGAGCATCTTAATATACATAATGATATCGTTAAACTACAAACTCTTATGTATTTAGTTAAAGAATGTTGAAAACTATTAATATTCACAACCATGCTTTCTTAATATCATATGGCGTAATTGAAATAGTCCAAGGTATTGTGAATATGTTGTTTGAATGAACGAAATTACGATATGTAAACGCCCATGATGAACTAACAAACCATGAATGTGCAATCAAACGCACCTTTTTAGGTTTAGACATACATTTATAAAAATCATAGACACACTCATATGAAAATATAGATGCATCCTAGTGATTATAGACATACTCTTATGGTTTCAATGTAGACACATCCTTATGGCATGCTCTTATGGTTCAATCATTGATTAAGTTTTATGTGCCTTCTTCGGTTACTTACGAATCAATGCGGATGAACAATGTTGTCGCTTGTTTTCTTTGACTGCTTGTACGATCGTTTTGATTTTCGCTTTTTAAATGGCTCTGATACTAGTTTAATTCCAAGATCAACAAAAACAATTTACTGTAAACTTAACTTTTGTTTTGATTAAAAAAAACTAACTCAAAACCTCAATTACAACTTGGTAATGTATTTAGAGTGGATACACAACTTGGTTAATAATAAAGAAATAACCAAATTGCAAAAATCCTAGGTGGGCTGCCTTCTTGCAGGCCCAATTTCTAAATTATGATTTATTACAAATTACAAATATACAATTTATGTTTATACGTACTAAATCAATCAACCTAATAAAAAAATAACATTAAATATTAAATCTAAAAGTAAATTCTAAGCTGCTAAATGATAGTTTTTGTCCCGGATTGTTATTAATGAAAATAATTATGTTATGAAATGTGACTGTTTTTTAATGTATAAAAACTTAAGTCCCAACATATTAATTGTCTATAGGTGTAAATTTAAACCGGATAGAACACTAAAGCGTAGGGCTGTCAAGATTGTTCGTGCTTTCTCGGATAGTTCATGCTCGAAAAATGCTTGTTTGATTTTTGGCTCGGTTGTATATGAGCCGATAAGTTCGGTCGTAAATGAGTCGATAGGTACGGTCGTATATGAGCCGATCAGATTGGTTCGGTTTGTAAATGAGCCAAGCATGAGCAAATTCCGCTCGGTTCGACTCAATCGGTGAACAACCCTAAATTTAATCTTATACAAACAAAAAAGAATAGATAAAACATGAGTCAGGTTCACATTCCAAGACATTTAAGATGATACATGAAAATCAACCCGAATTTATTGCATTTCATGGTTATAAAATAACCAAAACGATTGTCTTATAAACCCGAATTGAAAGATAGTGACTCAAATGATTTCGAGTTCCATTTGTAACCTGACTACATTCTATTCTATTCGATGTATATCAGGTTTCTGCTTCAAACGGTACAAAATCTTTTCCTATGATCAGATGTTGTTATCCCACATAGGAAACTAACAAAACACATGAATTGTCTTCATGAAACACGATCCGCCGGTTGGTTTACCTCTGCTCTAACAAATCAAATCTCCGATGAAATCGATCGAGGAGAGCTTATTGTGTTCCAAGATTATTGTCTTTGACTTTGAGTTGACCTTATGATTTCTTGTTAGAATGGGTAGACTGTTGTTTACTTCTTCTGGAATGCCACTAACAAGAACAAAGCTAGAGCACGAAAAGCTACACCCGCGAGTAGTAAACGCATCAAGCAAAATTTCCAGTCCCGAAGATCATAACCTCTTTTCGCGATTGCTGCACATCTTGTTAGCAACCACACCGCGCGGTACCTGCATTTTTCACCTTCAAAATTAAACATTTACATGTAATATATCTAGTAAAATGTGTTGTCACATTGCCACTAGGAGAATTATGTTGTGCAGATATTGAGCTGTTAACTAGAGGTGGTAAAATAGACGGTTCGGGTCAAAATGAGTAATCTTATATACGGGTTGAAACGGGTCGGTACAATGCAAACAGTCCAACACTTTGTGTTGAAAATTTTCAAATGGCAAACATGATTAAGAAAATTTATAATAGCTCAATAGTAATTTAATACTTTGTGAATAAAATGATTTAAGAGGTTTCATGCTAGTAAAAACACTGGTTGGCCAAAACACTGCGACACAACTTGTTGCTCGTTTACATGTCACTTTATGTAACGTTTATTTGAAATGAGTTAATAGATTCATTTTAAGTTCAAAATCTTACCCGTTTGGCGTGTTATGCATAAAACATGACCCACATCAAGTATGATGGATCAAAACGTCAAATTTATTTTCAGAAAATGTGATGCTTATTGTTATTGTAGTTTTTTGGTATGGGACGCGCATCAGACAACGATAAAGATCATAAAAGATATGAAATCATTTCAAACCTTTCGGCGTTAGCTAGCACGAACGCTTCCAAAGCCCATGAAGGGTACGAGAGCTTTTTCAGAAATGGTATAATAGTTCCCTTGTCATCGTTTTGGGTTGAAATAAGAGTTAACACAACCGGAAGCAGCACTGACCACTATGAAACAATAAAAACTTGTAAGTAATCAAAGGGATTATACTCAGATATTCTAAATTGATAGACAGATAGCAGGTCAAACGGGTAAAATCAAAAAATTAGTTGGAAAATGCGCCAAAATTTACTGTAAGTGCATTTAACTAGCTAAAAAACCTCCTAGATCATGCTTTTCCATGTATTTATTTGTAATCATATTTGACACAATAAATATCTATACGAATTTTAACTTTTGGGAAAGCAAAGTTTTAAGTCATGTCTATTTATAACAGATCAAACACGTAAATCAAAATAAAAAACAAAAATGGATACGATAAAAATTACTTAGAGTGTATTTTTTATAAAAAAACGTCTTCAGGTATATTATAGAACCTTTTTGTTAAATTAACTTTTCAAATCAACTGGGCTTACCCGTTTTTACCCATTATCCAACCTGTCTGATCAACCACTTTTCTCTATGATACATCATAAAATTATGTTTGATTATTAGTTTAATACATCTAGACACATAGTAATCCTTGGTGACAACAAACTAGAGAATCTTTGTGGATCAAAATCAATGGCATTAATATCTTTTGTCTTACCAACAATCTAACAAGCAAAAAGGTAATATTGGATCGAATCACTCACCAGTTGGGCCGAACCAGGATCGAGGTAGATTGCTAGTGCATACGCGAAGCCAGATACACAATACAACAAGCAAAGCAAAATGACGTAGTTATCAAGTAATGAAGATCTCGGGGGGTTAAAATAGTAAAATGTGCAGAGATAAACTGCAGGTTTTATCACGGTGTTGAACTGATCAATTGTATCCTTTGAGAAGAAATAAGCAAAACAACTCATTCCAGAAGCCCTTTCACGCCAAAATTGTAGTTTATCTGATGTAAATGATCTCATAGCCGCTATCTTGCCAAGTAAAGCTGAAAACCAGATACAAATATATACTCAAATATCTTATACGTTTAAACACTGACGACATAAAAGAATCTTATAAACCAGAATCAATATATGTTACTAGTAATTTATATGAATTATGAACTTGTAGTCTTGTATTGTAGTTTTGAAACTTACAATATGCAATAATGGTGTAAGTATAACCAACTGCCCCAAAGTTTTCATCACTAACTTTAGCAAGTGTTCCTAGAGAGATTCCTGCTATTAGCAAAAGCAGAAAATCTACGGCTTGTAACCTAGCTTCCCGTATTCGTTGTTTTGCCACCCTGTAACGGTTATTTACATCAAATACGCGCTATAAGAGCATTTACAATGGGGATTGTAAGGATGTTGTGAAGGTGACAATAACATTGACACTTAAAAGAAAAACCACAAAAGTGGTTGCATTCATCCTAAAGACAATCGCTTGTTTGTCTTTACAAATAAATAGTAATGTCAACAAAGAAATTTTTATTTAATAGTAATAAGTTTCTTAAATATTCATACTTTTTTCCCAACTATAAAAATCATACACTTTTCAGCATTGTTCTAACTTTGTGATTTTTTATAAATGTTAATTTTTTTTTAAAATTAAGTGTAAGAAAAAACATATATGAAACTTAGTTATTATTTGATGATTATTCTTATTTAAGTTTATACTTAGAGGTAACCATGAAAAAAATATTAAACAATAACCCAAGATTCTTAATTGTTTTATTTAATTTATATTGAAAAAAAATCAAAAAAGAGTAACAAGGTTCATACATGTTCCATTTAAGTAAACTAATTAAAAAAACACATTTATTAAATTTCACAATAACAGAACAATAATAAAACTTCAATGATTTTTTACAAGTGGACAGTATTATTAAAACTTGGCTATTATTTTATGATTTTACCTTCTTAAAAAATTGACATGATGTTTTAATAACATACATTAGTGCTAAATTCAATATTTTTTGGTATACTTTATAAAAAAATCGGTTATTAAAAACAAAATTTTTAATATTCGTCGTTACCTTCCAAGAAAGAATCGATATTGTTGCAATACACCAGGAGTTACACGATTAGACAAGTCTTTTCTCCTAGCAAAATAACTCGAAAAATGATCATTTTTCATCAGAACAATGAGCTTAAACTCTTGCCATAATTCAGCAGCAAACGACTGATCATCGCGCCCACCGACCGTAGAAGTTGAGCCCTCGCTCGACTTTACATCAGGGTCTAGCATGTCGGATGGTATTGGGTAACCGTTATGAGTCATCCATTTGACGGGAAGCTCTTTGAAGTCGACGTTAGATGTTGTGTTTGTCTTTACAATTCCCTCCAAAATATCGATGTAATGATCCGGTGGGTTGACCCGTTCGGGTACGTGGATACCGATGCCCGAAAAGTACTCTTCAACCTTTGTCACGGGTCCAAGATAGGCAACTAGACCACCCTTTGCCAGAAGTATCAAGTCATCAAACATCCTGAATAAACTATAACTGAAAACAAAATTGTATCGTGTTAGTTCATTATTTAAATATGGGATAATGTTATACATCATATTATATCACTACCATTTGCAATCGTTTTACGACCATTTTTGGCAGTCGTTTAAACCTTGGTCGCAACTAATTTCTACAACCAGCTTTTACGGCTGAACATTTTTGCGACAAAATTTAGCAACTGGATTTTCGTCACAAAGTTAGCGACTTAATCTACTATGGCTTTCGCCGGTTGCTTAAACCTTGGTTTCAACTAATTTTTAACCAGTTTTGTGACAATAGTCTAGAATTCCCGTCACAAAATTAGCGACTGAATTTACGACCACTCTTTTTGGGACTGAATATGTGGTTATTTGTTTTTTTTCAACTGAAACTATTACCCCAACATTTTTTTAATGCGACAATTTGGCTCAGTGACATGCCTCTTCATAGCACAACCGGCAGATTTATTTTGATTATTTTCTTTAACATAACTTACAACTGTTTTCAACCAAAATTTATTATGAATAAACTAAACATAATTTGCTACCGGATCATATTCAGTATCTACCTCTGTCACAATTTATTTCGTCGCTAATCCAGTCACTAATTTTGCGACCGTTTTTGTTTGCACTAAAATTTCGTCGCTTTTACCTATTTTTTTTCCCAAATAAGCATGAATAGAAAAGTACCTTGGTTGGTGAACCACCATACACACATTTACTCCTTCATGAGCTTCACGTCGAAGTGCTTTAAGTAACAATTGAGAAGATGAACTATCGAGTCCAGAAGTGGGTTCATCTAATATTAATAAAGAAGGTTCCATCACCATTTCAAGACCAACATTCACACGTTTTCTTTGACCCCCTGATATCCCTCTTTTCTCCACTGTACCTACTAAAGAATCCCTCACATGCTGCAACCCTAATGACTCTATAGTTCTTTCGACTACGAGAACCTTCTCCGCTCGAGAAAGCTTTGCCGGAAGCCTGCACGCGTGTTAATAATATTATCATCATCAGACAATACAGTACATAAATTTACTGGCTAAAAATAATCCATACTAATGATTTGACACATGATATGTCACGTCATCAGTGTAGATGGAGGTATATACTTCTTTGTTAGATGAGATTGCTTTGAAAATGAAAGTTAGTACTGTAACTAGTTAAATGGTCAGTATAAATAATTATCAAACTGATGTTTGGATTATTAAAATCCAATTTACCTTTGACATGTTTAACTTCGTGTACGTTTTTACGTTGTAAGTCTATTACAACGTGTAGCGTACACATAAATGTGAAGAAACATAAAAGTTATAACTTTCGCGCGTATGATTGTACCAAAAGCATTCGTAAATATATGTGCGAGAAATATAGAAAGTTAAACTTATTAATTCTGTTACACTTATCTATATTTTCTAACTATAGATAAATTTGTATATTTATTATGCTTACATTAAACTATAAACCCTAAACATTAAACTTTTATTGTACCTGCATCTCGCGCTAAACCAAAGATTCTCTTCAACCGTCAAATCACCATGAACAATATCATCTTGGGGCACAAACCCGATTATTTTCTTATAAGAATTCATCGATTCACGCTTCCCGTTTATAAGAATCGATCCATTCACAGTGCATCCTCTCGCCTTACCGGTTAAAGCTGAAAGAAACGTCGTTTTACCAGCTCCAGAAGGACCCATAACAGCCGATACACGACCCGGTGATATTTTCCCACTAACACTTCTCAACAAATGCTTGTTTTTACCCTTTAAAGTAAGTGTTAAATCCTCAAAAGAAACTTCAATTCTTGGTCTACTCCTAACACTTAGATCACCAGCCATAGAAACAACACCAGAGAATGCTAAACTTTGATTTTCTTGTTCCAATGCCTTCTCTTTTTCTATCTGACCATACGCGTATTTGAAAATTTCACTACGCGTATGTAACTTTTTAGCTTTTTGTTCCTTTTTAGCCGCTTTCTCCCCAATGTCTGTATCATAAGTATCATGACTCTCAGGATCTTCTTCAATATCATGCATCACATGTTCTTTTGGTGGTGCACCGCCCGATTGTTCTGGATCCTTCGATGTATCTGTCATCTTCTTACGAGAAAATGTTCGCGATAATGAACTTTGTAGCCCAACCGCCTTTTTCTTCGCGGTTTCTTTTGCGGATCTCCATCGTTCTTGTGCTAATTCTTTTGCACTTTGTGCGGCAGCTTCTCTTGATTTCGCCTTTCGTTTTTCTCTAGTGGTGATAACTTGATCAGTACAATTGTAAAAGATGATCAGTATTAGTATTAACCCAACCTGCATTGACATAAAACAATAATCATGATGTTTAAATGAGTTATGTGTAGATTTTATTGTCATGAGTAAGATACGCACTTACACAAGTCATTAATCCATATGCAGTGATATTTTGATTCACAGACTCTCTGTCACATTTTGCAAATTGAAAACACTCTGCATTACATAAAAAGTTATAAGTAAATATAAAGAAAATGCAATGTTAAATCCACTTTGAAATTATATTGATTAGCTTTTATTGTAATAATATTTACATAATTAGAAGATATGATTTGATTAGGTTCAGTGGTTACTCCTATACATAGTTGATCAATAATACACAATACATTACGGGTTTTATTATTCTATATGGTATTAGAGTTGCGACTGCAACCATAGGAGCTACAACCATGGTGACATGACGAAAGTAACAAGAGAAAAATAAAGAAAACCTCATCTATATATATGTACAAAGGGTCTCGAGGTTGGGAAGGAGAGGAAGAGAAAAAAGTTGTCATATAAGGGGGACGATGCAGAAGAGGGCCGACAATCAACTAAGATCTAGCGACAGTAGCAGTGTATAGGAATAGGAGAGAAAGAGAAAGATAGACAAGAAGATGAAAAAGCTCTGATATCATATAAAATAATAAAACTTTTTAAGAAATACAAATTTAAGATATGTTACCTGTTTCATATGTTGATCCTAGCCTGCAGTAATGTCTGCAATAAGATGAATGTATATTTAGTAAACACTTTTGCAAGTAAATCTTAAAAGAGACTCAAGAGCGTGGTAGCTAGCTTTAAATTGTGATCGAATCAATTATAATATTGACATGCAAAACATAGTATATACCCAGGTTCACAAGAATATTTCTCGACTGAACTTGGACAGAAGAACCCTGCTGGACAAAATACCTCGCGACTACTGGTTACAGCTGCCCAGACATCTGCTCCACCACAAGTATGGTTAGTCGCACCCGGCGGAGGTTGGTAGCGATATCTGTTGTTTTACAAGATAATTTTAGGTCATAGAGGCCAATGTAAGTAAACAACTCGATCATTTATTAATGAAATAACTTACGGATCACATATATTGGTGTCGGGGTTTAGACGAGCAAGTGGACAGTATGATCCAGAAGGGCAAGCTTCAATGGCGAACAAAAATGAGCAAAATTAGAATACTTGGCATTTGATTTTGAGAAAGAACCAAGAAGTAATAAATGTAAATGTTTTGGATTAATAGGTGGTTTAGATTCAGTTAACTACTTTGTTGTACTTCTAGATAGTGGTATGCTATTTTTATGAGCTGCCCAGTGTTAGTAAAAATTAAGATAAATCGTTGTTCAGTGGGTAATCGTTGCGATTTGACTTAATTGGCCATATAATTGGTAGGTGGTAAAAATCACTCAAAATTGGTCAAATTGAAAAATTACTTATAAAATTTTAAATTTTTTTGTTATATATATAAGTTTGAAAGATTACATATAAAATTCCAATCTGATTAATTCTTATAAATCCTTATTAATCGCTTAGTGTTAGCTATTTTTACAACCATGGAGCAAACTCATCCATAAAGCATAAAAAGTTCACTTGTTTTGATAAGTGAACTCAAGCCAAATCACATCACACTTTTAACTACAAAAGTCTATTTAGATCATTTATCTAGTTCGCTCCCCCCAAGAGCTCGCTTGCCAGTCTAGCAAATTTAGCGAGTTCGCTTGCCACACCAGCAAACTCAAAAACATTGTGAGATTTGAACGAATTCGCTTGTATGGGTAGCAAACTACCTAGAAGTACAAGAAGTTCCACAAAACTCTTAAAATTATTTAGCTGAATCCTAAACTAGCTACTAATAAAATCAATTCGTAAAAATGTAGATCGTCATTATGTATTAATGCTGGATATTGAACTTACGGATCATGCAGGTGAGTCCAGTCGGGCAAAAGAAACCTTCACAACAAGGTTGACAATCTGTAGTTCTAAAAGGCATATCTTCTTTGTTTGTTAGGTCAACCTTAGTATCTTTCGCAGCGGCACAGGCCCAGCCCGGCTCGCATCCAGGAACCCAATAAGTAAGATTACAGTTCTTGTTACCTTTGACATAAGTTGAAGTCTTGAATCCTTGTTGCTCAGCTTCTGAGAGAACAGTTAGATAGAACTTTATATCTGCTGCAGTGCATAACCGCGGAGCAAGATTGCCTATAAATTCATGATTTCGTCATCAGCTAATGAACAACACAAGAAAAAAAAAAGATCAAAGTAACATGTTATTGTTGCTGGTTTCTTTTTTTAAATGAAATGACGAAGATTAGTTTTTTATATTTGAGAATTGATTAGTCGCTATCTTATATAAGGACTTGTGCAATCTGCAACAATCAAACAAGTGTTTAGTGTATTTTTAGTTGAAGTTGAAGTCGCTGCTTAACCAGCGACTTCAACTAAAAAATATGAAACAAACGTCTTAGTTTTGCAAATTGCAAAGGTCAACTAATAAAAGTCGTTAACTAAGATAGCGACTAACATGTGTCTCAAACGCAAAAAAAACAAGCCCTTAGTGGTCATAATCTAGTTTAAAACAAACTACTACATAGATTAATATCCAAAAAGATTGATGAAAGTGGTGATTAATTACCATTGTTCTTTGCGATGCACTTCGACAAGAATCTCGTATCATGAGAGAAATCGAAAGCTTCATTCCACTCAGCAGTTCTGGAAATCATTGTCGGAACATAAGCATTACTAGTGAAATACAATAGAATCATCAGAATGAAAATATTGCATGTGTTTCATTAGCGTACGAAACATCTTGCAGAGATTGATCTTACACGCGCCAGTAGTTATATTAGTTACTTTTTACCAAAGAGTTGTCATCCACTAGTTTTGACGCTCTTACACGCGCCGGTAGTTATATTAGTTACATTTTTGTTATACAGTTAGTTAGCCTCTCACATTATATAAGAGGCCATTGTTTGTATGTGACAATCAATAAAAACACACATTAGTACATTACAATCTCTCATATTAATCATGAACAAAACTTACATATTTCTTATGCAGAAACTAAGATCATTAACAGCATCGTCGTGTAACAAAAACGCCATCGCGTTGAATTTAGTGAATAAGTCCTTCGTGAGCGGATCCGATGTAGCAGGATTATTCTGTTGGGCAGTGGCGAAACGACCCCGTTCTGGCGATGGTATCCCCATGATTATAATAACAAAGATGGCGAAAACTGGAGTTTTGATCATCCTGTTTCTTTATTTCTTCAAACCGCGATCCAAAATACGCGATTTCTAGCTTGTTGGAATGTGATGGTTCATGAGAGCGTTATCTCGGATTGATCCTAAGGGAGAAAATGTGTGTTTTTCGGATTGTCCATTTTTTTGTTCGGTGGTTTTCTTCGGAGAAAGAAATGGAGGAGAGATGATGTAGGAGTATTATGATAATAATTGGTGACAGTTGAGTGTTAACGAACTATTGATGCACCATGGTCTTCGTGGCATCTTAAAGGTCTATCAAATAGAGTTTCTAAATATGGTTACATATGTGTTATATGTCTAACGAAAATGTAGGATCTAAAAAACCTTAAAAGATGACATAATTGTAATGTGTTGCTATATATAGATAACGGAATTTGGAGCAATTGGTTAAATTATTGTTTTGTGACATTAAGGTTATGGGTTCGGTTGTGGAAAACAGCCTTGTACATTTGTCTAAGGTAAGAGTGTGTACATTAGAACGTGAAGCGATACGATCCCTCGCTAGACCTAGTGCAAAGTGGAAGCGAAATCAAGCTTCGACCTAGTACACTCTTTAGTTGCTAAACGTATCTATCTCACAAATTTTGCGAGTTCACACCGATTAAATAATTAAAAGTTAATTTCAATTTTGCTTCCCAAGGTTTGAAAAAAATAATTATTTTCTTACAAAAGATTAGAAACATTTACCTCCAAAAGTTTTATAACTTGTTTCAGTTTTAATCCAAAAGCTTCATTATTTTGGATTTAAATTGAAACAAGTAATGAAATTTTGGACTGAAATTGAAACAAGTTATGAATTTTGATGGTAAATTGATATTTCTAATCTTTTAGAGGATAATAATTATTTTGATCAAACCTCAGAGAGAAAATCCGAACTTAACTCAATAATTAATTTCCCTCTCATATAGGGTGTGTTTGGCGGAGGGGGTATGTTTATTTATCATCTTATAATACTATTAAAGTAAATTACTTAACTTCAAATGATGTTATGAATATCAAAATGGTTTCAATGGATACTTGTTTGTTAGTTAAAACATAAAGAATGATTATTTTAGTAGTAAAGATTTAAATTAAAATTTGAATCATGAACATCTTCCCTAGGATGTATCAATTATGTTGACATAATATATATAATGTGTGATAAAATTCTGTGTACTTCAAATCACTAGATACGCCTCCTCCAATATTACATGCTTATAAAACAAAACAGATTGTCATGTTGGATGGTGAGCAGGGTTGTTCAATAAACGAGTCGAGTCAGGTCAACATCAACTTACGGCTCGAGCTCACAATAATAACGAGACGAGTTGGCCCAACTAGTAATCTTCAATCTAAATATGAAAACTAATCTTGACCTCGGTGTATGTACTCGAGTCAGCTTGTGGCCCACCCGCTGACTCGTTTTATAATAAACTTTTTGCCCAGTTTTTAATTCTGAATTTCTTTTTAGACATGGTACTACGTTTTAGAGTTGCTTCACTAGAAGGAGGGTAATCTAGTGAGTAAGTTTTACTAGGGGTCATCACCAATACTAATGACAACGGCTAACCCCATATTCAAAAAAACACAGAGATTCTGACAATCTGACATTTTAATTGTCCAACATTATTAATGGCGACGAGTTTGGGATATTTGTGAGCTGAGCTCACATGACCAAGCAAGACATCACCTTTACTATCGACGATATGATAAGTTTGGTCACCACCATTCCTAGTGGCGATTGACCTTAGGTTTTCACCGTATAAGTAGTGAGACATTTTTATTATCAGAATATATATTGTCCAAAAGGAAAAGCAATATTATTTTTCATTCCTATAACAAATGAAGAAGATGAGAGAAAATGGTGACGTGGGATGATGGGGTTTGACTTTAAGTTTGCATGACGTACTGAATTCACGGGCAAAAAAGTAATACACACAACTCATCAATTACAGTTTATATAAATTTGTACTCTTGAATCTGAGCTGTACAATATCTATCTACCTCAAGAACTCACGAGTCTCCCTTTGTTTTGCACCACTTATTTCCCTTATAAATACCACACCTTAAATCAAACACAATACACACTCAAAAATGTCATCAACTACTACTAATACCACTTGTATCCTACACATTACTTTGATTTGTTTTCTCATCATGTTGTCATCCCAACGCGTAGAATCAGCTGGTCGAGGACTTGCGCATGTTAATGTTATCAAAACAATGTCGTTGGAGCCTAAAGATGATCAGGTTTTTGTGACACGAGAGGGTCTGGTTTCTCATGGGATAGAAGTGAGTGGTTGTATGCCAAAGGGGCGTAGGCACTCTTCGGCTCCTAGCCGATATGCAAACAACCAAGCGTTGTTCCATCCGTTTGGATGCTCTAACGTGGCTAGACCTTGACTCGTGTGTTTGTAAGCACGCGATCAGTATATACAAATACATGTTTGATGAATATTGCTACATGGCTAGAGTTTTAGATTTCTACGCGTGTTATATTCATATTCTTTGTACTCAGAGTGATTTTTTTTATTATGGATGGTATCTAAATAAGTCGAGCTCTCGCACAACTATAATCTTGTTTCTCAACCGAAACAAATCATGGTTTCAATAAGGATACTTATTGTTTTTTTATTATTAATCTTTTATTATCTTGTAGTTCAGTTGCACCTCTATATTTAAAGAGACGAATCATGATTGATCGATATATGAAAAACCCAAAATTCTTCCAGCTTCATGTAACGAAGTGTCACATGAAATTATATATCAAATGAGATCCTTAAAAGATAGTATTATATTCGTATTTGAAGGCTTTTTTGAATAAAAATAAGGTTACATATATGGTTTTGTATTTGAA
The DNA here is from genome assembly GCA_025215565.1 of Flaveria ramosissima. NCBI lineage: Eukaryota > Viridiplantae > Streptophyta > Magnoliopsida > Asterales > Asteraceae > Flaveria > Flaveria ramosissima. Next base: position 53,980,785 of record CM046031.1, on the reverse strand, counting down.
TGTTGGGCCAACAACAACAATGAGTGTAGCATGACCCTATTAAATTCACAAACCAGCAGCAGTCATCTGCAGGTGGTCTGCAGAACCATAGTACAAATTAAGATCCACATGATTCATGAAAGACATTTTATGACTCTCTAGTTTTCCATCAACAAAAATTGTGACGCATTAACAACACATTTTTGAATTAGTTGTGACAATTAATGGCCGGTATACGTGTAGACAAACATAAACTGGTTCTTTAAGGTAAGTTTTTTAACAAAAAAAGAAAACAAGGCTCAAAAGGATTTACCTCCTACATTAAAAACCTTCACCTGTGTTGGCCCTTTAGTATCGATTAGGCTCTTGATTGATGATCGAATATGAACAATTTATGTGTTTGAGAGAAACGAACAATATACGTATGAATATGATATGAATGTTACAATGTTTAAGACACGTTGACATCTATATATACCCTATATGGTAGTTACAACTTTAGGTTTTGACATACTAAACCCTTATACATACATATACTTACATACTAGAGTTTAAGTTAAGTTTCTACTAATTACACAAACGCCTCACTAATATAACTATACTTTGGACACACATATGAATTAAGTAATTACTTTTCAACAACTTGATTTTTCATTCAATTAAAAGTCCTAATGAACTGGAAATATTGTCTCAATAAGAGAAGCATTTAAGAAGATACATTTTTATTTGCTATGAAATTATTTGATGTGTTAGATACCCAACTATTTCATAACATCTATCCACATTATGCCCTAGTTTATTACATTATGTGCATTTTGGATTCGGATTGAGACCTCTAATTAACTTCCTTTATTATTAGAAAACTGATTTGACTTTCTAACAAATGTAACATGTTAAGTATGATTGTTTGAAGACACGTTTAAACTCTTATGTGATTCTTTCCTACAGATGATTGGAAAAGTAGTTTTGATGTGGGAAGATGGTCTCTAGTCAACATTGTTGGGAACTCTAATAATCCATACAATCCAATATTAATGTTAAAAAACCTAGTTGTGAAAGACATATGAGAGTATGAGACAGTCTTACAATGCTTCCAGTGAGTGGGAATAAAGTGTGACAGTTAACCTTCACATAGGGTTTTATGAAAAATACCATGACAATCTCGTAAACCTTCACTTAGGGTTACAAAATCTTCAACAGACAACCACAATCATGCCTCTTGTGCATAGTTATGGAAGATTAGCAACGATTACGATGTAAGATACTCCCAAGAAGTGGTTTCAGATAGTATAGTGTCTCATGTATTAGATTTGATGATATGGATGATTAGCAACAAGAGAAACCTAGGGTTTCGTACATAAGGTGAACCCTCAATCAAATCAACTGTGAAAAAAACTGTTACGAGTATTTTTAGACATTATTTATCATTGTTTTAGTATATGTTTTTATTACATATCATGCATTTAGTACATGTATTTTTATTTATTTTTGTAACACTCGTATTGATGGAATAAAGTCTACTGTGAATAGATTGTGTTATTTGTACGTGAAGGGCGGTTACAAGAGTTGAAAATGAAGATTAAACTAAGATTTGAAGTAAATTGAAGGCAATGAGTGGTTTATAAAGATCTTTTAAAAAAGAGAGATATAATTCAAATTTATAAAGTTATCTTTTAAAACTTTATTTCCTAATAAATATGGATATCTATTAATTGATTTAAGGAAAGTTTGAAACTATTACATATTGGCCGATAATAATCCAATACTATTAATTTGGCTGGTAACACTCTCAACTTTCACTAACCAACAACAGTCCCAGTTACATAATTTTTAAAATTTTACGCTCGATTTGTATCTATTTTAATCTCAATTTAATTATTATGTTTCTTCATTTCGTTCAAAATTATTGTTGCAAAACGAATCGAGTCCAAATCAAACGTAAAAGTTTAAAACTATGTCACGGAGACTATTATTGGTAATAAAAGTGAAAGTTGGAAGTGTTACCGGTCAAATTGATAGTATATATTATCGACCAATAAGTAATAGTTTGCATTACTAAAATCCAATTTGCCTTGATTTATATATATATATATATATATATATATATATATATATATATATATATATATATATATATATATATATATATAATACATGAACATGGGATGAAAGAAAAATCATCTTATTTTATTGGTTCTTCAACATCGATCAAACATTCCGAACGGCGTGAGTGTTTAATAATAATCGATATTTTCATCACTGCAATCTGCACGCTAAGATCCAAATAGCGTGAGATTAAAGTAGTGGGTTGGCTCTAATCAATGAACTGTGTTTGGCTAGACATTTGATGGAGGGGATGTTCGAACGGCGCGATGTTAGTATCGATACAAATCGTTTATATAAATGATCATTGCACCATAATCGTTAATGATCGTAAGCCGGATCAAGTCAAGAAATAACCCTTGTGTTAAAACTATTTTATAAAAAAAAATAATTTTTCTTCATATTTTATTAGTCTTGACGGAACCTTAATATGGCCGCGCAGGATTTTCTTTCCAGTTTAATACGTCCGTGTCAACATGCTGAACTTTCTTATTTTTTATAAAGTTTTCGTGGTCTTAATTTCTAATTAAATTCCTCTATTTTCTTTATCACAACTAATCAGAATAACTGTGTTAAAATGATTTTTGCATTAAAATAGTTAACTTGTATCCTTGAGAATACGAACATTACTTCCGCTCATATTATTCTTAGTGTGTGCACGGTGGGTTCATATTACCAGATAAGAAATTCATAGTATGTTAAGAAATCTCAAGAACAAAATGAACCATCCGAATAAACTCTTGATATTCTAACTTTCAAAACACAAAAACAAAAATATAATCAACACTCACTAAATCTAAGATCGGTACAAGTACATCAAAACGATGAACCATAAGATTAGAATATATATCAACAATAACATATTAGATTTTCATCAACAAAGTGCATGAAAATCCTACAATGAAGACGAAGAATAAAAGAACTGAAAGCATCAAATGCAAAACAAAAACAATGACTGTGTATATTATTCTCTCCATCCTCTCAATTAGAAGTGGGCATAAAAACCGGGTATGGACCCGACCCGGATCCGGGTACGGGTAGTACCCGATGGGATGTGTACCCGGGTTGGACCCGTAGGGTTGTACCCGGTCTTTTCCGTTCTTTTCCCTTTTTTAAAAAATAGTTGTTATTAACGGGCATATAGCCGTTGGACCTATAAAATGACCATATTTTTTTGGTAGTTTAGCTCTACAACTTAGTATAGATAGGTGTGTCTTGATATGGTTGAGTATCTAAATCCAAAAACCAAAAACATACGCAAAACACACAAAAAAATTATCTCGTTTACTCTCGTATTTTAGTCGTTTTATGTTCTTTTTAAGTTTTTTAATAAATAAATGACGAGTTTTATGTTTATTTCGTATAGTTATAGTACCTACCAATGTTCAAGTTGCCAAACACACACACACAAAAGAAACATGTTATTGGACCCGCGTATGGACCCGGCCCGGACCCTGCCCTTCCCGGTTTCATGTTGCTGAACCCGACCCGGTTTCACCTAAACCTGGGTAAAAAAACGGTTGGGCAGAACCCGGTTTTGGGTTGGGCCCAAAACCCGAAATGCGCACCTCTACCTACAATAATATCTTTGGATATGGGCTTGGGCTTCAAGCCTACTAGCCTCCTCTCATAAGCCCAGCTACTCCACCAAGCTCACATAAGTGCACTAACCAGCAGCCCATTCAACTCAAGAGTCCAAGTGGCCCAATATAGGAAATAAACAAAAACACGAAGTTACAAGTAATTTCTGATGGGCTATTATTATTTTTTAGGTTTATTGGGATTCTTGTTAGTTGGAACTTCGAGTTATTTTGGTAGAAATTTGATTTTTTAATTTCCGTCTCAGGAAATTGTTTTTTTTTTCACAAGGAATTGTGATGTCTTTTTATGGGATCGCAGGTCTTTTTATTAGCTCCTATATATGGTGCACAATTTCGTGGAATGTAGGTAGTGATTATGATCGATTTGATATAAAAGACAGAATAGTGTGTATCTTTCGTTGGGGATTTTCTGGAAAAAATCGTCGGGTCTTCCTCCGAGAAATATAACAAATAATACTAAATATAATATAAAAAACATCGTTTGACATTGAATTTATATATTTCAACAGCATCATTAGTAGACCCAAGCTAGAGAAGAGTTAAATTTTAATCTAGCTTTTTATAAAATCTATATAAATCACGCACATTATAAAGAACAAAGGAGAAAGTTTTTTATTTACTTCGTGCGTACGATAATATTGTTGTAGTATATAAACATTCTAATAAAATTACATAGATAATGACGAATACTTTTATTTAACTAAAAAAGGGTTTGAAAAGTTGTAATATTCGCCTAATTCAATTATTAATATACGGTTACATTGATGAATATTCAAGGGTAAACTGAAATAAAGTATTCAACTATTAATAAAACAAATGAATGAACATTGTTTTATTATACATTTATATGTTCTCATAAAAGAATCTTTTGATTTGTCACGTTTAATAATATTTGACCTGCTAATTATATTATTTAAATATAACTTACTAATTATATTATTTAATTAACTACTAATTATATTATTTAATTTTTTTTAGATTTTTTAATAAAGTAAGAAAGTTTTTTTATAAATGTAATCTCTAAAGAAACAATCTTTTGTATAACATAAGTAATATTTTAAAATATCAAACTTTTTTAAAAATACAAAATATTTAAAATCAATGTTTTTAGAAATTAAATTTTTTATGAACCATAAAAAATTAAAATTCAAAGTTGTAATAAGAAATTTTAGAAAATGACATTTTTTATAACGTTTTGATTTAGAACGAATTTTTTGTTTAATTTTTATAGATAAAAAAATTAAAACAAAAAGTTCAAAGAAAATAATATCATTGTTTTATTCCTTATACTCGTTACTCATACGTAATTTTAATAACATCTTATTTCAAAATATCATTTTATAATTAATAATTTTTCATTACCAATTATTTAGTATTATATTTATTTAACTCGTGTAATATACGAGATATTAACCTAGTACTACATAAACAAAAGTACAAAACTTATGTGCCATCTGTTTCTGCTTCTACGTAAGTGACAAAACCAACAATATATATAATCTCTTTTGTTCAAGCATAGTGATCGAATTAATGTTCGTTCATTTGTTTTATTCGTAGTTGAATACTTTATTTCAGTTTACCATTGAGATAAACTAGATGAATATTATAATTGATTTCTTGATATGAATTATCAAAAAGGAAGTTTAAGTGAACAAATATTGGAGAAAAAGGATACTAACATGTGCCTTTTTTTTCCTCTTGTACCTTGATATTCAGCCACGTATGGAATAACGAAAATATTAATAGTTAGTAATGAAGATATAAGAAATATTAAAATATTTTCAATCATAAATAAAGTCAAGCTTTTAATTGAATTTTAGTAAATGATAAACCTATAATATATGAAAAATAAATTTTAAAAACATACATTTGAAAATAAAACAGAATAGAAATGATGAAGAAGATTATCAAAAATTAAAATGGAATAACCAACACATTGAATCTTGTTTACTAATAACTGGATCAAAATTTTGTCATTCAAAAGTCACTTATTTTTTAATTGGTACTTTAATCCTGTGTAATATTATTATGATTGTTTATTTTTTATTTAAATTAAATGAGTCAAATAAAGCATATATGAAACTTAATTAACATTCAGTGGTTGGAAAAAAACTCACTTATTAGTAAACAACATTCATATACGTTTTATTTGCCTCCCTTAATTTTAAACAAAATAAACAATTGCAAAAATACATAATGAAACATTTAGTAAAAATTAAGTGACTTTTAGATGGCCAAAAAAACTTTAAGTGGTTTTATTTGAATACTTGAGAAACTTGAATATTATTATGTAAAGTTTTCCCTTATTTTAAATGTAAAATTTAAATAAGTAATACTTACAATTTAATTTATGCATGTTATTTAATAATGAGAGAAGTGTGCAATAAAAAGCCTTGACAAAACTATTTACTTATTTATTATTTATTAGGTACAGATGTAGAAGTGTTTGTTATGAAACATTAAGGATTTAAAAAACGTTTTATATTTCTTGATCTATTTAATTCTAGAATCTCTCCCCTTTAACTATTATTGTCCCTACATTCCATATTGTAGATCTTCTACAATTGATCAATATAATTTATTTTAGCTTGTTCAACTCGAATGCCATCTTTGTTAATTGTTACTTTTGTTTTCAAATTTGTAAGTGTATTTTGAACCAAGACATATTACAAATTAATAACTACATATATTATTATTTTATTATTATTATTATTATTATTATTATTATTATTATTATTATTATTATTATTATTATTATTATTATTATTATTATTATTATTATTATTATTATTATTATTATTATTGTTATTATTATTATTATTATTATTATTTTTATTATTTTTATTATTATTATTATTACTACTACTATTATTATTATTACTATTATTATTATATTATTATTATTATTATTATTATTATTATTATTATTATTATTATTATTATTATTATACCTTAAACTTTTTATGTTTCACAAACCACAAAATATTTGTGTAATTAACTTAAAAGTTATATAGTATGTCCCCAATTAAAGTTGTACAAAAGTTCGTGCCTCGAAGTTCACTTGAAAAAAGCTCGAAAAAAGCTCGTATCTAAACGAGCCGGCTCGGCTCGGCTCGAATTCTAAACGAGCCGAACTCGAGCTAAGGTTAGCTCGGTTCGAGCTCGGCTCGTGACTCGGTTCATATAATATATGTGTATATATATATATATATATATATATATATATATATATATATATATATATATAGTATAATAATAATAATTATTATTACTACTACTATTATTATGATTATTATTTTTATATTAGGATTTTAAAAAGTTTTTTTTTAAATAAAAATGGATTCTTTTTAGAAACATTAAGTATTTTGTTTAAAAAATATCTAACTTGATAGTAAATTGTTTATATTCAAAATAATGATTTTTGTTTCTCTAAGTACGGAGTACCCAACAAAAGGTAAAAGCCCTAATATATATTTTTTGTGTTTTCATATAAATTAATGTGAAAAAATAAAAAAAATAAAAGAATTTAATCGGGGCGGCTCGAACGAGCCACGAGCTGGCTCGAGTTTTTCTCGAGCCGAACTCGAGCCGGTGTTTTGAGCTCGTCAAAATTTTTCGAGCCGGCTCGGCTCGGCTCGATAAGCTTCGAGCTCGAGCTCGAACCCATTCTGGCTCGGCTCGGCTCGGCTTGTTTACAGCCCTATCCCCAATTATGACCCATTGATAAACACATTACACGTGCACCATTAAAAATTTAGAAAACTAGTATTTTTAATCAATGATGATTTCACTTTATTTGTTCGACTTACACACAGATCTCATACATACATACCATTATACTCTAGTTTGATAAACCTATTATACACCTAGAATTCATTTATTAATATGGGCTTTTCATGCAGGTGCATATGGCATGAATTTGGTTTTCATGTAGGTCTATGTGGCATGAATCATGCATCGTCATATGTAAGCTTCTAAGTTGAAGAAGCTAGCAATCACCTGTAGTGATGTTATACAACAAATGTAGGTTAAGGATTATCATACTTCATTTACGTATAGAGATGAAATAAAGGTACGTGATTAATTACTAACTAGTATTAAGCTCTCTGCGTTGCTGCGGGGGCGTAAAACTATGCCAAGTAGCAAAGGCCACACTACCGTTAGTGACCACCAATGCCAAAAAAATCGTATAGAAAAACGGAAAAAACCGCTCTTGGAGGAAACGTAACACTAAATGCACACCACCGTTAGACGAAACATAAAACACATAAAACAATAAGTAAGTCAGTCTTGGACCAGTGCGTTGTGACGGCCACTAAATGGGAAAAACTAAGCGTAAAAACGCCAAACCACACACGCACGCTGCGATGTTTAACTCGCAAAATGTAGACCGAAACATAAAACGTAAATTTTTTAAAATATAAAAAAGTATAAGTAACAAAGTTAAAAGTAAAAAAATATATATATTTGGGCTAAATTGTAAAATATGTAAAAATATTGGGTTGAAATAAAAAAACTAAAGATTAAAAATGAATAAGATAAAAAGTGATAGTACCCCGGCCTATAGTATGTTATACAACTTATAATACATAAAAAAATTAGTAATTAGTATTATATATAATTAGTATTGTTTCTCAAGTGAACCAACACTAGAGTATACACCCTAGGTTTTTAGTTCGCATGTCACTTCCAAATTATTGAAGTATCATCAACGGATGCTAATATTCATTGATAATACGTTTTCCAATGAAACACCAACGGGGTTTACTAATGGACCAATCAGCAATTGATTACTTACAACATCTACAAGGCCATAGTTTAACTCTTCAAGATACAATAATTATGTACTATTATTAAAAAAGTTACTGACAACTTATTCACTGGCAGGTTATACCGATGAACACTAACATATTAGTAATTTGCTCGTAATTTTATTTTTTATTAGAAATAAAACTTCAAATGTTTTTATTTTTTAGAATACAAAAACAAATAAAATATGCAAACTAGAAATAAACACAATTCTTGGAATCTCAAATTAGATTACAAAACTACAATTTGAACCATAATAAATTCTCGTGACAAGATGTGATGGGTTGGGCTTATTTTAACATATCATTATTGTCTTTGATATGTGATTTAAGCTTACGGTTTAACCAAAAAAACTATTACCTTGTTTATAAAAGTTTTGACAACATAGCAATTGTAAATTAAACATATTCACTATCACTAATTACATGTTTTAAACAATTATAGTTTTATATAAACAGATTAGAAACTTATGTATAACACAAGTTGATAAAAAAACATTGAATATTTAAGAAATATTAAAATATTTTAATCTCAAACAAAGTCATGTTTTTGTTTTAATCTCCTGCAAGCGATAAATCTGTAGAACATAGGTGATCAAAAAATTGGTTCATATTCGCTTATAATAAAAAACATTGGTCGTCATAAGAATGATCAATCAAATTGGCTTTTTTCGCTTTTTGGTATCTTCATATGTGCTTACAACATCTTCTTCCTCGTCGTCATCAGTGTCCACTTCGATTACATCTCCCTTAACAAGACAAAAGATCAGATATCATGTGCAATTTTCAAATAGTTTACCCTTTTCTTGTTTTGTAAAAATTGTTCATCTTATATATTATCATCGTTTGGGACTTAATTAACATGTTATTCTAGTTTATGTCTCTCTTGGTTTCGTGTTAACTAGAACTCATGAAAATATTAAATATTTATTTGACGACGACGGACACGGTGCAAAAATAATGTACCGTTCCAAATCATTTAATAATTAGCCTCCAAGTCGAAAAGGATATGAAAATGATAGAGATAATATGAAATATAATGGGTTAATCTATTATACCTCTAAAAACATTTTGGAAAAGGATTAATAAGGGGTCCTAATATAGAGACATCCACTTGGATAAATCGACATCCTCTTATACGCCGCGTATGGTACCATACGCGGCGTATAGGATCGAAAACACTGAAAACAAGGAAAATTCAGGGGGGGCTGTCAGATGACTATATGTCAAATACATGTACTAATACGACCCCTGTACGACACATATAGGGCTACACGACATGTATAGCAAATTTCGACACTTACTACGAGAAAAAATTCAGGGGGTTGTCAGAAGGGTTATACGTCACGTATAAGGCTATACGAATCCTCCTATACAATGCGTATGAGACTATACGACATGTATAGAAATTCATAATGTTGATTTATAGTTTTAGGGTGTCTAAATATTCATTCACTTAATAAATGGATGATAGTGGCATTTTCTTTTTCAAAATGATAGAATTAAGGGGTCAAATGAGTTGATGAGCAAGCATTGCAGAAGCAACCCGGTTGCTTTGTAGATATCATATACAGGAGAATATCAGAAAGCATTGCAGACCATCTTTCAAGTCTCAAACTGAGTGGGATAAATTTATGTACTACTGGAGATTTCTGCTTCAATCTCCAACCATTGAGGCTTACTATGAAAATCGAACACGATTACAAACAAAGTTGATGAGCAAGCATCGAAGTAATTTTCTGATCTATTCAATTTATTATTTTTAAATTAATGAAATTCAAACTAACATATTTCATTTACCTTTGCAGTTGTGTTTAATTATTTGGATGTTAACTGGTTGCAAAATTACAAAGAGATGTTCGTGTCTGCATGGATTGATCAACATTTAAATTTTGGAGAACGAACAACAAACAGAGTAGAAAGCCAACATGCTCTGTTAAAAAAACATTTGAATTCTGACAAGTCAAATTTAGATAAATTTATAGGAATTTTAAATAACATAATACGTTTACAGGAAACACAAATAAAGGCAAGTTTCGAGGAAAGCCGAATTAAAATAAAACATCAACATAAACATAATTTATTTGTTTCTTTGTTATCAAATGTTTCTCATGAAGCTCTGGATATATTAGTTGGAGAGCTGACACGAGTTAATGAAATTCAAGACCAATCACAAAGTTGTGGCTGCCATATTCGTACTAGTTGCGGTTTACCATGTGCTTGTGAAATCGCACGGTATTTAAAAGCAGGCAAACCTATTCCACTACATTCAATAGATATATTTTGGAGGAGGCTTGACTTTTCACCGGCATCGTTAAATGAAGATGAAGAAGATATTCAATGTGATGACGAACTTGAGAGGTTCAAAGATGCTTACCAGAAACAAAAAAATCCCACGGTGAAAAAGAATTGGTTAGAAAGAATAAAAAGCATAAGAGATCCTATCAGCATAAATCTTAACGAGCCTACAATACAAAAAAATACTCGTGGAAGGCCAACACTCAAATCTCAAAAACAAAACAAACCAGATCCTTCACCTTCTCAACCTACCCGAGGTCATACCTACACGACAGACGATTTTGTTAGTTATGATTTTATGGGGATGAGCCCCCCGAAACATAGTTCAAACGTACATAACACAAGTCAATCTTCTTTATATCACCATCCTTTACTAACACAGATTCCAAAACTGTTTCATCCATATATAACACACATAGAGAACGTAAATAGTGATGGTAACTGTGGGTTTCGTGCAGTTTCCTTTTCCTTAGGATTCGGTGAAGAATATTGGCTGAACATGAGATATGACCTTTTAAACGAGTTACATAACAATTCTAATTTGTACAGAACTCTTTTCTCCAGCTCATATGACGAGACAGAACGTAGTTTATCGTGGCTACATCCGGGTCCAGCTCCTGATCAACACTGGATGATAATGCCTTACACAGGATTATTGATCGCAAACAGATTTAATGTCATTCTTCAATGCTTGTCTCCCACTGGAAGCGCAACTTATTTTCCGTTATGGACAGGTCCGGATGAACTCATGTACCATCAATTCATTACTATTGCACATGTGTATGGTTGCCACTACGTCTCTGTGCGTTTAGAGGGTGAATATCCATTGCCTTTCATAACGCCGTTATGGAATTTTCACAAAAGTAATAGTGCGGCTGCATGGGAAAGAATATACGAGGAGAGACTTCTAAGATATAGTCAATATATACTTCAAAATAAAACTGTTACTCATTTTAATATAGATTAGATTAGTATCATTTGTAATTATTAATTTTATAAAGTTCAAAATTTGTAAAATATATAAGTTTTATTGTTATTTCTAAACTTCAAAAAGTATAACAATTATAAACATTATATGAAATTCTTAAAAACTTAACAATATATAAATTTAATATAATATAACTATAATTATAAAAAATTAATTAAAATCTTAAAGTTACTAACAATATATTCATTATATAAAGTTTAAAATTTTCAAACTATATAAGTTTTATTTTACATAAAAACTTATTAATATATAAACTTAATAATATATACATTATATAATTTAGTATAATTAAATTTAACAATATATAAATATAAAATGTTAATACAGGTATATAAATTTTTTTTCATACATGTATTAACTTATTTTCATCTAATACTTATATTCTATAATTTAAAATTTATAAAAATATAAAAAATCAAATAAAAACTTGATATTGAATAATATAATTATAAAAAAATAATAATAAATTGTAAACGACAATATATTCATTATATAAAGTTTAAAATTTTCAAACTATATAAGTTTTATTTTACATAAAAACTTAATAATATATACATTATATAATTTAGTATAATTAAATTTAACAATATATAAATATAAAATGTTAATACAGGTATATAAATTTTTTTTCATACATGTATTAACTTATTTTCATCTAATACTTATATTCTATAATTTAAAATTTATAAAAATATAAAAAATCAAATAAAAACTTGATATTGAATAATATAATTATAAAACGACCGTTTATATAGGAACAAACGACCGTTTAGAAGTCTGTAAACGGCCGTTTACGGAGCTGTAAACGACCGTTTACTGCCATGCAAACGACCGTTTGCAGCTTAACATACTACCGTTTATCACTTAACAAACGACCGTTTTCTTTAAGTGGTGTAAACTCCCGAATTGATGGTGTATGAAACAAGGTCCCCTATTTTTAATGAGTTCAAATAGTTGGATTAGACATAAGGGAGACACCCTTTTAATTTAGTAAAGTTATTTTGACAATTTATATAGTAGGCTTTCAACACTTAGATTAAACAAATCACATAACCACCGAAATATTATTTTTGCAATAATATCAATTTTTATGTAACAAAAAAAAGACAGTTGATATTTAAGATTTGTATGGAATATACTATTAATCCAAAAGTATAAAAACAAACAAATCACATAATCATTGTAATATTATTTTGCAAAAACATCAATTTATTGGGATTCAAATCTCAGACAAGGTGTATAGGAGGTAAAATGACATGATCGATGTTAAAGATTTATTTGGAATATAGAGTACCAATCCAAAAGGGTAAAAACAAACTAGTTTCATAGGCAAAAAGTGCTAGATATTTAACAAACACATAACCAAACAATAATAAACAATAAACACATATTTCTCATTATCGTATAATTATTATTTTGAACGGCTGTCATTATCATATAATTATCTTAATTCAAAATTCAAATAGATGTTATCGTGAGATTTTAAATAATAAAAGGTTGAAGAATGTGTCCAAATGAGTTTGGGAAAAAGAATACAACTGTTGAAAGCTGCCCAATGACAAAACAATGGACATAATAAGCCTCATATCCTTTTCCAATTTTTGTTTACATCTATTTCACATTCATTCACACACAATAATATGTTTAAAAATATCCGGCGTTTTCAGACTCGGATCAGACCGGCCAGTCGGACCGGAAACATATACACAACACGTCTAAATCTGTCTCTTTAAATCGTTTGTATTTGAACTGGATGACTATTGGTATGATTGTTGAATCAAATTAAACTTCAAACAGTTTTAATTTTTTTTCCTTAGATATTTTTTTCTGATTAATTTTAATAGTTATCTCTATATCTTATTAATTTAAATATTTATATTTCTATAAAAATGTAAATTCATATCAAAATATAAAGTATCATCAGATTTAATTTATATATATATGAAGTTTTTAATTTTATAGAATTTATGACGACGTCTTAGTATTCCGCTAATCTGTTTCTGAAAACATTTAATATAAAAACCCTGGTCCCATGCCAACAAGAAGCAAGCAAACACTATATATACACACATCATACCCCCACACACCAACAAAATCAACCTTCTTTCTTCTATCTTTACAATCATGGCTACTCCTCACATTCTCTATCTCATTCCTCTTATTCTTGTTGTTTTCATTTCATCATCATCTTCAAGAACCATTCCATCTCTTCATCATTCAAAACCTTTGAGAAAAACAAGCCACCAACTCATCAAAGACCTCAATTTGCATCCAAATCTTGATATCAATATTGTTAAGTCATACAATCATTCATCGTATCTCGATCAAGAACTCAGAGTTACACCATCTGGGATCGTGGAGAAACGGCTATCTCTATCGGTTCTTGGAGACTCGGGTGCCACAGTTCATGATCTTGCTCAACATGCTGGATATTATCGCATTGAACATACAGTTGATGCCCGGTATGTTTTCGTTTAGTGAAAGATGATCTTGATGCTAAAAATGCAGTCTTTATGCAGTTTAAGTATGATATAATTCAATAAAGATAACATTGAACACCTTTTAATTATGTGGGTGTTATCTAAATCATGTAAAAATGTGAACTTTTGGAAGAAAAACCTACCCTTTGAAAATACCATGATGATTAGGAAAAGTTAGGAATATTAGTTAGGAAATTTGACTACTTCTTTATTCTATTGGTAGAATTTCTTTTCTAGTATCTTTTAATTATTTGAGTATTGGAGTGGATGCATTATACTTTTGAAAATATGCTTATTAATGTTTGTAGGTTATAAGGTTATGATAATGATATTAAATTAGATTATGGCATGTAGTTGTTAGTTTAAATCCAACCTATCATATTGATTAATTACAAACTTATAATCTCTTTACTCCACTTAATTACAACCTGATTACAACAGCGACAGATAGAGCCCGTCGATTACCGTAATGGTTGGATAGACGTTTAACTAATTAGCGACGAATATTTAACCATTAGTGAACCTTTTTAACTAACAATAACTATAAAGTCTTGCAAGAAAACTCATTTAGAATCTTATCTTCAGTATTTTTAACGGATAACTAATAGAAATCCATAGCAAATACATTTTCACCAACAAAGACTTTTCAATCTTAAACGAAATATTATATGATTACTTCCTTAAGTGTCCTTAAATCCTTCGTTAATCTGTCGACTGTCGTTTACACCTATGGATTGTGGACGACTCTTATAAAAAAATATTTGTATTTCTTTCTTTTTGGGAATTTATGCTACCGTCAGTAATCACCAACGACGATTACAAACATAAAATTTTTATTTTTATTTCATTTTTTTTTGGAACTTAACCAATCCATCCATATCAACTGTTGATATTTTCGTTGTCGAAAGTCAATTTTCTAGCAGTGATGATCCCGCTCAATACATGTCCACGAATCAGTCTGTTGTCGAAAGCCTTCTAATCCGTGTTTGTCGGGTCTTTTTGAACGACTCGAAACTTTCTATACCACTAGAGAACAAAAGACAAAGCCAATAATATGTTTGAACATGGACTTTGTTGTTATGCAGGATGTTCTATTTCTTCTTTGAATCAAGAAAAGCCAAAACTGACCCAGTGGTTATATGGCTAACCGGTGGACCAGGGTGCAGTAGTGAACTGGCTTTATTTTATGAAAATGGCCCCTTTAAACTTACCAACAACTTGTCACTTGTTTGGAACGACTATGGTTGGGATAAGGTCCATTTGGCTCATAACAATCTTTAACGTGTCGAACCAAACGACACTTACTGACTCACTGACTCGCGAGTTGATTTTTGTTACAGGTATCGAACTTGATATACGTTGATCAACCAACTGGAACTGGTTTCAGTTATAGTTCTAGCGATCAAGACATCCGCCACGATGAAACTGGTGTTAGTAATGATCTTTATTTCTTCTTACAGGTTTGTTTTAAAACCCTAAGTTGTTCTATCAAGTTATCCTTTTATTTTGTTGCTATTTTGGATTGATCTTGAACTTTTTTGTGATTTAGGCGTTTTTTAAGGCGCATCCGGATTACGTTAACAATGATTTTTACATAACTGGAGAATCATACGCCGGGCATTACATTCCGGCGTTTGCTGCTCGAGTTAATAAAGGGAATAAGAACAAAGAGGGGATTCATATAAACTTGAAGGGTTTTGGTATTGGAAACGGGCTTACAGATCCTGCAATCCAGTATAAAGCGTATACTGATTACGCGTTGGCTAATAAGTTGATTTCACAATTAGATTACGTGCAAATAAACGAACAAATCCCAGATTGTGAAGAGGCAATCAAAAAATGTGGTACGTATATACGCAATGCATAAAAGATAATTATTAAATGTGTTCGGAAAGAAAAACAAAGGCGGTTTACATAACTGTCTTCTGCATCACATTCCAAGCATATTGTGCAAATTCATTAGTGCTTCTCGTCATAGGTCTTAACATATTATTGGTTCTGAAATGAATATGTTATTGCGTCTCTAGGTACAACAGGTACAACCACATGCATGACGGCGTTGGATATTTGTCAGGAAATTTTTGAGGATATCTTGGATATCACAGGCAATATAAACGTAAGAACAAACGATATTAACTACGCGAAAACATAACCATTCAATGTTAGTTATTGTTTCTTTTGTTTCTATATGTAGTATTATGATATAAGGAAGCAATGTGAGGGGAGTTTATGCTATGATTTCTCCAACATGGAAAATTTTCTGACCGAATCATCGGTGAAAACAGCTTTAGGTGTGCCGAGCAATATAGACTTTGTTTCGTGTAGTGATACAGTGCACGAAGCGATGCTAACTGATTGGATGAGAGATCTTGAAGTCGGGATTCCAGCGCTCTTGGAGCAAGGAATCGAGTTGCTTGTATATGCTGGAGAATATGATCTTATTTGCAATTGGCTCGGTATGATCTTCATCTAATTTTTTTAGAAAGATGACATTTTGTTATAAAAACGACTAGTAAGTAACTAGCTGACGACATAAAAAATAACATGAACATCAGAGTTTTTTGGGTTTTTGTAACCACTTTGTCTGGTTTAAGTTACATTTTCGACTTCTACTACTATACCAGTCTGTGCAATTATAGCGTTTTTATTAAAGAACATTTGGGAAATTTGTAGGGAATTCGAGATGGGTTGACGCAATGGTGTGGTCTGGTCAGAAACAGTTTCTTGCAGCTTCGAATGTTTCGTTTGTGGTTGGTGGGAAAGAGGCCGGAGTTATGAAGAACTATGGACCGCTTACGTTTCTTAAGGTTCATAATGCTGGACACATGGTTCCGATGGATCAACCCGTTGCTGCATTGCAGATGTTGCAGCAATGGACTACAGGAAAACTTACGGCGAAAAGGGGATGAAGTATGCATATTTGATTAAAGAAAAAGATATTGAAAGAATTTTACTTGTAATTGTTTGAAGTAATTTGATGTTTTCAAGAATTGAACATTGTTCCACTGATATGAAAGAAAGATTTACTTGTAATTAGACATCAATTTGCCAACTATAGTTTTTTTATATCATTGTTAGGACTGTATATGATAAACACTACACCAATAGAATCAAACCCAAATTGGATCCGAACCTAAGATTTAAAGATTCGTGGAATGTAGACCAAGGTTGATTCGGGTTTGATCCTATTTTGATCTAACCAATCAAGGTCGGGCCAAAAAACCAGTTTTAAACCGATTATAATCACCTAACGCATGATAGTAGCGATAAAAGGCGTGATGCGTTCTAGCAAACCTTTGATAAACACATGATTTGAAAGAAAGCGCGCTTAAAACTTAAAAGTGTATACAATGAAATTTATAATATCATCGAATGAGAAATTGATCCATCAACATAGGAGTTAGTTATTCGAGCTACCAATCCTTTATAAAGTTCAAGTAAAAACGGTACAAAATGGATTTTTCATTTAAACAAGTGTTTAAAACAAGACATGTTTAATCTGTCTCAGTTATAACGGTTTCAAATCGACAAGAAACTAGAGTTTAGGTAAGGCGACACCTGGATTGAAGCATGACGGTTAAGACCAGTTCTAATTCAGGATGCTGGTGTGGTCGGATGTGACGTTTCATGTGAATGCTAAATTTAATACCTGTATAAAATTCACAAATAATTGATTGAATGACTTTTTGAATAAACATTTAACTTCACATATACACCATTGTTGATACCATTTTAGACTTAAAAAATGAGAGCGTTCGACCAATTAGAAATCACATACGACCTAAAAAGAAAAGCGGTGTTGTTTTGGGCTTGAAAACCCAAATGCCAAGATTTTCCTTCTTTGACGTTGTGCTTTTTTGTTGGAAAACAGTGGCTTTTTGGTAGCCTCTTAATGATAATTAAGAGGTTCGCTCATGTCAAAATGGTTAAAAAATAACATCTTAACTATTCAGACTTAAGGTTACATTTTAACCATTAATAGGTTATGAACCATTAAAAGATAACTTTTAATAACTATTAAAATATTACCAAACAGTCTGTAAGATGGTCTTTCACGCGGGGTCTAAATGAGCCGAGTGGTTCGCGAGCTACTTGAGATCGTCTTGCTAAAAAGTCGAATGGAATCTAGCTTAAACAAACTCGGGCCCAAGCCTAGTTCAAGCCAAGCTCAAGCTCTAAATACAAATGGCTCGTCTCGTTAAACATAGAGTGGGAATCCACTTATACATAGACTTGTCGAAATTGATGATTTGAAGGTAATTCTCTCTAGTAAAACGATCATGTTGAAATTTTTTAGCCAAAAAACTAGGAATGAAAATCATGAATATACACATCCGTCACCGATCGATAAAGGCAAAACAAACATTTGTCTTTTATCACCATTTTATCCAGTTTCAATTAATATAATGCTTAAACATTCAGAGGCAAATGTCAGAACTATTTAGACATTTGCTCGCGAAACAAACAGTCTGAACCATTAAGTGATGAACCATTCAGATATCTGAACTATTAAGAGACTCTTCGCTCGACTATCCCTCATCCGACCTTCTAATTTACACTTCAAAAACACTAAAAGAATTTTAGCAAGATTAATGTTTATATGATGAAATGTTTAGTTTGATGTCCCCCTTATTTACTGCATTGATCCACAGTAACCCATCACCGGAATTTATTTATTAGTTTTTATTTTCACCGATTTGAAGAAACAACTATCAACTGATAAACCCCCAAATCTTTTGTGCATATGCCGCCCCACATTCAAATTTCTTGATAATCTCGAAAGTTTAAGGTAAATCTTTATGTTAATCTGTCAAAAATCCCATTTAATTTGTTGATAGTATTCACAGACTCATATGATCACCACCTGTTTGATTATTTGCCTCTAAGAACAAAACCCTAGAAAAACGCCTAATCTCCCTTATTTATGTTAATCTTCAACTGTATTATCTCCCTTCGATCACACCATCAAAGATGCTACAGCTTCAAATGGGTTTCTGTTATCTAATCTTGTTAGCGATTTACTGATTTGGGTTCTATTGCAGTGAAATTGTTTGCTAATTGTGTTTCCATCACTGCAAACGTTCAATGGATGCTGATAGGTGATTCTTGCTTTTGCAATTTGTTCTTCCAATTTGACTAATTTGTTTTTTGCATTCTCATTGATATGATGTGATAGTAGTTGTTTTCTGTTGTAGGTTGAATTCACCACAGACATCAGCTGTTCTATTTGAAGTTATGGGATATCAGCTTCAGTTTTCTCAGGTGAATGATTGTATAAACATTTGAATGTGTTTGATTATAGCTTTTTTCATATGGGTTTGTGAGATTGTTCATTTTCGGTTGTTAGGATCCGAATTCTAAGCATTTAGGGACGACTGTGTGGGATGCTTCGATGGTATTGGTCAAGTATCTGGTAACGACCTGTCATACCTTGTTATCAATTCACAATTTTTTCTTTTTTTTTTGTAAACATGAGTGAAGGATTGTGAATCAATGACTAATGTTTCTTGATCGCGTATGGTAAGTTCTTGCATGAATGTATGCTTATTAATGGATATTGTAGGAGAAAAATTGCAGGAAGGGAAGGTTTTGTCCATCTAAACTGAAAGGAAAACGCGTTATTGAACTTGGGGCCGGTTGTGGCGTTGCAGGTTTTGGTGAGATCTTGTTTTATACTTTGTGTCTGATCTGCTACATATATGAAGATACTCGAATCTTGTAGGCTCAAATCAGCGTATTCTTATTAAATTTTCAAATCCTTTGCGACGGTTTTGTTTTTAGGAATGGCATTGCTCGGATGTGATGTTGTTTCAACAGACCAAGTTGAGGTTTTGCCTCTTTTAATGCGAAATGTTGAACGCAATACTTCCAGGATCATGCAGATGAATCCTGATGCAGGTTATTGAAATGTCTTTTATTTATATTATTCCTTCTTCCTCTATATGGTAGTGTTAGTATTTGATTATTTTCGTTCATTTTCATAGATTCGATTGGGTCCATAACGGCTGCAGAGCTCAGCTGGGGTAACAATGATCATATAACAGCACTTGATCCGCCTTTTGACTACATTATTGGCACTGATGTTGTATGTTTGACTAAAACCCAAATCCGTTTTGTGTTCATATGTTCAAACTTTAGACCAGTGTTATGTGACTATATTCCTGTGTGTTTTACTACAAGGTCTACGCTGAGCATCTTTTGGAACCACTATTGCAGACAATGCTTGCATTGTCCGGGCCGAAAACCACAATTTTGGTAATCATTCAACAACATTTAACCACTTACCCATTCATTGTTGTGCACATTCGTCTCTTATCTTCTTTTCTTGCAGATCGGTTATGAAATTCGTTCAACAAATGTACATGAACAAATGATTCAGTTATGGAAGAAGCATTTCGAGGTGAAAACAGTGCCCAAATCAAAGGTATACATGATCTTGCATCTATAAACATGTTTAATTTTCTTTATGATCAAGATTCACTTTTTGGTTTTAAACATCAACAGATGGACATCAAGTATCGGCATCCAAGCATACAACTTTACATTATGACCTTAAAGAATCCAGAAGGAATCACAAATCTTGATCCCGTGACTGAAAGTGATACGACCGAGAAGATTGAAGATGAAGCCGATAATGAATTACCAAAACAACCGCAAACTCTTAGTGATTGGGAAGCCAGAAGATATGGATCCATGGCTGCTCGGCTTCTTCGGGACATCAAGATAACTTAACTCCTTGTTGTATGTTGACTACTTTACTATTCTGTTTACTTTGACTATAAACACTTTGATGCAGAATCTGGATGTCATTAATATTAGAAAAGATGATCAAGTTTATAGACACTGTATCGAGGTTAGCTTCTAAATAAGCAACCAACGGGTCTGATGGAGACTGTTCAACGACGAGCGTAGGCGCTGAGGTTTGACCGTTTTGAACCGTACTAGCTTCCATTATCCAACTGAGGTGCCACTAAAAACTTCATACATTCACTGTCTTCATTGAGATCTACCTGAAACTTTTCTACCCCATTTGAATAGGTTCTTGCAACTTCAAAACATTGGACTCACTGATTCTTGGAAGTCAAGATTTATATCCCAGTGAGATTGATTCTTGCAAGGGCCCAGCAAGTAAAAAGTTTCATAAAGATCAGGCTAGTGTAGGTCGAGCTCGAGCTCAATTTGTGATAAATTTTTCATGCTCGAGCTAGATTTGTGATAATTTTTCAACCTCAAGTTCGGCTCTATTATATATTATTTATTTAATTACTTTACTTAAATTCATATATAATTGTTTTTTATATTTATATGATATCCTTTTATGTATAAACTATAAAATAATATTTATTATCAGTTATTTTTTATCATAATTTTATATAATGTTACAATAATATTCCTCTGTATACTATAACATTACACATATAGTTATTTCTATGTGATTATATTAATGAAACTTATTGGAGTTATATACTTTCATTAACAGGGAATGCACACACCTCATAAAAATCTAGTCTAAACTTTAAAATGCATCTGTTGCAATGTAATGTGGGACTTGAATTGTGCTGCTAAAATCAGGCCCGATTGAGTCTAGCTAAAGAAAAAGTGGGTTGGGCCTAAATTGGCTCAACTATTGGTTGTGTCATCCTTATAAGTTATAACTAGTATTAACACTCCCACGTTGCGGCGAGATTAAAACGTGCCAAGTAGCACCAATGTCATACTACCATTAGCGATTACTAACAACAAAAAAACTCATATTAAAAAAGGAAAAAAAAAGGGGGGAAATAAAACTAAATTGAAAGTAGACGTAACAACGTTGAACGCCACACATGAAACGTAAAACATAAAAGATCAAAAGTAAGTCGATCTAAAAACCGCGCGTTTTAACGGGGCCGTTCAACGGAAAAAAGATAGATGTAAACACGCTGAACCACACGCGCACATTAGGGCGAGTGAACTCGTAAAATTTAAACCCGAACGTAAAACAAAAAGGTTGTAAAAAATAAAAAGTATAGGCAACCAAAGTTAAAAGTGAAAAATTGCAGAAAATATAAAAGTATTGGTGTTAAAATTAATAAAATAGAAAAACAAAAAAACAAAAGTGGGTACAACCCACTAAAGCTTTGGTACAACTAATAATGCATAACCCACTTGGTGATTAATATTATACTAGTCATGAGCCGCTGTGTTTCAGCGGGGGCGTAAAACCATATCAAGTAGCACAAATGATACCACCGTTAGTGATCACTAACATTCAAAAAGCTCGTAGTAAAAAAAAACGAACAAAAAGTAGGTGTAAAAATGTTAAATAGCGTAGGCGGAACGTAAAACATATAGAAGAATAACTCGATCTAGAATCAGTATGATGCGACGAGGTCGTTAAATAGGGAAAATATAAAGGTAAAAACGTTGAACCACACATGTACGCTGCAGTGAGTTAACTCACAAATTTTAAACCCAAACTTAAAACAAAAAAATTATAAATAATGAAAATATAAGAGACCAAAATTGAAAGTATACAAATATTGGGGTTATATTGTAAAAGTATAAAAGTATTGGGTTAAGATAAGAAAAAAAGTTAAGAATTAGATAAAAGACAAAGATAAGTACAACTTATTATGTACATTGTACAACTCTTTAAACTTAACAAAGTTGGTAATTAGAAATATATATATTAATAGTGCCCTTTAAATTGAATTTTTACTTTTTGGTCTATCAATTTGTTTATACTAAACCAATTAGATAAATAAATAAAACTAGTATTAAGCCATCCGCGTTGCAGCGGAAGACGTAAAACAGTGTCAAGTAGTAATGTTACACCACCATAAGCGACCAGCAACACTGAAAAGCTCTTAATAAAAAAAGATATAAAAACGAAAAAATAAAACCATATGGAAAATGGATATAAAAACGTTAAACCACGTACATGAAACGTAATATATTAAAAACATAACTAAGTTGATTTAGTACCCGCACGTTTCATTGGGGATGTTAAACAAGAAAAATAAGCGTAAAAAATGTTGAACCAGACGTGCACGTTACGATGTGTTAACTCTCAAATTTTAGACCGTAAATCGAATTTTGTAAAAGATGAAAAAATATTGGGCAGTAAAATTGAAACTGAAAAATTGTAGGGGTTAAGTTGTGAAATATGTAAAAACATTAGGCTTAAAGCAAAAAAATTGAAAGAGAAAAAAAGACATGTACAATATAATATGCAATAATTATTGCATCTAGAATTGATCATTAGTAATATTTAAATTAATGTCATGTTACAAATCAAAATACAGGTCTCACTCATACGTTATCCTTTATAAGATAACAAACAAGAGGGGTTTAAATGCAATTATTTAGTTCTTTTTACAACATTGTGTTTGTTCAGCTAAAGGTGAATATACCTAGACCTTTGTTTCTAAGTCTCTTGAAGAGAGAATATAGGAGACAGAGGGTATACGAGTCGACCTGACTCCAGGTTGTAATCTCAAATCTTAGTTGAACTTGAGCTTGTATTTGACTCGTATCCTGCTAGAGTCAATTCATAGTTTAACCCCTTTGAAGATTATCTGCTTAGCGCAAAATGTTTTTTACGCTCAGTGGTTGAAATGTCATTAACAAGATCTCGTGAGTTTTTTGGTAATTGTGTGACAACCCGAGATTTCAGGTTAACATCACAACCTTTATAAACCTCTTTTCGACAATTGATAATTATATATATACATATACCAATTATATTATTGTAATTAATAATAACTAAACTAAAACTTAATAAACCAAAAGTTCAATTTAAGTAAACTTGGAGGGGCTAACATGTAAATGTCACTTATCATATTAAATTTAATAACCGTGACATCAATCCCCTCGGCAACTCCATTCAACCGAACACCCGCACACGTTCTCGAAACCCTAACTCCAAGCGACTTCGCGACGGCAGCCAAGCAACCTCCGACACCTCTCCGGCGACTCCTTCCTTCGCGGCGGCAAGTGTGTGATTGTTCTTTTCCCGACAACCACGAGATTCAATCGTACGGTACGCCTACGTCTTTTCTCTTGCTATGTTTTTCGCGTTGATACGGTCCATCATCGATTCTTGTTTCCGGTTGGGTGGTCGGGTTGGTTCCGGGTTCCTCCATGTGTTGGTTTCGGTTACGGTTCCGGTTACAATCGAGATGGTTTAATCTCGTGTTTTCTTGTGCGTGCGCGACCAAGCCTTGCCGTGTGTGTGTGCTGCGTTTCGTGTGTATATATGTATGTATTCTGTGTATATATATATAAATGTGTGTGAGCTTCTGTTATGTGTTCGTGTATATATATATTTTATTATTGCTGCGAATGTTAGTGTGTGTGTGTGTTATTGTTGATGTGTGTGTGTGTGTGTTTAATTTCTGTGGAGTATGCTGCGCAATGATGGATGTGTGTGTGTTTGTGTTCAAGCATGCACGTGGATGTGTCTTATTTTTCTTGATATGTGTACGTTCTCATGCTGTATGTATGAGTCCCACTGTGCATGATTTCATGTGTCCTTTGTGCCATTCATGTGTGTGAACATAATTTAATATAAGCCTCATGTGTGTTGACATATAATATAGAAAATGAATGTGCATTACATACTAATTAGTATGTACGTTATTTATGTTAAAGTACATTGGGTAATATATGAGTGGGTTAGTTGTAAGGTAAATAGTTCGGATGTATAAACTCTTACATGTACATGTGACTCTAATGTTTTAACGTAGGCTTTAAAAATATATAAATAATGTATTGCCAAACGTATGAGTTTTTTTTACCACTTTTGGATATATATATATGTATATATATAAAGATTACTTTCATGTATGTTTTGACCAACTGTCAATATATGGGTCTTCTGATTTTGATTGTATGGAATGGGGGAAATTGTCGAATACCGATACTGTAACCGAGCTATGGAACACGAAACCATACATTCATTATATTTATAATTGATAATTAAAATTAATATTATATATTAATTGAAATCCAGGTTGTTCAGGAAACTAATCACTTGTTCTCTGCATTATTTTGTTGCTGTGCATTAAAGGTGAGTTCTCAGCCCCGTTTTACCTATTTTCGTTGGGGTGAAAGAAACGTGTGTTCCAAACGTATTTTCACCTGATCAGTATTACTTTAATATCACTTGTTTACTAGTGTGACACCATACTTAAGTCCTCACTTTCGAACCGTTAATATATGTACTCTAGCGAGGTAATTCTGAGTAGATCTACTGGGTTTGACAAACCCCACCCGGGCTAGTCGCGCTAGCACAACGTTCGTCAAACGGGTGTTTAATTGACCTAATTCTGTTGCTGTGACCGGTGTTCACAGCCGAGGCATTCTTTACGTTGTCAGCGTCGGTTGCGAACTTCATACACTTAGTAACTTGTTGAGTAGACTAGCTATCTACTGATATTATCTTGATTACTGCATCAGTTTACTGTTATGTTCAATTTATCAAAACCTGTGGACTCACCAACCTTGTGTTGACACTTTAGCATGTTTCTTTCAGGTTCTTAAGCTGCGCACGAATAGGAGCATCTCGCATTGCATTTATCATCGTAGAGTCAAATGAACAATCTACATTTTTTTATAAATTATATTTATTTGGTTTGCGCGTGTTTGCGCCGTTTAAGTTATGGTTTATACGCTTCCGCACTTATTTTCATGTTTCGTATTTAATCCTGATTTTAAGAAACTTTATTTAATTTGAAAATTATGTTTTATAATTAACGTGTCGTTTGGTGTAACTAGAGGCTGAGATCCTGGAAGTCACACG
The DNA here is from genome assembly GCA_025215565.1 of Flaveria ramosissima. Lineage (NCBI taxonomy): Eukaryota > Viridiplantae > Streptophyta > Magnoliopsida > Asterales > Asteraceae > Flaveria > Flaveria ramosissima. The sequence continues at coordinate 53,954,743 of CM046031.1, read as the reverse complement.
CCTAACGGTAATACCCCGTTTGTGGAATTTAAGGGTGTGACAAATTGGTTATCACGGTTAAAAATAAGTTTACCTCAAAATTTAAACGAGCTGATTTATATGGGCCAATAAGCAAGCCACGAGCCACTAAACGAGCTACAAGCCGGTAATCAAGCAACAAATGACTGGCTATTTAAATAAATCGATATCCCGGTATTATGATACTTTCGTTATATGTTTTATCTATTTGCAACAACTTTGATCATGTATTAGTTTAATATATTATCTTTAGAGAATCATAAACAATTATCAACTTCATAATCACCTAACTATATCTAAAACACTACATTCACTTATAAAAATATCATTATAGAATTACACATTTTATTTTATAATTAGTTTTTATTTTTTCAATTTGAAAATATGAATTATACTGCGATGTATTTAATATTTTGTAAAAAAAAATGTATGCATAAAAATCTTCATTATAAGTAAATAGTTTATTAAATATATTTAACCCTTCAAAAGGTTGAACATTGACTTGATGATATATTGATATATATGTTTGATTTGCATATGTCAATTTTGATCTCTTTAGACTGTTGGTTTGTAATTGAATACATTAAAAAATAATCAGTTGAACCCTAAATGTGGAACATTGAAGATCGAGTAGCCATCCAAGTTGCTATTTTTATTTAGAGTTTATTTGATTGCAACTATCATTATAGATACATATTTTTACTCTTATAAATACATATTTTTACCCTTATAAATACATAATACCGGTTATATAATTGTTTTCCATTCTCTTTTCCACCTCATATTATATATGTCCGGCTCTACGTAATATTACAAATGTATTAGAAAACAATTAGAGCAATACAAAAGAAACAATTAAGTATACTCAATAGACGCCATAACTAATATGGTGTAAGATTAAAAATGCCATAGGTATATACGTAACAACAGTATAACGATAGTTTGAATATTAAATATGGCCAATGGAAATAAAGGGATCAATTTGGATACTCCATACGTATACATAAGAGTATTAACGTTATGTTGCCGAGTTCATTTAAAAAGAGAAAGAAAAGAATTGAAAGGAGAGAAAAAAGCAGTTGTGTTCTCGGGTTTTTATTAATGAAATGAAAGTGAAATAGTTGTGTTTCCGAATTCACCTAAGAAGAAAATAAAAGGAAATGAATCTAATCTAATAAAGCAAAATCTCTATGTGCCATATGACTATTTTCTAGCATGTCCATGTAATCGTCACCTACACACCACCTAGGATTGTTCATGCGTCACCATCACAATAAATTAAAATTTTGGTAAAAATCTTAACTTCAAAAAGGTTTCCTTAATAACTCTCATTTAATACCATACTAATCAAGATAATTTTTTTAGAAATAAATAATATTTTATTAAAATAATTTAATAAAACTTAATTTTGTTCAAATATAGTTTAATTTATAGTTAAGCATTGTTAAAACTAAAATACTACAAAAATATATATAAAGAGGTTCATGGATATTTATAAGCAATAAAATCTTTTTTTTTTCTTTTTATATTATTGTTTATAACTTAAATAAGTTTGTTATATATAATAATTTCATTGATATGTTATCTATAACATATATTAGGTTATACATATATGTAATCAATTATATAACTTTTTTATTACAACTCGTATAACACACATGCATCTAACCTAGTGAAAAATAAAGGCTAAAATCAAGCATTCCTAAATGAGCGAAAATAAAGAGAAAAGAAAAGAAAGGAAAGTAAAAAAAAAGAAAAAAGAAAAAGAAGAGAAAGGAAAGGAAAGGAAAGAAAAAAAAAGAGAAAAGAAAAAAAAAGAATGTTTTCTTTTATTTTCTCTGTTTATGTAAATTCGGGAACACAACGTAAATAAACTAATTATGTTTAAAAGAATAAACAGGGATAACATATTCTTAATTAAGGAGTTTGGTTCTTAGTTTATTTTGCTGCCTAATTTTTTTAATACGCAGTATCTTTGTTGATTGTGTATACAATGACGACGTTCATGATTATAATATTTAAGAAAATGAAATCAAATATTCATGCAATCAAGAATGTGGATTCTTTACGTTTTGTGGATTCATAAAGTATTCTAGAAATTTGATTTCACAATATGATTTCATTTATTTCCAAACATGTAATTAATATAATTTTAACACCTTGTTTCAATATTGAGTATATTTTACCTTCAATAACAGGTTAAACTATAGAAATGAGATGTCTTTATATGTGTACAATTTAATTAATATCATATAGGTATTTAACATCCCAATTCAATATTTTTAATTGACCTTATTATACTTATGATGAATGAAGTACACATGGTATCACATGTTATTACCTCATAAAATTTTTCACGTTTAAACTTCATCTAACAAACTTTTCATCAATCATTAGAATTCAAGAAATTTTGGATCCTTGATATGTATCATCTCAATCTTATCTAACCCCTAAACCCTATGATAATAATCTCAATCTTATGTGAATCACGTCCAATGATGATTATAATCCATTTTAGCATTTACTAGAGTCTAGTAAAAGAAAAACCCATATAATATAGGTCTTTGGCTACTTGTGGGAAGAATTGACTACACAAATTGGACACTATTATCTTAAATAAGTGTTTGTATAAGTAGCAATTTGGTCCATGATTATTTATAGTTTATTTTTGGAAAATAGTTCTAATGTTTGGATGTTATAACAACAGTTTGATTTTGATGTCTGAAATTGTCTATGCATCCGATGGAAAGTTTTTCTTAATAACTTGAACTTGAAGGTATATTGCATGACAAATTCATAAGTTTGAATATACGTACGTGCTGATGTGGAAAAGGTCGTCATGGATTAAGTTTTGTATATTATTATTTTTGCCATCATTAGAAAGATATGTTAGACATATACTTATGATATTCATTGAACCAATTAAAATAAATAATTAAATAATAGTATCATCATTAAGCAATTAGCATATGTTCTAGAAAGTATGACAATTGAGAGGCATGTCTATTTTGTGACCATCATGTTTCTTAGTCACTTAATTAGACTTTATGTTCCTGAAGAAGAAGAAGTTAGAAAGTAGATGGCTTAGAAAAGGAAATTTCTATTAACCACTACCACCAACATTGCATATATGGTTTTTTATTCAAAAATATAAATGATAAAATATTTGAGTTAATCTCGGTTTTGTTTCATGGGGTTTGACAATTTAAAAAACATCAATTTATCTTTAAAATTTTTTAAATTGTTTTAATTTTAATCCAAAAGTTTTATTAGTTGTTTCAGTTTGATTCAATATAATGAAAATTTTGGATTGAAATCAAAACAATTATGAAACTTTTGCAGGTAAGTTGATGTTTTTAATATTTTGAAGAAAAATTGTTATTTTCTTCAAACGTTAAGTAGCAAAACTGAAATTAACTCAAATATTTTTTATTAAGTTGACACTAGCGTTACAACATATTAGTGAATTTTATATTTGTGTAGCGGACATCTAGCACACTTGTGTGATTGTAAAAAGTTGAAAAGGTAATATCATTAAACTTTATATATTGGGGAAAAATTAATATCCTAAAATGATTAGCACAAAAGTTTTTTTATGTTTGATGGTGTGAAATTAAACAAGTTATGTGATTTTAGTGTAATTATTAATTATATAAAAACAAAGTAAAATTGTAATATACATCGACACGACTCAGGAGATGTGAAGTATATGCTTGTAAGTTCAAGACTATATATTGTGATTTTAGACGCAATTGTGCCCCTTTGGTCGAGGTTCTAAACTTCTAGTAGGGGTGGTGGTACCAATTAAGGTGTACGTAAAACTTTATTGGACATAATAACTTAAAACTTTATTGGACATGATTAACTCATCATTTATATAATACCAAAGATTTATTAGCCAATCTCATTTTCCTTGAGTTTGACTTGTGTTAGCATTTTTTACTTTTATAAAATTTGCTCTTTATATATATTACTTTCATCCATCATAGACCAAACACAGTCTCTCCCTCCATAAAAAGACAACTAGCAAAACCACCAAACATAATTGCCAAATCATTTATAAAGATATACACAAATATATGTGTGTGTATATATGTATAGAGAGAGAGCAAGAGAGAGATTTCTTCTTGAAAAAAATTCAGTAGAATTCAGATACATAAACTAGAGATAGATGGGAAGAGCCCCTTGTTGTGATAAAGCAAATGTGAAGAAAGGGCCATGGTCACCTGAAGAAGATGCAAAACTTAAAGATTTTATTGGAAAATATGGAATTGGTGGAAATTGGATTGCTCTCCCTCAAAAAGCTGGTATCTTTCTCTCTAAAAACCCTATCTTTTGTGTGTATTTCTTTAAAAAGATACAAAAGGTTTCTAGTTTGTAGCCTATGTTTTGTTTGTATTTCATGAAAAAGAACAAAAGGGTTTCTAGTTTGTGATCCTAAGGTTTGATCTTGAGCAGGTCTTAAACGATGCGGAAAGAGTTGCAGGTTAAGGTGGTTAAACTATTTGAGACCCAATATCAAACATGGTGAATTTTCTCATGAAGAAGATGTGATCATATGCAACTTGTATGCTAGCATTGGTAGCAGGTTCAATAATTCAACTTTTGAATACTTTTTTTTCCTAATTTTGCTTATAAGTTATTACCATCACAAGAGTAACTACATAAATTTAACTTTATATAGAAAATATGATTGATTAATATTAAAAAAGTTTATAGATTCTATAATATCTTGAAAACTATGGACGCATGCTTGACTAGATGATAAATATGTAATTCTTTTATAATTTATGTAGATGATAGATCATCTTTTCATTTACTTCTAGAAAGCTGGTTAATTTTACGATAGGTGTGATTTTAATGGTGAATCAGTCGTGAAATTTAATTATGATCTTTTTTTCGGTTGTAAACTTTGGTTACAACTGACAGTTTTCTAATAGTAACGTGGAGTTATTTGGTGTTTTTTAATATGTATGGAAAAGTTTGTTTGCTATGTAATTGTATGCTAATTTCAATTCTTAATATAAATTAATGTGCAGATGGTCAATAATAGCTAGTCAGCTACAAGGAAGGACTGACAATGATATTAAAAATTATTGGAACACCAAACTAAAAAAGAAACTTTTGACTATGTCACCTTCCCTTCAAGAAAAACAAAGTATTTGTTCATCTATGCCCATCCAACCATCACCGTATGATCATCCTACATCACACCAATTCATGAACAATTTATCATCATTTCACTATTTTACCCCTAACTTCATGACTGTTGACAACACTTTCAACCCTCTCTTTGTTCATGATGATCATAGTAATATTACTAATCTTCAATCATCACCACCACCTCCTCTCCTAAACAATTTGATGAGCAACATCAACATTGGGGCTAATGATAACTTTTTGAGTCATCTAGGGTTTCAAGAAGACCATGATAGCATGTGCAAAAGTCCCATGCTCATGTTTGAAAGTACATCATTTTCCTCTGAATATGAGAAATGCACGAGCCAAATCAATGATCATGGGAATTACTACAATGATAATCATGAATGCAAGCAAAAGTATCAAATCAAGCAAGAAGATTACCAAATAACCTTTGATGATCACTTAGTTGGGGATCATGTCGAAAACCGAGGTTCCATGATCAAGAACCATGTAATCCCATGGCATAATAATCTTGAAGAAGAACTTCACCAGCTACTTGTTCCATGATGGAAATGAAAATGAGACAACACATTATCAGAAGGGGACGTGCTCCTATTATTAATGATTAGGTTAGTTTATTGTTTGATGTAATTTGTTGTAATTAAGTGATATTTATCAATCAAGGCGAGAGATCAAGTAAGTTATGATTTGATAGAGCATAGAGGATGTTTTGATGGTTATTGAGCTAGAATAATAAAGTAAACAACACACGACTTTGGATCTTAACCCTTGTATTCAATAAATATTCAATAAAATCAAGATGATTTACAAGAATCTATTGATCTCCTAGTTATATTAACCAATACTATCAAACACTATTTAAAAAATAAAATGAACAAAAAGCTAAACTCCAAATCAAATATGAACTCAATTAAACAATAACCTAATATTAATAATTACCTCCTACCCTTTTTACTATTGTATAACTACACAATTATTCCAACAGTTTATAGTTATATACCGATATTGTTATATGTGAAATACAATAAAAATCACTAAATATCGCATGTTTTGTTATACATATAAAATGTAAGTATAGGCACAATATATTATATATGTACACAAATAAACAACTAAAAACAAAACTCGATCTTCAGATATAAAGGTCGACCTTAGGCAAGCTTGAACTCTACTAGGCTCGTATATACTTTAGATTTAGGCACTAAAAATTCTTTAAAGGTTCAAGTGAACATTTGAATGAGGATTTTGTTTAGTTCGACTTTACGTAGCTTCAATAAACAAAATTTAAGTTATGGGTCAATATTGACCATAATGGAACCAAATCGATACCTAAATAGTCAATAATGTTGTTTAGACATTTGAGTTACGATCAATCTTTACCCCTTATTCTGAATATTATTCCAAACTAATGCTTTAAGGTCTTCACATCTTTAATGTGTTTGTTTACGACTTTAGGCAGTTTAGGCCTTAGGGCTTTATTTTTGATAGTTTAGGGCTTATCGGCCCAATTAAAGAAATTAAATGTGTTTGCTTAGGCCTATAAACTTTAGTGTTGGCCCAATCACCACAACTATGTAAAGTTGTAAACTATGTGAAACCAATATTCATCGTTAATTTACAATCCTGTGGAACTATTTTCATAAAAGTTTATAGTTGTTTTTGTTGAATTTGCCAATAAATAGATACGTCCTAATAAGAACATGCGGATAGAGCGATGGAACTAGAACATCTACATTGTGTTTCAAGTCCTTTTTATAAAAGAAATTGAAAAGAAACTAGAAAAGATTTGTGTTTCACAGTTATTTATGGGACTGAACTAAGAAATTTTTTTTAAATAGCCTTCTGATAGCCACCTCCCGAGCCAATGATCCTTGATGTTAATGACAATCAGAGGAATATTGAGACTACGTGGGGCTGTGCAAGCGATACACGTTTGGGCTCGTTCGACCCGAGCGGATCTCCCAAAAAAAAATTAATGAAAAACTTAAAATAAAAAAATATACTTGGGTCGAACGGGTTTGGTTAGTGCAAACATAAATGGATCAAGTTGACCCATGATAAGCCCCACCAAGTTTATCACCTGTGCATGAGGCTATACTCACCCACGTTGCTTTTCCCCACTTTTTTTACAAGTTATTATTTAGTTTCTTTTATGTTAATTTTACTTATTGGATTTTGAGCGAATTTATTTGTCTATGCTAACTCAACCATGACACGTTGGGTGGTGTTTTCAGACTTGATTATCTAACCGTAGTGGTTTTCTTTTCTACGGTTGAAGATGTCGTCATATCGTTTGTTTCTATGGTGTGTCTGTATTACAAACAAGCATTAGGACTATCCTAGTTCTACCCGTTTCATTTGAATTCATTATCTTTTACACATTGACTACGCTGATATGTATCACCATCCCTCTTAAATTTCCTAATAGAATGGACGGGGAAAAGTAATCAAATAGAATTAAATGAACATATAAAATCTTTAATTTAGTAATTTCTTTTCCTTTAATTTAAATTCATTTCTCTTTTTCTTTAATTAAACTCGGGAACACAGCTTTAATATAGTGTGATCGTGATTGTGGTTTTTTTAATGATATCAAGATGTTAATGGTGTCCATCTCAAGTGGTGGCATTCAAGTTCCATCGTGGACAGATGATGTAGTTTAAGGATAGGGGTGTTTACGGTTTGGTTTAAAACCATGCAACCGTCTAAACGATCATTGGTTTGGTTTTGCAATTAGTTTATTTTTTATTACTTCTGGTTAGTTGGTTTCAAAAATTGTAAACCATAATAAACAGTTTGGTTTACGATTAATAAAAAAACGGCCGGGTAAAACCAGACCAAGATTTGACTATATTTAACATCCTTAAATACTTCACACATACATAGGTTTGAAGCCTAATCTAAGTGTTGATTACAATATACAAATTTGTGTTCCTCAAATGGTATTTATGTGTTTTCTATACGTTCCATGAGATTCGATTAAATATGATTAACGATAAAAATCCAACTATGCATGTGTAAATATGCTCCATCAAATCCGTTGAAGATCTAAATGTGTTTCTAGATTACGTAAATTCGGAAATTTGTTTATTTTATTATACTCGAAATGTCGATCAAAGCATGTGACAAAACCGTTTATGAACGCACAAAATATGTTATTTTGAATGGAATTGGTTTCCTACAAATTTTTATATCAGAATGTTGATAAAAAATAAACCAAACTTGTATATAGATTTTAAAAAATTAACGAATACATGCTATTAGAGAAATATCAATTAAATGTTACATGAAATAATATTAAACAACTGAAAACAAAAAACAACTTATGAATATGTTCGATACGGTCGTAGATGCACAGTCTACAAGTAATTAAAACATATACACTGCATATAAACTAATAATAAAAATAATGTTAAACATGACTCGTGTTTTGGGAGAGGCTTAGGTTACACAAGTTAGAAAGACCAAGATTTTTTTTATATCTAATGGGAGCGATGTTTCTGACGGTACCTATATGTGCGAAAACAAAGCGTTCGCGTTCTTTAAAAGAAAATGGGGAACTTATCTTTTTCCGGAGGATCTAAACCCTATCTTTTTGTTAAGTGTAGTTGGACCCTCCATACCTCTAAACTCTAATGTGTTAAATGCAAAAACATCAAAGCCATGGTGTACATCTTTAGTCATCAATGATATATATTTGAAGATGCGTGTGTACATTCATAGCCAGAAAACATCTATCTAACTTTGACTTTTTAAAACATATATACACTTTAAATGATAAATGAGACATATCTATCAATAAAAAATATAGAATTTATATTTAATTTTAGATTTCTTTAAAATATCATTTTAGATATAACTAGTACTAAGACCCACATGACCACATGTTGTGGCAAGGCCACAAAACCGTGAAAAAATCTAGCATCGAAATGTTGTCGTCAAACTGAACTAACAGCATAGGTACCATTGATGAAAGATAACTATAACATTAGGAACTATATTTGTAATTTTAAAAATTTAAGGACCAAATCCAAAACTTTAACCAAATCACAGGGACCAAACGTGTAATTTACTCTTTAAAATTTATAAGAGAAAAAATACAAAAATTATGAATGTGCTAAAATAACATAGAAATTAATTAATATAGAATATAAAGTGTAAATATAGCTAAACTTGAGTGAGAAAAATGTAAAATTTTAACATCTTTATAAACTAAAGATAGGGAAGCATGTATTAAAAGACTTTGTTTATTACTTGACCGAGACACGTATACTTGAAGTACTTATTAGAAAATTGGTAGTTATGATCTTTTGAGATTTAAATTGTCAATAATTCATTAGGTTTATGTCACATAAAATAATTAAGTATCCGATGTGACATGTGTATTTATTTTCTCTGCCAAATAAATAACGAATCTGGATTTGTATTTGCATGAAATACTCATATAATTATTTAAAAATACATACACGTGCTTATATCAAATAAATCATAGAAATAAAGGCATTCAGTTTAAGTAATGTTCATTACATATTATATGAGGCCACTACTGTCACTTAGTATTTGTGGTATTTACCTGTTTTTAATAGTTATATTTAATAAAATATTTCAATCGAAATTAATTTTTTCATAAATATACTAGTTTAGGCATTTAGGCATTAGACTAGTGGTTTAACCAGTAAAGTTATAACAATAATATTAATAATAATAGCATAATAAAAATAAAGTTAGTATCTGATATTCAAACAAATATAAATAAAACATACATAACATTCAAGTTTTACATCTCCATTTTAATTGCATTACAAAAGTAGTTCATGCCAATAAATTAAAGGTTCGATGAAACGTTATCAAATATAATTGTTAAAACGTACCAGCAACTAAGATGTGTCTTGTATTCATTTAAAATTCTTAACCTATCTAATCTTAATGAGGAAAAATGAATTAAATTATATACTTACCATAACTCAAAAGAGGGAAACGAAACAAATTTTAAACTATAAGTATATTAGGATTGACACTAACTCGTGACGGGTAACTCGCTTGTATAAATGTGTACGTAAGTCGAGTTCAAACTCAAGTAATTCATTTGAATAAGGTTTTAACTTAGGTTATAATTTTCTTTCCTTGTATATTGGTAGTTAGGTACTAAGTTATATATAGACTTGTATTTTTTTTTCTTAATATTATTATCTTGTTATTTGAGCTTTAAGCCTTTAATCATAGTTGTAATATTAAGTTTTTGCGTAATTACTTTTATTAATCATATAAATCAATACTTATTAATAAAACAATAACTTTAGTGGCACATGTTATTCTCTTAATCCTTTATTTTTTCAATTCCCGCCTAAATATATATCTGTTCTTAGTGTTAGTTTAAGTTCATTGGATTAAAAGTTAACTTATATACAAGAGATATTTAAGGAAATTTTGAAAATTAACCCTAAATTAAAGCACATTTTTTTTGGAAATTAAATCATACTCGATATTTTTTTTGTTTTTAAAATAATTTATCAATAAAATCTGTACAAATCATATATAAAATTGTATCTTTGGATGATACGTGGCAGCACCACAATCATTCTCACCAAAACTTTCTCGCATTTCTCTCCTATTAAATAATTATCTTAAAAACTAATAATATTATTTAACATTTTTTTAGATTTAATAAATTAAAAATAAATCTATTTATTAATGTTATTTCTAGATAAATAAATTTTTGTAAAATAATAAATTTTTCTAAAGCTTAAAACTTTTCTAAAAAATATGAAATTTTTTAAAATTGGTTTTTAAAAAGTTATGATTGGTGAAGCCTCCCGTCATGCAGACTGCTTTTTTTAAAAACAAAAAATAATCAAATTTGAGAGTTATAATAGAAAAATATTTAAAAATGATATTTTTATACGGTTTGTTTTAGAACAAATTGTTTATTTTCAGAAAAAAGTTTATGTGACAACCCGAGTTTTCAGGTTAACCTTGCCCCCCCTTAATTTAAACTATCTCCATCATATTTTGACAAATCAAATTATGCTTAATCAAATTATTATACCTTTCAATAATAATAATTAGTATTATTATAAATATCAAATTTAACAATTATTAACATACAAAATACAAACCAAAATTTTTAGCATGAAATGTCAATTAGACCAAGTGGAAGGGGCAATTGTGCCAAATTGCAAAAGAAGCAATGCAAACAAATAAATCATAAGCATTCCCGTAACCGACTCCATTCGGTATCTTCTTCTTCTCATTCGTAACCCTAATTCCCCCTGCCTCCTCTCCCGAAAGCTTCATTATCGCAAACCCCGTTCTCTTGGGCGATCACCGGCAACCTTCTTCGCGATTAAACGACACCGCAATCAACCGCAAGTACCCGACGATAGTGAACGGTGATCGAAGCAGCCCTTTCATCGATCGCTAGTCTCCGGCGACGCCCTCCGCGAGCCATCGGCAGCCCTCCCCTCTTGGTACACCATCGATCGACGACAACCGCCTTCACGATTTCAAACCGTTGGTAACCGCAGCCGTTCGTCAACAACCTATACGGTATGTTTCTCCGTTGCTCGTTACGTTACGGTTCCGGCTCGGTTCGTGTCGTTTGGATTCATGGCTGCGTTTGCTTGTTTCGTGCCTGTGTTCGGTTTTGGAATTCGTATGTATGCTGCGATGCGTATATATATATATGTATGTTTCTGCGTATATATATATACGTGCGTATATATATGTTTCTGCGTATATATGTGTTTCGTGTATATGTAGATATTTTATTATTGTTTGAATATGTGTGTGTGTTAATGCGTATGAATGTGTGTGTGTGCTGCGAATGTGTGTGTGTGTGCTGTGTGTGTGCTGCGAGTGTGTGATGTGTGTGTGTGTGCATGATGATGCGTGCGTGAGTGTGTGTGATGATGTGTGTGTGCAATCTGCTGGGTAAGTTTTGAGTATATATATGTGTGTGTGCTGTGAAATTTTGTGTGCTGCCCACATGTTCTATGCATGTGTATATATATATAATTATTTTATTGTGTGTGTGTGTGTCATTTGTAACATGTGTGTGCTTATCTTGTGCATGATGTGTACTCCTGCAGCACATGTGTGTGTGTTTATTACGTGTAAATTGGTGATAGTGGTGTGTGTACTTCATGAATGGTAGTGGTGCAAGAAGGAAATAATATGCATTTATATTTTGGGTGTACATGTGTGTGTTGTGGTATGTATGTATGTTCCAATACATCATGTGTATGTTGCATTTATATAAAGTGATGTGTGCATGTGTTTTTGGATGTTTGGGCAAGGAAGGCGCATGGGGAGTTATTTGGTAGGCGTGTGAAGTATATATGTATGTGAGCATGTTGAATGTGCAAATAAATATATATTGTTGGTGTGCATGAGTTCGTGTTTAAATATATATGGTATGAGTCACAAGTGGTAACTTTATTAACTTTATGTAATATATTTGGTGTGAAATTATTATACAAATAATATAAATGCTCGAATAAGATATTTATAAATTATAGTGGATTTGGTGTATTGTAAATGATTTGATCTATACTTGTGTATGTTTGGGGATGGGTAAGTATCAATAACCGACACCGTAACTGAGCCGTGAAACGCGAAACCGTACGATTTCATTATCAAGTATTTAATATTGATTTGCATATATTAAATAAAATCCAGGTTGATCGGACACCCTAACGTTTGTGCTTTCGTTTATTAGTTGCTGTGCATCTAAGGTGAGTTCTCAGCCCCACTTTACTTACTTTCTTTGGGGTGAAAGAAACGTGTGTTCTAAACGTATTTTCACCTGATCAGTATTACTTTAATATCACTTGTTTACTAGTGTGACACCATACTTAAGTCCTCACTTTCGAACCGTTAATATATGTACTCTAGCGAGGTAATTCTGAGTAGATCTACTGGGTTTGACAAACCCCACCCGGGCTAGTCGCGCTAGCACAACGTTCGTCAAACGGGTGTTTAATTGACCTAATTCTGTTGCTGTGACCGGTGTTCACAGCCGAGGCATTCTTTACGTTGTCAGCGTCGGTTGCGAACTTCATACACTTAGTAACTTGTTGAGTAGACTAGCTATCTACTGATATTATCTTGATTACTGCATCAGTTTACTGTTATGTTCAATTTATCTAAACCTGTGGACTCACCAACCTTGTGTTGACACTTTAGCATGTTTCTTTCAGGTTCTTAAGCTGCGCACGAATAGGAGCATCTCGCATTGCATTTATCATCGTAGAGTCAAATGAGCAATCTACATTTTTTTATAAATTATATTTATTTGGTTTGCGCGTGTTTGCGCCGTTTTAGTTATGGTTTATACGCTTCCGCACTTATTTTCATGTTTCGTATTTAATCCTGATTTTAAGAAACTTTATTTAATTTGAAAATTATGTTTTATAATTAACGTGTCGTTTGGTGTAACTAGTGGCTGAGATCCTGGAAGTCACACGCCTAACGGTAATACCCCGTTTGTGGAATTTGAGGGTGTGACAGATTGGTATCAGAGCCAATGGTTATAGCGAACTAAATTAAATATGCATTACATTTGCATTGCATTTAGACTATAGCCTGATGCCTTAGTTACACGCATATAGACACGTTTAACTTTCTTAGTTTATGTTGATCTAAATTGTTATATTTGCTTGGGATTTTCCTGCTGTGATATACCCCTGTGAGCGTTCGGCTACAGGAATGGCATAATCACATCTTCACTCTATGTTTACGGGAAAAGACCAGTTCGTCCTGATTTCCCGCTGTTACCTCATGCTTCTTCGTACAAGTGACTCCGAGTTGCTGTGAGTCACGATAAGGTTACTTACGAATTTCCTGTACCTTACCTTTTATATTATACCTCTCGGAAATGGATACAATACTATTGGTACCTAACTTGGATGGTTCATTAACAGCATGTTCTGTCTCCTGTTGAATGCGTTTCGCAGACGAGAGTTGCGCCTGCTAATCCTTCTTTACCTACCTTGCTACTTCTCTGTCTTATGGAACAGGTAATGGTTGTACTGGTGGCTACCATACACATTACGAGACAACTTAACAAAGTTTACTTACGATAACGCTATTTACCCATTTGACCTGAGCGCATCGACGATTCCTTGCCCAAGTGAATATTTCTTCAATCAATCCTTTCGTACAAGTTTGGTTAATTAACCCTTGGCTTAATAACTAATCCTTGATACCTCTATCATTAATAACACTCTGTACTTGACAATGTATGTTAGCTCGGATAAGAGGAACCAAGGGTGATCATGCAAAGCAAATTACCATCACGGGTGCACACGTAATTGTAATTTGTCGTGCATGAGAAGTCTTGCGAATTCTGTCGGATGATAACAGTCATAGTCAGTACAAAACTTTAATTCTATACTTTGGGGACACGAGAGCCTCAATCCGTATAAAACTTCACTAAGGATATGAAAGTAATCCTTCATCTCCACTCGTATGAAAGTTTCTATCCATCTGGATCCATCGACTTCCATTGATTTCCTCGTCTATTCATTTTCTATTATCTATCTTATCCATGGCACTTTTGTTCTTTTTCACACCTAGATGGGAAGGGTGTTTTCCATCCAACTGATGTTTTGAATTTTAGTATTTGGTTTGATTCATTGTAAACGTATTTACAATTTATTTGATCAGAAATTATTATTTGAACTTATTAGTTGTGTGTGTGCTAAATTCTTTTAAATCACTTGTACTTAAATGAAGTAGATATGTTTCATATTACTTATTTTTGTATGTTGTGATTGTTAAGAATGTCTGGAATTGGCCGAGGACGCGGACGTGGTCGTGGCACCATCAACATGACCCCAGCTGAACTAGCAGCCCTAATCAATCAGCATGTGGCTGATGCTCTTGCAAATCCTAATCTCAATCCGCACGCCACTCCAATCGGTAAGCAATACAAAATTTCCCCCTGACGTTAACGTTCCGTCACCCTGGTTAAGTTGTAACATCTATTCAAAAATTCTAAACGCCTGATCAAAACTTGTTGCAGGACAAGGGGTATGCACGTTTAAGACCTTCATGGATTGTAAACCCAATCCATTCACTGGAGCAGAAGGAGCTGTGGGACTCCTACGCTGGTTCGAAAAGCTTGAGTCAGTGTTCGAGATGTGCAACTGCCCCGTGGCAAATCGGGTTAAGTACGCCACTGGCACCCTGAGCGGTGCTGCGTTATCTTGGTGGAACGCTCAAGTCCAAATGTTGGGCGTTGAAATTGCAAACCAAACGACCTGGAATGACTTCAAAACCTTGATGAAAGAGGAGTACTGCCCTCGGAGTGAAGTGCAGAAATTAGAAACTGAGTTCTGGAACCTAAAGATAACAGGCTCCGAAATCGAGGCGTACACCACTCGATCTCATGAGCTTGCTACCCTATGCCCTAACATGGTCGACCCTCCTTCCCTAAGGATTGAGAGGTATTTGCACGGCCTGTCACTTGAGATTCAAGGCATGGTCTGTAACATCTCGTATTTTCGTTAAGTTAAAAGTTAACTTTGTTAAATTATTGTAAGAGCTAGTTATGTCTTTTATGAAATAAGTGGGCTACTTTCGTTTACTTGTGGGTTTGACATTAAATTTTTAATAAAATTTTTAATAATATAATTATTAAATTACAATAACATG
This sequence comes from Flaveria ramosissima, assembly GCA_025215565.1. Lineage (NCBI taxonomy): Eukaryota > Viridiplantae > Streptophyta > Magnoliopsida > Asterales > Asteraceae > Flaveria > Flaveria ramosissima. Next base: position 53,938,906 of record CM046031.1, on the reverse strand, counting down.
CATAATTATAATAATAAAAATTATAACAAAAGATAATAGTTATAATAATAATAATACTAATACTAATGTTAAATGTTAATAATATCAATAAAAATAATATTATTAATAACATTAATAATCATGATGGTAAAGTAATAAAAATAATAATAATAGTTCTAGTAGTTATAACTTATAAAAATTAGTAACTTGAAAGTGTTTAAAACTTAAATAAGGTTGGGGGGTTGTTTTGTCATTTTATAAACTTTAACAACAAGGTTTGTACATAAAATATTAACTTTCAAACCCCAGGGACTAAATGTGAAAAACCCGAATCTTTCCCTTTTCTTTCTTCGAGTATCTCCGGTGGCCGGACCGGCGGCTCCGGCGACTGTATAAGGCTCTAAATAGCCGTTGGGAACCGAAATAAATCCTTTGAATCGCTTCGTGATCCCTATTCGAACCCTGACCATGTTTAATGTCGAAGTAATGAGATGTTAACACCATTTAATTAGTAACCGAAACATGCATTCAAGGTCCCAGCCGTTCGACTTGAAACTGATCCAATAATGCTGAAGTTATTGAAGGGAAATCATCGGATTGTTTCCCTAAAGCTAATTGAACACTCAATTTCACCAGATAAACCAACAAACACCAACATCTACACACGTAAACGTCGCGGTCTGCAACTCAATCAAAAACCATCTTTTGTGCATCATAAACGAAAATTGACAGAGGGCTTTTGATCTTGTACACCGTTAGAAGCTCCCTGTGCAATGAATTTGATTGGCATCATCGTTTGAACATCGATCAAGCTCTACGAGTGCGCGAACATTCTTCGTCTTTCTCGCTGACAATTCGATCTCAAATCGGGTAAATGAATACATGGATCTGCTCGCTTTTACTTGGGGATTAAAAGCCCCAAGTTTAATTTTGTTATCGTAATCGAATTGGGGTTCGATTTGGAATTACACGATTCTAGGGTTCATGGGTAATTTGGGGGTTTTGTTAACTTAGTATTTAAGAATTAAAACGCGTGATCTAATGCGGCTGGAGCCATGGTTCATTGGTTAAGACACTGTTGCCTCACACATGAGGTCACGGGTTCGAAACCCGGGCACCTCATGTAATTTTTTTAAAGCCTTTTTGGCCTTAAATTTAGTATAGAAAATTTATAATAGTTATAAAAATAACTTTTATAAACCCCAAATATTTTTGAGGTCATCTAGATATTTCTTAAAAATTTATTCTTGTAAAACATTTTTATATTTTAATATAAAATTATTTACAAATGTTAAAATTAAACATTTTTATGAAAATTAAATACTTAAAGGTATTAAATTAATATTAGACCTTATGATTAAGGATTTATAATGATAAAATATAATTTTAAAAATCGCAATTTATTTACAAAGGATTAATTTCCTTAAAAATAAAGTTTATAAATTTCGTAAATGGTATTTTTATAAGAATTTATTAACTATATAAAAATCCCCAAATTTTAATACCCTAGTTCATGTTAACTCGTTAATCTTGTTATTAGCCTAAATCTTGTTATATTTATATTTAGGTGCATTGTGACGTTTTATCTTGGAACGGCATACATTATTCTTATTTAACTTCATTCTATACTTATTTGATACGTGAGTTTTCCTTGTCCCCTTTTTACTTTATTTCACACTATTTTGGGGTGAAACATGATACTTATACATGATACACTTATAAACGTTTGAGACTTGTAAAGCACTTGCAATTCAACTTATTATTTGGTCATGGTTATTTGTGTTTTGTGAGTGTTTATATGAGATACATTATTTGTTTACAATCATTAACTATTGCTAGCCTGGCGACGTCTTAGATCTTTGGGCCTGACAAGCCTATTTGGTGCTAAAGTCGAGGTATTGCCGACTCCTAGGGGCCGTACGCTTGTGCACTAGGGAACCAAATACACTTAGCCAATCTTATATACTTGTAATCAAGTCGAGGTTTGGTTGTAACGATATGTGTTCTATAACCTCACTAGCTTATAATCCATGACATGAATTGCTACTTGTAATATTATTATGTATGAAAACTTGGAAACTCACCAACTATGTTTAGTTGACTCTTTATTTTCATCATGTTTCAGGAAATCCCCAAGTTTAAAGTGGACATTTGAAGCTTGCAATAAAACTAGGACTTGGACCTAGTTAATAAAATAAAACATTATGTTATGGTTGTGTTATGTTGAACTTATTTCTTTATGGTGACTTATGGTTGTATTACATTTAAATACTTATGATAATATTATTTGCAATTTAAATATAGCGTTATGTGGCTGTGAACAATCTTAACCCTCACATCTCGACGTTTCCGCCGTCAAGGTTGGGGTGTGACAGATTGGTATCAGAGCCAATAACTATAGGGATTTAGGTTATTAGAAATGATGACCTAGACTATAGCTTATGCATGAACCTCTTAGAATAATATTTATATTCTTGGTAATATATATATTGTTACATGCTACATAATGCTATACTTTACTTATGTGCAACTTGATGCCTTAGCATAGGTTTGCCTTGTAATTGTTTAAACTTAGTTACTCGTCTCCCTAAACTTACCTTTTGACACTTTGACTCTCCCCGAAAAATGAAACTTCTTAATCTTATTCTCGTCGACACGTGGAAATTGTATACTTATGCTTATGACTTGAATCCTTAGACTTATGTCTAATCTAAGTAAAATCTCATCAAGGTTTTGATTTCATGAACCTAAGATATTTGTGTGACACATAGACACCTGTATTCTGGATTTCCTGGCAAAAGGCCCTCGGGCTAAGGCAAGCATATTGCATAAATCCTACGGGACTAGTTATGCTTACCTGGGGATTTCTGGGATGAGTGATAAACTATGGTCAACATACACAAATTTCTAAGGCAAGTGGGTCAACTTACTGTGACATCTCGTAATTTTGTTAACTTGGAAGTTAATTTTGTTAAATTCAAAAAGGGGCTTTAATGTCAAATTTGAAACTTTGAGGGCTTAATATGCTTAATAATTAATTTGGTGATTAATAAATTAATATAATAATAATAACATTATAAGTGATATAATGTTTGCTTATTATTATAAAAATTTAAAGTGGTGATAATCTTGAATAAAATAATCATTATTAATATTATTATAATAATGTAATAATAATATTAGTGATACTAATATTAATAACAATAATAATCATAACAACAAGATTAATAATAATAATCATAGTAAGTGTTAATCTGTGAAATAATGCAAGTTCTATTATCTTAGAACTTGAAATTTATAAAATTATTAAATGAATAAAGATTTATTATTTATCGTAAAATCAAATTATTAAAAATAAATAATCAAATAATAAAGCTTACAAGATTTATAAAGATTAACAAATAATTAATTTGGTTTATCATTTAATGGGTTTTATAAAGTTTAGGGGTGGAGTGGTAATTTTTAATACATGAAATAAAAGATATTACATAAAATAATAGAAACTTAAAACTTCAGGGGCTAATTGTGTAAATTCAAAATAAACCCAAACCCCCACCCTCAATACCCCGATTTTCCGGCGGAGCTCCGGCCAAACTCCGGCCGAGCTCCGGCCGCCTTATAACCATCGATTTTGGGCGATTTTCTTTACTAAAAACCGTCTCATATCATTGTGGAACACGATTCGAAACTTAACGTATCAATTAACCACATTTAAACACTCGTTTCCTTGTTCAATCGATTACATAACCGAAGCTTTTAATCTTAGAACCGTTCGAGCATTGAAGCTCAATAATAACCAAATTAATTGAAACCTAATCAAACGTATATCTAACTATAATCGATTACACCTCTCAATTTCACCTGAAAAGCTCATAAACGTCCCGTTCGATTACCACCTTCGTATCAAACCTGCAACTCTTTCGAAAGGACCCTTCGGAGCTAAATTGGTTACAATTAGTAGAGGGCTACTGATCCTTGACCACCTCAGAACCTTCATACGAAATTAATTAGATTATTATCAACGTTTATGGTCTGAATCATGCTCAACCTAGCCGCTACGGTTCACCTCTTCTATTAAACGATTTGGGTTTCAATACAGGTAATAAATCGCTCAAACATCTTCGTATTAACATCTTGAACAAAAGTCCTATGAACATTACTGATATCACCATCGAATTCGAGTTCGATTGGAAGCTAATTCAATCTAGGGTTCGTGGGGAAAAGGGGAATCATGTGAAGGTTGGTTTTTAAGAATTAGAAATCATTCTTTGGCAGGCATAGGCGCCCAGCCTAATTGGTTCCCCACACACATTCTAACTTGGAGGTCCCGGGTTCGAACCCCGGGCACCCCCATTTTTTTTAAATGGCTTTTTAAGCCTAAAATGAACTTTGGAAAATTTTTAATAATATAGAAAATATATTTTATAACCTTTAAATATATTTTAAGTTATTAAATAGTTTTTAGTAATATTTTAAAATATTAAACAATTAAAAACCTTTGTAATAAAACATTTTAAAGGTTATTTTTGAATTATTAACATGGATTTTAAATAATTAACAAAATAGTAATGAACCGAACGTTCCTTAGATTTTATCGTTTAAATCACGATATTTTAAATGGAATTTATTTTAAAAGTTATAAATTCTTTTGTGTAATAAAACTTATTATGGTTCAAATATTATTTAAATATTATAAATCTAAATGATAAATAATTATTCAAGTAGTTGTTAAATGACTATATGAATAATTTATTATTCATCAAATCATTTGAGCATGTTATACCATTCAATGAATATAATCGTTAACTTTTGTTTAAACTCTTGATAATTATAAAACAATATAATTGGCCTTATTTTAAGGTTTTAAACATTTAAAATAAATCATTTTAATAAGCTTAAAACTTTATAATATGATTTTAATATGTAATATCCTTATCAACTTTTAAATAGTTAATTTTTAAATTAATTATTTCTTTTCACATATTATTATTGGTTTAATTGATTTAAATCATCTTTATTAAACCTAAATGATTTATTATTTTACTTAATTACTTATGTAAACTTCCAAGATCTATTGGAAACCCTAGTTCATGTCTAAAAATTGTAATCTTATTATTAAACCAAATCTTGAAATCTATACGTTTAAACAACTTGTAAAAGAAATCATTTGGAACCTCGTTTAAATTATTATCATCATCATTATAAACATAATTACTCATCAAAACCCTAAAATTATTGAAACCCTAATTCTTATTTAAACATTAATCAATATATTACCCTTAATCTTCATCTTGTAAATTATATATCTAGGTGCTTGTAATGGACACTTGGGATTTACCTCGTAATCTTTTATATCATCTTGAAATGCTTATTTCCATGTGAGTTTTCCTTGTCCCCTTTTTACTTTATTTCACACTTATTTGGGGTGAAACATGATACTTATACATCATACACTTATAAACGTTTGAGACTTGTAAATCACATGCAATTCAACTTATTATTTTGTCATGGTTATTTGTGTAATGTAAGTGATTATATGAGATACATAGTTTGTTTACAATCATTAACTATTGCTAGCCTGGCGACGTCTTAGATCTTTGGGCCTGACAAGCCTATTTGGTGCTAAAGTCGAGGTATTGCCGACTCCTAGGGGCCGTACGCTTGTGCACTAGGGAACCAAATACACTTAGCCAATCTTTTATACTTGTAATCAAGTCGAGGTTTGGTTGTAACGATATGTGTTCTATAACCTTACTAGCTTATAACCTATGACATGAATTGCTACTTGTAACCTTTTTCATATTATGTATGAAAACCTTGGAAACTCACCAACTATTTATAGTTGACCTTTTATTTTTATCATGTTTCAGGAAAACCCCCAAGTTTTGAAGTGAACTTATGTTGCTGGCATATTCTAGGACTTGGACCTAGTTAATAAACAAAATGATTATGTTTGTTATTTCATGTTGAAACTTATTTCATTATTGAGACTTATACTTGTAATGAAATTTTGAAAGCTTATGAATAATATATTTGGGATTTAATAATAGCGTTATGTGGCTGTGAACAATCTTAACCCTCACACCTCGACGTTTCCGCCGTCAAGGTTGGGGTGTGACAGATTGGTATCAGAGCCCATAACTATAGGGATTTAGGTTATTAGAAATGGTGACCTAGACTATAGTTGCATGAACCTCATAGAAAGATCCTTATACCTTTGTGCTTACTTATTGTTTGCATGCTACATAATGCTATGCCTTTTGTGCAACTTGATGCCTTAGCATAGGATTGCCTTATGTATGCTTAAACTTAGTTACTTGTCTCCCTAAACTTAACTTTAACTCTTTGACTCTCCCCGACAAATGAACCTCTTAAACCTATTCTTGGCAACATGTGGAGTCTACACTTATCGTCGTGGGTTCAATTCCTTAAACTCTATGCCTAATCTGTGGAAATCTCATCAAGGTTTTGATTTCATGAACCAAAGAAATTTGTGTGACACATAGACACCTGTATTCTGGATTTCCTGGCAAAAGGCCTTCGGGCTAAGGCAAGCATATCGTATAAATCTCATTGTGAGACCTGTTATGCTTACCTGGGGATTTCTGGGATGAGTGATAAACTATGGTCAACATACACAAGTCTCTAAGGCAAATGGGTCAATTTACCTTGACGTGTCAACGATTCCAAATGGTAATGCGTTACCGAATGGAACCATCCTCTTTGTGTCTTAAAAGTCCTTGATTCTTTGATCTGGTTTATCACCAAAGTTTTAATATCTTCTCGTTCTTATCATACATAATGTTCCTGTTAATATTGAACCCATCTTACATTTCAACTTTTAAACATCGTTACACGTCGAGCGTATTATGTAACTATTTCTATATCTTGACCAACGTGAACATGAATCTTAATATACCCAAAGATATTGGGAATCTTAAACCGAATGGTCATCAAAAACTTTAAACCGCTACTTATGGTTCTCAAGTCTCCTTAAGGATGTGTCCCTAACTAAGAACATGCAATGCTATAGGTGGAATTCCTACGTCTCGAGATACTTTGTCTAAGCAAAGTGTAAATGGTGATTTGACTCGATCATTGACTCCATTTACTTGACTCGAAACCCTTGAGATGAGTGATCACTTATAAGTACGCATGTCTTTAATAAGGTTATGGTTGACCTCATGACTTGAGGAGTTCATGTATTTCTTTCAATTGTGAATCGAATGTTCACATCTCGTCGTGGTGTTGAATCACACTTGTCATAGATTTAGTCTTTCTAATTTAAACCATTCAAGATTTGAACACCATCATAACTAATTCTGTTACCTCGAACTTTGACCTTAAACTTTGTAAGCATGAATTCCCGTTTGTTACATTAATGTAACTTGAAATTTCTTGAATTTTTAATGGATACTCTCTTCCTTTCGTTGATAAGTCGAACTTCATACCGTTTGCACCGTGGGAGATGCAAGAGTTGCAAGTCAACCTATGACTAAGAACACTTGTATTTCCTAAATTCTCACTCATCAAAACAGAGGTGATTCCTTTACTTTGATGATTCTCTATTCGTTTTGATAAATGGTTTCCAATTGTGATTTATAAAATTTCATCCTCTGGATCGGGGTGATTTCCTTATCCCGAGGATTGAATTCAATTATTTTCTTTGGAATGGCATTTCACAAATGACATGATCTCACCAAAATAGGATTGAAACCCGTACTTTGGTGACAAATGTCAATCTTCGAATGTTTTCTTGCTATGATGAAATTCAATCATCAAGATAGGCGTGAATTCCATACCTTGATGATAATATCATCTTTATGAATTGTATTTACTCAAATGAGACGACTTCATCAAAGTAGGAGTGATTTCTGGATTTTGATGAAGAAGTTCATCTTGTGATATTTTGTTTTTGTAAAACTTCACCGTTAAGATAGGAGTGACTTCCCTTACCTTAATGGTGAGTTACCTCGTCTTATTTCTGTGGATCCTCAACAAGGAGTTGGGATCGAATTTTCTTTGATTGGTAAGTTAGTGGTCATACCTTGGGAATACACCCTCAAGCTAGGAGTGAAAACCACACCTTGATGACTACTCTCATTTCTTGATCTCCAACTTACCAAGGTTTTACTCAAGTGACAAGAAACATGTAGTAACTTGAAGGGTGAACCAATGTAAGTGTTTGGACATAACAAGCCAAAGCATGATTTCTGAACTTGAAAGGAGACTCGATCACTCTAGGTTGATTTTGATTTCGAGCTTGGCATTTGAATTCTTATCGATTTCTTTCCCTTTATCTTCATGTTTTGACTCGATCTAGCTATATCGAACCATTTATTTCCTACTCATCAACTTTCATTTTGAGATATCATCAGCACATGATTGTGTGATGGTAGCCTTCTCAAACAATCTTGCTACTAAATAAAGACATTATCAACTTGTGGTTATGTCTTTCTAGTCATACGAATGCTCTCGACTGTACTTATGGGTTTGATGAGTTACGTATGCAATCTATAATTGGAGTTACCTTGCTAATGCATGTCTTATTGTTTGCGTTACTTCTTGAATCCCTTTTAAACCCTAATCTTGGAAATCTTTAAAACACTATCTTGATTTCAATCAACGAGACTCGTTATTACTTACATTGAGACGCGGATATAAAGGTTCATAAACCTTCGTAATTTGTAGTCATGGGTTTGGCATAACTTGGCATGTGTCCAAGTAACTTATCTTTACATATGACAAAACCTAACCTCCGTGTTCCTGTGAATACTCTGTTTAACTTTTCATCACTAAGTGCCTCTTATCTTAGATGCTAAGATGATAAATGGTGCATTATAGACCAATTGACTAATCTCATATTGACTCATGTGAGATAACGGGTCGAGAAATTGACTTGTATCTATCCCAAATAGTCGTATACCGTGGTATGGCGTTAAAACATCGATCGTTATTTTGGGTGACCGACTCATTTTCCTGCTTTTAATAATGTTTCTAACCATCGTCGTGAACTTGTTTCAAAATCTTCGCATATCGCATAATTTCTTAGACCAATGATTGGTCAAAAGAGAGATACATATTCATAAGATATGCGTTAAGACCGTTTCATATAGTGACGTTTGGGATTCTTAAATCCTGACGGTCAACCTTTCTTATCATTGTTGGTCCTTTATTGATTTCTAGACATCAACTTACTACGAAATTACATCCTAGAAGTTGTGACTTATGAATCTAAGGTACCACGGTAGCTCGTTATCGTTTTTCAATGTTTTATCTCAAAACGTTTCGCGTTCGTTATGTTAAGAATCTTGAAAAAATTCCGTAAAGTGAAAACATCTCATCTATAATCAAACGTAAATCACTGACCGTTGTACATTTACCTTTCATAGTAACTCCTTTGTTCATTTAAGTTCGTTCTTAATTTCGGGACGAAATTCTTTTAAGTTGGGGAGACTGTGACATCTCGTAATTTTGTTAACTTGGAAGTTAATTTTGTTAAATTCAAAAAGGGGCTTTAATGTCAAATTTGAAACTTTGAGGGCTTAATATGCTTAATAATTAATTTGGTGATTAATAAATTAATATAATAATAATAACATTATAAGTGATATAATGTTTGCTTATTATTATAAAAATTTAAAGTGGTGATAATCTTGAATAAAATAATCATTATTAATATTATTATAATAATGTAATAATAATATTAGTGATACTAATATTAATAACAATAATAATCATAACAACAAGATTAATAATAATAATCATAGTAAGTGTTAATCTGTGAAATAATGCAAGTTCTATTATCTTAGAACTTGAAATTTATAAAATTATTAAATGAATAAAGATTTATTATTTATCGTAAAATCAAATTATTAAAAATAAATAATCAAATAATAAAGCTTACAAGATTTATAAAGATTAACAAATAATTAATTTGGTTTATCATTTAATGGGTTTTATAAAGTTTAGGGGTGGAGTGGTAATTTTTAATACATGAAATAAAAGATATTACATAAAATAATAGAAACTTAAAACTTCAGGGGCTAATTGTGTAAATTCAAAATAAACCCAAACCCCCACCCTCAATACCCCGATTTTCCGGCGGAGCTCCGGCCAAACTCCGGCCGAGCTCCGGCCGCCTTATAACCATCGATTTTGGGCGATTTTCTTTACTAAAAACCGTCTCATATCATTGTGGAACACGATTCGAAACTTAACGTATCAATTAACCACATTTAAACACTCGTTTCCTTGTTCAATCGATTACATAACCGAAGCTTTTAATCTTAGAACCGTTCGAGCATTGAAGCTCAATAATAACCAAATTAATTGAAACCTAATCAAACGTATATCTAACTATAATCGATTACACCTCTCAATTTCACCTGAAAAGCTCATAAACGTCCCGTTCGATTACCACCTTCGTATCAAACCTGCAACTCTTTCGAAAGGACCCTTCGGAGCTAAATTGGTTACAATTAGTAGAGGGCTACTGATCCTTGACCACCTCAGAACCTTCATACGAAATTAATTAGATTATTATCAACGTTTATGGTCTGAATCATGCTCAACCTAGCCGCTACGGTTCACCTCTTCTATTAAACGATTTGGGTTTCAATACAGGTAATAAATCGCTCAAACATCTTCGTATTAACATCTTGAACAAAAGCCCTATGAACATTACTGATATCACCATCGAATTCGAGTTCGATTGGAAGCTAATTCAATCTAGGGTTCGTGGGGAAAAGGGGAATCATGTGAAGGTTGGTTTTTAAGAATTAGAAATCATTCTTTGGCAGGCATAGGCGCCCAGCCTAATTGGTTCCCCACACACATTCTAACTTGGAGGTCCCGGGTTCGAACCCCGGGCACCCCCATATTTTTTTTAAATGGCTTTTTAAGCCTAAAATGAACTTTGGAAAATTTTTAATAATATAGAAAATATATTTTATAACCTTTAAATATATTTTAAGTTATTAAATAGTTTTTAGTAATATTTTAAAATATTAAACAATTAAAAACCTTTGTAATAAAACATTTTAAAGGTTATTTTTGAATTATTAACATGGATTTTAAATAATTAACAAAATAGTAATGAACCGAACGTTCCTTAGATTTTATCGTTTAAATCACGATATTTTAAATGGAATTTATTTTAAAAGTTATAAATTCTTTTGTGTAATAAAACTTATTATGGTTCAAATATTATTTAAATATTATAAATCTAAATGATAAATAATTATTCAAGTAGTTGTTAAATGACTATATGAATAATTTATTATTCATCAAATCATTTGAGCATGTTATACCATTCAATGAATATAATCGTTAACTTTTGTTTAAACTCTTGATAATTATAAAACAATATAATTGGCCTTATTTTAAGGTTTTAAACATTTAAAATAAATCATTTTAATAAGCTTAAAACTTTATAATATGATTTTAATATGTAATATCCTTATCAACTTTTAAATAGTTAATTTTTAAATTAATTATTTCTTTTCACATATTATTATTGGTTTAATTGATTTAAATCATCTTTATTAAACCTAAATGATTTATTATTTTACTTAATTACTTATGTAAACTTCCAAGATCTATTGGAAACCCTAGTTCATGTCTAAAAATTGTAATCTTATTATTAAACCAAATCTTGAAATCTATACGTTTAAACAACTTGTAAAAGAAATCATTTGGAACCTCGTTTAAATTATTATCATCATCATTATAAACATAATTACTCATCAAAACCCTAAAATTATTGAAACCCTAATTCTTATTTAAACATTAATCAATATATTACCCTTAATCTTCATCTTGTAAATTATATATCTAGGTGCTTGTAATGGACACTTGGGATTTACCTCGTAATCTTTTATATCATCTTGAAATGCTTATTTCCATGTGAGTTTTCCTTGTCCCCTTTTTACTTTATTTCACACTTATTTGGGGTGAAACATGATACTTATACATCATACACTTATAAACGTTTGAGACTTGTAAATCACATGCAATTCAACTTATTATTTTGTCATGGTTATTTGTGTAATGTAAGTGATTATATGAGATACATAGTTTGTTTACAATCATTAACTATTGCTAGCCTGGCGACGTCTTAGATCTTTGGGCCTGACAAGCCTATTTGGTGCTAAAGTCGAGGTATTGCCGACTCCTAGGGGCCGTACGCTTGTGCACTAGGGAACCAAATACACTTAGCCAATCTTTTATACTTGTAATCAAGTCGAGGTTTGGTTGTAACGATATGTGTTCTATAACCTTACTAGCTTATAACCTATGACATGAATTGCTACTTGTAACCTTTTTCATATTATGTATGAAAACCTTGGAAACTCACCAACTATTTATAGTTGACCTTTTATTTTTATCATGTTTCAGGAAAACCCCCAAGTTTTGAAGTGAACTTATGTTGCTGGCATATTCTAGGACTTGGACCTAGTTAATAAACAAAATGATTATGTTTGTTATTTCATGTTGAAACTTATTTCATTATTGAGACTTATACTTGTAATGAAATTTTGAAAGCTTATGAATAATATATTTGGGATTTAATAATAGCGTTATGTGGCTGTGAACAATCTTAACCCTCACACCTCGACGTTTCCGCCGTCAAGGTTGGGGTGTGACACTTACCTTGACGTGTCAACGTTTCCAAATGGTAATGCGTTACCAAATGGAACCATTCCATGTGCCTTACAACTTTAGCCTTATCCTTGTTGAACTATGACCCTTGTTATACCAAATCTCGTATCTAACTCATTTTGTATATTCCAGCATGTCTCGTCATCATGGAAAGCGTGGAAGTTCCGATCGTAAACTAGCCGCCATGATTGCTCGCCAAATGGCTGCTGTCATCCCGACCATGGTTGCTGAACTTAATAGCACCTTACTGACCAATGGTAGCAACAATGGTAATGGTCATGGAGAGAACAGCAACAACCAAAATGGGAACAACCAAAACGGGAACAATCGAACCTGCACTTTCAAACACTTTAGTTCTTGCAAGCCCACTAGTTTTAGTGGCAAGGAAGGAGCCACTGGTCTTCTTGAGTGGTTCGAAAGCATGGAGAATACCTTCATCAACTGTGAGTGTCCCGAGGCACTCAAGGTTCGTTATGCTACTAGTGTGCTCCAACAAAGTGCACTTACCTGGTGGAATAGCGAGAAGAGGAACCGTGGACCCGAAGCTGTGCAAGCACTTACTTGGGAGGAGTTCAAGAACATCGCTATCGCGAAGTTCTGCCCACGAAGTGAGTTGCAAAAGTTGGAGGAGGAATTCTGGAACTTGAAGCAAAATGATGGTGATCATTTGGCCTACTCAACTAGGCATCATGAGTTGAGTTTATTGCTGCCTCACATGGTCGACACTGTCCCCCGCAACATTGAGAAGTTCATTAAGGGTGTACCACCCCAAATTCAAGATGCTGTGGTGGGTAGCCGACCCACAACTTTGGAAGAAGCCATTACTATCACCGCTCAACTCACCGAGAATCATATACGAGCGGGCACCATGTCTGTAAAGGGTGCAAAGAAGGTAGAGAAGACGGCTACTGAGACTGTTAAGGAGACCAAAGCTGAACCGTCTTACAACAACAACAACAACAACAAGAAGCGCAAGTTCACACCGGCGCGCAACTATGCTGTGGCTGCACCTAAACAACCCCAAAGACAACTTGTACCTGCGGCTGCACCTGTGGCACAAGTGCCTGGGGCTAGGGCTTATGCTGGTCCCCAGCCTATGTGCAACATTTGTAGGTACCATCACCCGGGAAATCAACCATGCCGTATCTGTACATTATGTGGTAAATATGGTCACTTAGTGGCGACTTGTCACCGTGCACCTAACAACAACGCCGCCGTGGTCACAAATCGTGTTTGCTACAACTGTGGGGAACCTGGTCATTTCCGCCCACAATGCCCCCGTCTTGTGGGTAATGTTCCACAAGCCCGTGGTCGTGCTTTCAACATCAACGCGAATCAAGCACAAGCAAACAACGATGTGGTGAATGGTATGTTCACTTACCTTTAACTTTTGTGACCTAATTCATTTCATGTGTTATCTATGTCGTTAAATACCTTTAAAATTGAACAGGTATGTTCCTTATTAATAAAACTTATGCCTATGTCCTATTTGATTCTGGAGCCGATAAGAGTTTTGTTTCTTTAGAGTTTGAACCCATACTTGCTAAGCCACATACGAAACTAGGAAGACCTTTTACTGTTGAAGTTGCCGATGGAGAACCGATCACCGTCGATGTCGTTATTCGTGATTGCATCTTAAGTCTTGACTCGCATGACTTTCTTATTGATCTTATCCCTATGAAACTTGGAAGCTTCGACGTCATCATTGGTATGGATTGGTTAGCCAAACACCATGCCGAGATCATTTGTTTCGAGAAGTGCATTCGTATACCGTTACCCTCTGGAGATACTTTGAAAGTGTTCGGTGAAAAATCTTCCAAAGGGCTTAAACTCATGTCTTGCACTCAAGCCCGAAAGTGCTTAAGCAAGAAGTATATGGCCTTCTTGGCTTACGTGGTCAACACGAAAGTCAAAGGGAAAGAACTTAAGGATGTCCCTATCGTACGAGACTTTCCTGAAGTATTTCCCGATGACCTTAGTGGTTTACCTCCCGTGCGTGAAGTCGAGTTTAAAATTGACTTGATACCGGGAGCAAACCCCGTGGCTAAGTCACCATATCGACTTGCACCATCGGAGATGCAAGAACTCTCTAGTCAACTTCAAGAGTTATCCGAGAAGGGCTTCATCCGTCCTAGTTCTTCGCCTTGGGGTGCACCTGTACTATTCGTGAAGAAGAAAGATGGAACGTTTCGTATGTGCATCGATTATCGTGAGCTTAACAAGCTTACCATCAAGAACCGTTATCCTCTTCCTCGTATCGATGATTTGTTTGACCAACTTCAAGGAGCTGCTATTTTCTCGAAGATCGACTTACGTTCTGGCTATCATCAATTACGAGTCCATGATGATGATATCCCAAAGACCGCTTTTCGTACTCGTTATGGGCACTACGAGTTTATGGTGATGCCTTTTGGTTTAACCAATGCTCCTGCTGTCTTCATGGATCTCATGAATCGAGTATGCAAGCCTTATCTAGACAAGTTTGTGATCGTCTTCATTGATGACATACTTATCTATTCAAAGTCCAACACCGATCATGAACTGCATTTGAGATTGGTTCTTGAGTTGTTAAAGAAAGAGCAATTGTACGCGAAGTTCTCGAAGTGTGATTTCTGGCTCGAGGAAGTTCAATTTTTAGGACACGTGGTGAATAGCCAAGGAATTCACGTTGATCCTGCAAAGGTGGAAGCTGTGAAGAATTGGTGTGTTCCTACAACTCCTACTGAAGTTCGTTCTTTTCTTGGTCTTGCTGGTTATTATCGGCGTTTCATTGCCAACTTCTCGAGGATCGCGAAACCGCTCACTACTTTGACACAAAAGAATAAACCATTCGAGTGGGGTCCCGAGCAAGAAGAAGCTTTTGAAGCGTTAAAGCACAAGTTGTGCAATGCTCCTATCTTGACCCTACCCGATGGAAACGACGATTTCACCGTGTATTGTGATGCATCTAAACAAGGCCTTGGTTGTGTTCTCATGCAACGAGGGAAGGTTATAGCTTATGCATCGAGACAATTGAAGGTTCACGAGGTGAATTACACAACACACGATCTTGAGCTTGGTGCTGTTGTCTTTGCTTTGAAGATTTGGAGACACTACTTGTATGGTACGCAATGTATAGTCTACACCGATCACAAAAGCCTTCAACACGTTTTCAATCAAAAAGATCTCAATATGAGACAACGTCGTTGGGTGGAGTTGATTAGTGATTATGATTGTGACATTCGTTACCATCCTGGTAAAGCAAACGTTGTAGCCGATGCACTAAGTCGAAAGATTCACAACAAGATGATCTCATTCCAAGAAATTCGCGATCGACGCCAATGGTTTGACACTTTGGGTGAGTTCGATACTGAGGTCCGACTTGATGTCAACGAGACCACCGTGTTGCTACAAAACCTGAGGATAGATAGTGACATCGAGTCTAGTATCCTGGAGGCTCAACAAATGGTACAACGAGAAGGAAGAATGAAGGATGAATTGGAGCATAATCTTCTAACCCGATTGGAAACGAAACCCAATGGGTTGATGTACTTCGCCAATCGAATTTGGATTCCAAATCGCGATAACCTCCGTACCTTCATCATGAACGAAGCTCATCAAAGTCGTTATTCTATTCATCCTGGCTCCGATAAGATGTATATGGACCTACGTGGTCAATATTGGTGGCCTGGAATGAAGAAAGACATAGCGACTTATGTAGCTAAGTGTCTCACGTGTACGAAGGTTAAAGCTGAACATCAACGTCCAAGTGGATTACTTGAGCAACCCGAGATTCCTATGTGGAAGTGGGAACACATATCCATGGACTTCATAACAAAGCTACCCCGAACCTCTCGAGGACATGATAGCATATGGGTAATCGTTGACCGATTGACCAAGTCGGCGCATTTTATACCTATACGTGACACTTACAAAACATCAAAGTTAGCTCGTATATACGTTGATGAGATTGTAAGTCGTCATGGGGTACCTCTGCACATCATATCCGACCGAGATGCTCGTTTCACTTCACATTTTTGGTCGTCTATGCAAGAACTCTTGGGAACACAACTAGATCTAAGCACGGCTTACCATCCTCAAACTGATGGTCAAACCGAGCGAACGATCCAAACCTTGGAGGATTTGCTACGCCTTTGTGTTCTTGACTTTGGTGGCGATTGGGATACGCATCTACCGCTCGCGGAATTTTCGTATAACAATAGTTACCACTCGAGTATCAAGATGGCACCGTTTGAGGCACTTTATGGTCGGAAATGTCGTTCACCGATTTGTTGGACCGACATTGGTGAAAACTTCATCACTGGTCCTGAACTTATACAAGAGACGACCGATAAAGTTTCTATCATTCGTAAGAACCTTGAAGTGGCGAGAAGTCGTCAAAAGAGCTATGCTGACAAGCGACGAAAGCCATTGGAATTCCAAGTTGGGGAGATGGTTCTTCTTAAGGTTTCGCCGTGGAAAGGTGTGGTTCGCTTTGGAAAGAAGGGCAAACTGGCTCCAAGATTTGTAGGGCCTTTCAAAATCCTGAAAAGGATTGGGAAAGTGGCTTATAAACTGGAACTACCTTCCGACCTTAGTGGAGTGCATCCTGTGTTCCACGTCTCAAATTTGAGAAAGTGTTTGGCCGACGAAAGTCTGTATGTTCCGTTGGAAGACATTCAGATTGACGAGTCATTACATTTTGTTGAGAAACCTGTTGAAATCATGGACCGTATAATGAAGAAGACGAGAACCACAACAACCCCAATCGTCAAGGTTCGTTGGGAAAATAAACGTGGCGCCGAATTTACTTGGGAACGTGAGGAGCATATGAAGAAGAAATACCCGTTCTTATTTGCATAGTTTCATTTCTTTTAATTTCGGGACGAAATTCTTTTAAGTTGGGGAGACTGTAACATCTCGTATTTTCGTTAAGTTAAAAGTTAACTTTGTTAAATTATTGTAAGAGCTAGTTATGTCTTTTATGAAATAAGTGGGCTACTTTCGTTTACTTGTGGGTTTGACATTAAATTTTTAATAAAATTTTTAATAATATAATTATTAAATTACAATAACATGCATAATTATAATAATAAAAATTATAACAAAAGATAATAGTTATAATAATAATAATACTAATACTAATGTTAAATGTTAATAATATCAATAAAAATAATATTATTAATAACATTAATAATCATGATGGTAAAGTAATAAAAATAATAATAATAGTTCTAGTAGTTATAACTTATAAAAATTAGTAACTTGAAAGTGTTTAAAACTTAAATAAGGTTGGGGGGTTGTTTTGTCATTTTATAAACTTTAACAACAAGGTTTGTACATAAAATATTAACTTTCAAACCCCAGGGACTAAATGTGAAAAACCCGAATCTTTCCCTTTTCTTTCTTCGAGTATCTCCGGTGGCCGGACCGGCGGCTCCGGCGACTGTATAAGGCTCTAAATAGCCGTTGGGAACCGAAATAAATCCTTTGAATCGCTTCGTGATCCCTATTCGAACCCTGACCATGTTTAATGTCGAAGTAATGAGATGTTAACACCATTTAATTAGTAACCGAAACATGCATTCAAGGTCCCAGCCGTTCGACTTGAAACTGATCCAATAATGCTGAAGTTATTGAAGGGAAATCATCGGATTGTTCCCTAAAGCTAATTGAACACTCAATTTCACCAGATAAACCAACAAACACCAACATCTACACACGTAAACGTCGCGGTCTGCAACTCAATCGAAAACCATCTTTTGTGCATCATAAACGAAAATTGACAGAGGGCTTTTGATCTTGTACACCGTTAGAAGCTCCCTGTGCAACGAATTTGATTGGCATCATCGTTTGAACATCGATCAAGCTCTACGAGTGCGCGAACATTCTTCGTCTTTCTCGCTGACAATTCGATCTCAAATCGGGTAAATGAATACATGGATCTGCTCGCTTTTACTTGGGGATTAAAAGCCCCAAGTTTAATTTTGTTATCGTAATCGAATTGGGGTTCGATTTGGAATTACACGATTCTAGGGTTCATGGGTAATTTGGGGGTTTTGTTAACTTAGTATTTAAGAATTAAAACGCGTGATCTAATGCGGCTGGAGCCATGGTTCATTGGTTAAGACACTGTTGCCTCACACATGAGGTCACGGGTTCGAAACCCGGGCACCTCATGTAATTTTTTTAAAGCCTTTTTGGCCTTAAATTTAGTATAGAAAATTTATAATAGTTATAAAAATAACTTTTATAAACCCCAAATATTTTTGAGGTCATCTAGATATTTCTTAAAAATTTATTCTTGTAAAACATTTTTATATTTTAATATAAAATTATTTACAAATGTTAAAATTAAACATTTTTATGAAAATTAAATACTTAAAGGTATTAAATTAATATTAGACCTTATGATTAAGGATTTATAATGATAAATATAATTTTAAAAATCGCAATTTATTTACAAAGGATTAATTTCCTTAAAAATAAAGTTTATAAATTTCGTAAATGGTATTTTTATAAGAATTTATTAACTATATAAAAATCCCCAAATTTTAATACCCTAGTTCATGTTAACTCGTTAATCTTGTTATTAGCCTAAATCTTGTTATATTTATATTTAGGTGCATTGTGACGTTTTATCTTGGAACGGCATACATTATTCTTATTTAACTTCATTCTATACTTATTTGATACGTGAGTTTTCCTTGTCCCCTTTTTACTTTATTTCACACTATTTTGGGGTGAAACATGATACTTATACATGATACACTTATAAACGTTTGAGACTTGTAAAGCACTTGCAATTCAACTTATTATTTGGTCATGGTTATTTGTGTTTTGTGAGTGTTTATATGAGATACATTATTTGTTTACAATCATTAACTATTGCTAGCCTGGCGACGTCTTAGATCTTTGGGTCTGACAAGCCTATTTGGTGCTAAAGTCGAGGTATTGCCGACTCCTAGGGGCCGTACGCTTGTGCACTAGGGAACCAAATACACTTAGCCAATCTTATATACTTGTAATCAAGTCGAGGTTTGGTTGTAACGATATGTGTTCTATAACCTCACTAGCTTATAATCCATGACATGAATTGCTACTTGTAATATTATTATGTATGAAAACTTGGAAACTCACCAACTATTTTTAGTTGACTCTTTATTTTCATCATGTTTCAGGAAATCCCCAAGTTTAAAGTGGACATTTGAAGCTTGCAATAAAACTAGGACTTGGACCTAGTTAATAAAATAAAACATTATGTTATGGTTGTGTTATGTTGAACTTATTTCTTTATGGTGACTTATGGTTGTATTACATTTAAATACTTATGATAATATTATTTGCAATTTAAATATAGCGTTATGTGGCTGTGAACAATCTTAACCCTCACATCTCGACGTTTCCGCCGTCAAGGTTGGGGTGTGACATGGTCACTGCTTCCAAACCAGACACCATACAGGAGGCAATCAGGTTGGCCCATAGACTGACTGACCAGGCAGTCATCCAGGGAAAACTACCTCCACGAGGTTCGACATTGACCCCTTCAGACAGTAACAACAAGAGGAAATGGGAATCTGGTTCCACCAACAAGCAGAACAACTCTCAATCGCAACCTCAACAGTCACGGAAGTTTGACAACTATCGCCCATCTCATCAATCATCCTCATCCTCATCTCAGCAGAGTGGTGGCTACTCTGGGACGTTACCTAAGTGTAACAGATGCAACTACCATCACAACAGGAACTGCAAAAAGAATACTTGTGAGCGGTGTGGTACATTTGGCCATGCTGCTAGAGACTGTAGGGTGAATATGACATCTAGGCAGCCGGCCCAGAGGAATGAACAAAAAGGCTGCTATGAGTGTGGTCAGACCGGACACATCAAGAGGTATTGCCCAAAACTGAGGAAGAACAATGGTGGCGGTAATGGTGCTGATAACCGCAATGGCAATGGCAGTGGAAACAATGATAAGAATGGAAATGGTGGAGCCAAGGGAAGAGCTTTCATCATTGGTTCAGGTGAGGCTCGTAATGATCCTTCTACTGTAACTGGTAAATTTCCTATCAATGGTTGCTTTGCTTCGGTACTATTTGATTCTGGTGCTGATAAGAGTTTCATTTCGCATAAGTTCCTTAAATTGCTAGATGATAATTATGTAGCCCTAGATACCAATTATACAGTAGAAATAGCAGACGGTAAGATCATTGAGTCTTCACGTATATACAGAGGTTGTAAGATTAGCCTATCTGGGCATGATTTCGAAATTGACCTATTGTCTATTACACTCGGTAGTTTTGATGTCGTTGTCGGCATGGATTGGTTGTCTAAGAATCAAGCCGAAATCATTTGTCGTGAGAAACTTATTCGACTACTTTTGCCTGATGGAAAGATACTCACCGTAGAAGGCGACAGGAGTGGTGCAGTAGTTGGCATCATTTCATACATGAAAGCTCAGAAGTTTTTGAAGAAAGGACATTCGGCGATTTTAGCCCTAGTCACCGAAAAGACTACTGAGGAGAAACGACTGGAAGACATCCCTATAGTTAGAGACTTTCCGGAGGTATTTCCCGAGGACCTACCTGGACTACCCCCACACAGGCAAGTAGAGTTTCAGATTGAATTAGCACCTGGAGCAGCTCCGATCGCTCGGGCGCCGTACCGTTTGGCACCGAATGAACTACAAGAGCTGTCTAAGCAATTGCAGGAATTGCTGGACAAGGGATTCATACGTCCCAGCTCTTCACCCTGGGGAGCTCCAGTGCTTTTCGTGAAGAAGAAAGATGGAACCTTCAGAATGTGTATTGACTACCGAGAGCTGAACAAGGTGACAATCAAGAATAGATATCCACTTCCGCGCATTGATGACCTGTTTGACCAGTTGCAAGGATCAAGCTACTATTCCAAGATTGATCTGAGATCAGGTTATCATCAGCTTCGAGTCCGGGAGGAAGATATCCCGAAGACGGCATTCCGGACCCGTTATGGACACTATGAGTTCGCAGTAATGCCTTTTGGATTAACTAATGCCCCAGCAGTTTTCATGGACCTCATGAACCGTGTCTGCAAACCTTACTTGGATAAGTTTGTCATTGTCTTTATTGATGACATACTAATCTACTCTCAGAATAAGGAAGATCACGAGGAACATCTGAGGATCATTCTGGAATTGTTGAAGAATGAACAATTGTATGCAAAGTTCTCAAAATATGACTTCTGGATGCGAGAAGTGCAGTTTCTTGGTCATGTGGTGAACGAAAAGGGTATACATGTAGATCCTTCAAAGATTGAAGCAATCAAGGATTGGCCGGCACCAAAAACGCCTACTGAGGTGCGACAATTCCTTGGTTTGGCAGGTTATTACAGACGATTTATCGAGGGATTCTCAAAGTTAGCACAACCTCTAACTGCCCTAACTCACAAGGGAACCATCTACAAATGGGGCAGCCAAGAGGAATCAGCATTTCAGACACTTAAGGACAAGCTCTGCAGTGCACCGATCCTAGCCTTGCCAGAAGGAACAGATGACTTTGTTGTTTATTGTGACGCATCCATCCAGGGTTTGGGATGTGTGTTGATGCAACGTAACAATGTCATTGCTTATGCGTCTAGACAACTTAAGGTACACGAGAAGAACTACACAACGCATGATCTGGAACTAGGAGCTGTAGTGTTTGCCTTGAAGATTTGGAGGCACTACCTCTATGGAACTAAGTGCACGATCTATACAGACCACAAGAGTCTCCAGCACATATATGACCAAAAAGAGCTGAATATGCGGCAACGACGATGGTTAGAACTACTCAATGATTACGATTGTGCCATCAAGTATCACCCGGGTAAAGCCAATGTGGTAGCCGACGCCCTCAGTCGAAAAGATACCCCTAAACCTCGTCGAGTACGTGCATTACAATTGACCATTCACTCCGACCTACCAGAACAAATCAAGGCTGCCCAGTCTGAGGCCTTGAAAGTTGAGAACCTAAAAGCAGAATACATGCGAGGTATGGAGAAACAATTAGAGACCAAGACGGATGGAATCCGTTATTTCATGGAACGGATCTGGATACCACAATACGGGAATTTACGAGAACTGGTAATGGATGAAGCTCATAAGTCACGTTACTCAGTTCATCTGGGTTCAGATAAAATGTACCATGATCTGAAAGAGCGTTATTGGTGGCCTAACATGAAAGCTGAGATTGCCACCTATGTAAGCAAATGTTTAACTTGCTCCAAGGTTAAGGTGGAATATCAGAGGCCATCTGGTTTACTTCAACAACCGGAACTTCCAGTTTGGAAATGGGAGCAGATCTCGATGGACTTTGTCACAAAGTTGCCTAGGACTCCCAGCGGATGCGATACCATTGGGTTATAGTAGATCGTTTAACAAAATCGGCTCACTTCCTAGCAATCCGAGAGACTGATCGAATGGATAAGTTGACACGGATTTATTTAAGAGAAATAGTCTCCCGGCATGGTGTACCGGTATCTATCATATCTGATCGTGACGCTCGATTCACTTCTCACTTCTGGCAATCATTACAACGATCATTGGGAACGCGGCTGGATATGAGTACTGCGTATCATCCGCAAACCGATGGTCAAAGTGAGCGTACGATCCAGACATTAGAAGATATGTTACGTGCCTGCGTGATCGATTTTGGCAGTAATTGGGAAACTCACTTACCATTGGTTGAGTTCTCCTATAATAACAGTTATCACACCTCAATCAAGGCAGCACCATTTGAGGCACTGTATGGACGTAAGTGTCGATCACCTATTTGTTGGGCAGAAGTTGGAGAAAGCCAACTGACAGGTCCCGAGCTTGTGCACGAGACGACTGAGAAGATCGTGCAGATACGTAACCGTATGGCGGCAGCACGTGATCGACAAAAGAGTTACGCCGACAAGCGTCGTAAACCATTGGAGTTTCAGATTGGCGATAAAGTACTTCTAAAAGTCTCACCCTGGAAGGGAGTAATACGCTTTGGAAAGCGTGGCAAACTAAACCCCAGATACGTTGGACCGTTTGAGATTGTCAAACGGGTTGGTCCAGTAGCCTATCAACTGAATTTACCTGAAAAGCTCAGTGGAATACATAACGTGTTTCACGTGTCTAATCTGAGGAAGTGTCTATCCGATGACTCACTCGTCGTGCCATTAGAAGAATTGGAAATTGATAAACAGCTTCGTTTCATTGAAAAACCAGTTGAGATTATGGATCGAGAAGTCAAAACCCTAAGGCGTAGCAAGATTCCAATTGTGCGCGTTAGGTGGAACTCAAAGCGTGGCCCGGAGTTTACCTGGGAACGCGAGGATCAAATGAAGAAGAAATACCCGCAACTGTTCAAAGATCAGGCATCTACTTCTTAAGGTATCGTTTTGTGATATCTTTTCTTTCAATTTCGAGACGAAATTCCCTTCAACAAGGGGATGATGTCACAACTCTCATGAAACCTTACGTTCTTTATTTTGGGTTTATTTCAGAAATCTCAGAAATCCTATAATAAGAGAGCTTCTGACTTTCTAATTTTCGGGACGAAAATTCCTTCAACAAGGGGATGATGTGACAACCCGAGTTTTCAGGTTAACCTTGCCCCCCCTTAATTTAAACTATCTCCATCATATTTTGACAAATCAAATTATGCTTAATCAAATTATTATACCTTTCAATAATAATAATTAGTATTATTATAAATATCAAATTTAACAATTATTAACATACAAAATACAAACCAAAATTTTTAGCATGAAATGTCAATTAGACCAAGTGGAAGGGGCAATTGTGCCAAATTGCAAAAGAAGCAATGCAAACAAATAAATCATAAGCATTCCCGTAACCGACTCCATTCGGTATCTTCTTCTTCTCATTCGTAACCCTAATTCCCCCTGCCTCCTCTCCCGAAAGCTTCATTATCGCAAACCCCGTTCTCTTGGGCGATCACCGGCAACCTTCTTCGCGATTAAACGACACCGCAATCAACCGCAAGTACCCGACGATAGTGAACGGTGATCGAAGCAGCCCTTTCATCGATCGCTAGTCTCCGGCGACGCCCTCCGCGAGCCATCGGCAGCCCTCCCCTCTTGGTACACCATCGATCGACGACAACCGCCTTCACGATTTCAAACCGTTGGTAACCGCAGCCGTTCGTCAACAACCTATACGGTATGTTTCTCCGTTGCTCGTTACGTTACGGTTCCGGCTCGGTTCGTGTCGTTTGGATTCATGGCTGCGTTTGCTTGTTTCGTGCCTGTGTTCGGTTTTGGAATTCGTATGTATGCTGCGATGCGTATATATATATATGTATGTTTCTGCGTATATATATATACGTGCGTATATATATGTTTCTGCGTATATATGTGTTTCGTGTATATGTAGATATTTTATTATTGTTTGAATATGTGTGTGTGTTAATGCGTATGAATGTGTGTGTGTGCTGCGAATGTGTGTGTGTGCTGTGTGTGTGCTGCGAGTGTGTGATGTGTGTGTGTGTGCATGATGATGCGTGCGTGAGTGTGTGTGATGATGTGTGTGTGCAATCTGCTGTGTAAGTTTTGAGTATATATATGTGTGTGTGCTGTGAAATTTTGTGTGCTGCCCACATGTTCTATGCATGTGTATATATATATATAACTATTTTATTGTGTGTGTGTGTGTCATTTGTAACATGTGTGTGCTTATCTTGTGCATGATGTGTACTCCTGCAGCACATGTGTGTGTTTATTACGTGTAAATTGGTGATAGTGGTGTGTGTACTTCATGAATGGTAGTGGTGCAAGAAGGAAATAATATGCATTTATATTTTGGGTGTACATGTGTGTGTTGTGGTATGTATGTATGTTCCAATACATCATGTGTATGTTGCATTTATATAAAGTGATGTGTGCATGTGTTTTTGGATGTTTGGGCAAGGAAGGCGCATGGGGAGTTATTTGGTAGGCGTGTGAAGTATATATGTATGTGAGCATGTTGAATGTGCAAATAAATATATATTGTTGGTGTGCATGAGTTCGTGTTTAAATATATATGGTATGAGTCACAAGTGGTAACTTTATTAACTTTATGTAATATATTTGGTGTGAAATTATTATACAAATAATATAAATGCTCGAATAAGATATTTATAAATTATAGTGGATTTGGTGTATTGTAAATGATTTGATCTATACTTGTGTATGTTTGGGGATGGGTAAGTATCAATAACCGACACCGTAACTGAGCCGTGAAACGCGAAACCGTACGATTTCATTATCAAGTATTTAATATTGATTTGCATATATTAAATAAAATCCAGGTTGATCGGAGACCCTAACGTTTGTGCTTTCGTTTATTAGTTGCTGTGCATCTAAGGTGAGTTCTCAGCCCCACTTTACTTACTTTCTTTGGGGTGAAAGAAACGTGTGTTCTAAACGTATTTTCACCTGATCAGTATTACTTTAATATCACTTGTTTACTAGTGTGACACCATACTTAAGTCCTCACTTTCGAACCGTTAATATATGTACTCTAGCGAGGTAATTCTGAGTAGATCTACTGGGTTTGACAAACCCCACCCGGGCTAGTCGCGCTAGCACAATTTTCGTCAAACGGGTGTTTAATTGACCTAATTCTGTTGCTGTGACCGGTGTTCACAGCCGAGGCATTCTTTACGTTGTCAGCGTCGGTTGCGACTTCATACACTTAGTAACTTGTTGAGTAGACTAGCTATCTACTGATATTATCTTGATTACTGCATCAGTTTACTGTTATGTTCAATTTATCTAAACCTGTGGACTCACCAACCTTGTGTTGACACTTTAGCATGTTTCTTTCAGGTTCTTAAGCTGCGCACGAATAGGAGCATCTCGCATTGCATTTATCATCGTAGAGTCAAATGAGCAATCTACATTTTTTTATAAATTATATTTATTTGGTTTGCGCGTGTTTGCGCCGTTTTAGTTATGGTTTATACGCTTCCGCACTTATTTTCATGTTTCGTATTTAATCCTGATTTTAAGAAACTTTATTTAATTTGAAAATTATGTTTTATAATTAACGTGTCGTTTGGTGTAACTAGTGGCTGAGATCCTGGAAGTCACACGCCTAACGGTAATACCCCGTTTGTGAAATTTGAGGGTGTGACAGATTAAAAATAAAATTTTAAAAAGTTGATATTACTGTTTTATTATACATTAGAATATTATTTTATAATTAATAAATTTTATTATATTAATATTTTATTTATTCAATCCGTGTAATACACGGATATACTAAAACTAATTGATATATGTCAACATACAAACCTTCAACCGTAGCAGGCCAAGCATTCGATGCTTATTTTTCCCTATTTCTTAATCAGCAATAAAAAAGTAAGTAAACCCAGAAAACTTCAAAGACATAAAGAGTGACATTATATAATAAGATTAATGATATTATTTTATGAAAATAATATATAAATATATTAAAGATATTTTTTAAGTAAAGAAGTCGGCATTTGACTTTTCATTAAAGAACTTATATGCGAATCTCACTACACTAGATGATGATTGCAGCTAATGGAGAGTGTAACGCCTTAGTTTAATCGATTAATAAGTTGGATGTATGTGTGTTACACGTGTTAAAATATAAATTATATATTAAAATTATATATATATATTCCTTCTACTTTAGGCATTATTTTTAATTTATTTTATTTTTTTTCAATATATATATATATATATATATATATATATATATATATATATATATATATATATATTCTAATATATGTTTTATCAATAAGATTATTATATATAACAAACATATATAGGTATAAAACAATAGTATAAAAAGAAGAAAAAAAGTATTATTATTCATAAATATACATAAACCTTTTTATATATCTTTTTAAAATATTTTAATTTTAACAATGATTGGCTATAAATTAAACTATATTTTAACAAAATTAAGTCTTATCAAAGTACTTTAATAAAATGTTATTTATTTCTAGAAAGAAATTATTTTGATTATTATAGTATTAAATGAAAGTTATTAAGGGGACTTTTTTGAAGTCAGTATTTTTACCTAAATTATAAATTTATTGTGATGACGACACATGAACAAAACTCTTATTTTTATCATATGTAGGACTTGAATCCAATACCTTTATTTATTTTAATTAACTCCATCACTTAACCTAAGGATCATTGGTCATTACCATTTATACTTGTTACTTTAACATAGTAGAGTGTTAACAAAACGTGTTAGTTTATATTAAAAGGGTTATGTATGGTACGACACGTTCAACATGCATGTTTATTGTATCGTAATATCACACGTTTAATTAAATGTGCCTTTTACTTAGTTACTAACACCGACATGTTTAATAAGTAGGTTATGAAACACTACTCATATAACATAATGAGATTTAATCAGTTGCATAACACGAATGACATGTGATATTTAAAACAATTATTTAAATGCCTATTAAATATACCTCGAACATAATACTTCATACACTTTGTAAAAGATGGTAGTAATAAATGCAAGTAGTGTTAGAATTTTAGAATAATAATTTATAGCTATCTTGATATACGTGTAGCTATAAAATTATACAGTCTAGCATTTTTGTTTTTTTATTTATTGAGAACGTTTATTACTTATTGTATGCACGACAACAACCTCTCCCTCCCAAAGCAGCCCTAACGAGGGTCAAACTCTACTTTGATCCACCAACGCTATCCCTTATAGAAGAAATTGAGAAGCTTTTTAGGCTTTGTAAGTCGGCGTGTTATTGGCTTACGATTCAAACCTAAACCTCTCCGGGCAAGAGGGAAGACTTGGGACAATTCTGTGAGAAAGAATCAACTTTCTGGCCCCATCCCTGAAAGGTTGGGCGTTTGAAATTAGCCCACATGGCACAATTACTTAACATTGTTATGCATGTTATGTAGGGGATTCTTAATTCAAACACTTGGATAATTTGAAAGTTATGTACTCGTACTTTCAGATTGAAATAATTTGATGGTTCAACCTGAATTTATCAATCAAGTACAACTCATAATCAATCTAAAAAATCAAGTAATGAACCAACATATGACCAGAAACAAGAATAAAAAAATGTATTCAGTGGAAGAGCCAACCAAAACAAGATGAATTCATATCTAAGGGAATGGCCAGATATACCTGATGATGATTATCAAATTTTTATTCAAATAATGCATAAGGTTGGAGCCATTTTTTAGTCTAGATTTCAAATGTTAAAGTTCAAGAACATGAAATTCTAATATATTTTTGGTGAAGCGGTTTTATCATAGTAAAATCCTTGGACCCAGTTCCCCCCGGATCTCCGTTAAAAGGGCGTTGCCCTCGTGGAACACCCATTGCTAAGGAGCTATTAGTTGTACTCTGCACCTCCTAATTTATTTGATAATTATTAAGATTTACATTGGTTAACAAGCTAATTCAATTACACTAAAAATAACTTGCATGATATAATACGATATAATACGGTTTGAACTCATTTTAGGGCATTTTTATACCATGTCATCATCGTGTGTGCTCACTAATGAGTGAAGGCTTTGTTTTAATTTTTTATAAATATATCGATTAAATGTGAGCAATACATCTAAAAAATCAAACTTTTATTCAAGCTTTGGTTACTTACCATTGCCTTTAAGTAAAAGTACAATCAATAAAGGTCAGTGTTTAACCACCTCTTTTGATCCGGTCTTGCATGAAAGACAATTTACTTTTTAATATATTCAGAACACAAGGGCGGTAATTATAGCCGATATCAAATTAGTAGTTTATTGGTACACTGCATATGAATTTATGGTTTTTAATAATAAAATTAATAAAATACGAAGTTTGAAATATTGATAACCAAGTATTATATGTATACTAGTAAAAGATAATTATAATTTTTTTTTGTAAAACATTATATATCAAAGTCATGAAAGAAACAAGTTTTACTTAAACCAATAACAATAAATATAATAATGAATTTCTAATATTGTTACTTATACTAGTAAGTTATAACATTATAATATCACAAAGAAAAGCTAACAAATAGTGTTTGAGAAGACTTAACTCATGACTTTTATTATAAAAGTGAACATATCATTTAGTTACTTTTTTGTTATTCTTGGTGGAACAAAATAAATTTAGGCTATTAATATAAAGACATCCCCTATACGTCGCGTATGGGTCTATAGGCGGCGTATAAGATCGAAAACATTGAAAACGAAGAAAATTAAGAGGGGGAGGAGGGCTGTTAGAGGCATGTATGCCTCATATAGCCCTATATGACTATGAGGCTATACAATGCGTGTAACAAATTTCGACACTAACTACAAGAAAAAATTCATGGGGCTGTCAGATGGGTTATACGCCCCGTATAAGGCTGTACGGCACGTATAGAAGTTTGGATTTTTAATTTATAATTTTGAGGTGTCTATATATCCATACCCAATTTATATTACATACTACTAATTCATTATTCATGAAGCACATTGTACAAGCAAGTTGAGCTTGTTTTCCTTAATTTATAACATCACCCCTCAAAAAAATTACAATACGGTTCACATAAATCTAACTACATTTATCATTTAAATCACATCGTTTATCATCTTTTTTCTTTTTTTAACCACTCAGTTATGTTACATGACAAACTTACAGCTCTAGTCTTTGTATCTTTTTCTTATTACTTATAAAACGAGATATATATAAAATTCTAA
The DNA here is from genome assembly GCA_025215565.1 of Flaveria ramosissima. Taxonomy (NCBI): domain Eukaryota; kingdom Viridiplantae; phylum Streptophyta; class Magnoliopsida; order Asterales; family Asteraceae; genus Flaveria; species Flaveria ramosissima. Next base: position 53,908,585 of record CM046031.1, on the reverse strand, counting down.
GTGTATCATCGTGTCCTTATTCTTATCTACTGTCTATATAAATTTCATCCAATAGGTGAATCATTCGTGATAACATAACGTAACATACACACGAATGTACAAACCATTAAAACTGCTTAAATGTTTTATTTGTATTTTGTCACTCTTACAACTTTAAATTATAATAATATCTTTAAAAAATTATGCTTTAACCGTTACGACTTGCTTATTTTTAACCGTGTTCACCCTCAATTTTTTCCCAAAGGTGCAAATACCATGCAAATAAATCTAGTATTTAATGCTCAATTTACAAGATTCTCCACTCCAAATCATTTGTCACAACTCACAGGTTACCTCATCATCTTCTTCCACCACCACCACCACCACCGTCAATGGAGAAATCCGGTTACGGCCGCGACGGAATATTCCGATCACTCCGACCACCGTTAACCACCATCCCCACCACCACCTCAATGATCTCCTTCCTCTTCCGCAACGTCTCATCATACCCACACAAACCCGCCTTACACGACTCCGATTCCGGCGAAACCCTCACTTTTTCCGACTTCAAAACCACCGTCGCAAAGCTCTCACACTCCCTCAACACCCACCTGAAAATCACCCAATACGACGTCGTCCTCATCTTCGCCCCCAATTCAATCCAATACCCTGTTATCGTGTACTCGATCATAGCCCTTGGTGCCATCGTCACCACCGTCAACCCTCAGTACACCGTAGGAGAGATATCGAAACAAATTAAAGACTCCAACCCTAAATTGATCATCACTGTTGAAGAATTGTATCATAAAGTTGAGAGCTTTGGGCTTCCTGTGGTGTTTTTGGGGTCGAAGAGTGTGAGAAAAGGGTGTTTTTCGTATAAAGATTTGATTTCGGCATCTGGGTCGGTTTCAGAATTGCCTAAGGTGTCGATTCGAGGGGGTGATACTGCAGCTTTGTTGTATTCATCTGGTACTACTGGTGTTAGTAAAGGTGTTGTTTTGAGTCATATGAATTTCATTGCTGTTTCACAGATGTTGACTTCTGATCAGAGGTTAATGGGGGAGAAAGATTATGTGTTCTTGTGTTTTTTGCCAATGTTTCATATATTTGGATTTGGGGTTGTGTTGTATTCTCAGTTGCAAGAAGGGAATACTGTTGTATCAATGGGGAAATTTGATTTTGGGGGGATGTTGAAGAACATTGAGAGGTATAAAGTGACACATTTGTGGGTTGTTCCACCTGTGTTTCTTGCTTTGACTAAACAGGATGTGGTGAGCAAGTTTGATCTTTCGTCGTTGAAGCAAATCGGGTCGGGTGCTGCACCGTTGGGGAAAGAGTTGATGGAGGAGTGTGCTAAGAAGTTGCCTCATGTTGTTGTTCTTCAGGTGAAGTTCTTGATCTCAATTACAGTTGTGTTGGTTGTAAAAGTTGAACTTTTAGCTGTTTATTGCCATATTTGTATATATGTGTATGATGTAGATTGTAGATCTATGATGGAGTTGATTGTTTACTGCAAATGCATATATGCACATGGGTTACTTGGTTATTTTGTGATGTTATATAATCATGAAAATATGGTGAAAAAAGAAAAGAAATCTTGACTGACACTTTTAACTAAACATGCTAGACCATCTACAACATGCTAGAAACTTGTGATTCTGTGATTTTTTTTTCTTTTGGAATCTTGAAAATATGTGATGAAAACAAGAAAACATATATCATGCCAGTCTTCTTGATATTATTATAGTGGACATGATTGTGTAAATTCATATGTTTTTGTTATATGTTTTCCACCCTTTTTGTTGATCCTGCAAATTATATTTTTTTGATGAAATTTTAATTGCAACCTTATGCTACAACAGGGATATGGTATGACTGAAACGACTGGGGTCATTTCAGTTGAAAGTCCAATTATGGGTCCCCGACACTCTGGCTCAGCTGGTAGGCTTATCCCAGGAGTCGAGGCCCAAATAGTGAGTGTAGATACCGGTAAATCTCTTCCTCCTAATCAGATGGGCGAAATATGGGTTCGAGGAGCCAATATGATGCAAGGTATGTTCCTTCTATTATTATCAGTACATCATTTAATTTAGAGGCCGTAAAATGGGTGGGTAAAATGGGTGGGTTGGATAAAGAGTCGATACTAGTAAGTTTTGTTCATGTCAGGGTCGGACTGACCCAAAACACATTTTGTCCAAAATATTTAGTATTTTACTCTTTTAGAGATAATTTGTGTGATTGCGAAAGTTATTTTATTTCAATGTTAGTCTGATTTTTAAGAATATAATGGTTAGGAGGTTTTATGTATTGAAAATACATTTTCAGGGTGTGTTTCGACCCCGTTGATTGATTTAGCCTGGTTTTATTTTAACCAACACTTTTTGTTTTTTAATTATCCCTGTTTAGAAATAAAGACAAAGTAACCGAGTTGAGATTACCACCTCTTGTTTGATTATTCATTTAACTATATGCTAATTTCGAATGGGGTAATATTTGTCGCATTTAATCTTATTTGGTTCTTAATTTCAGGTTACTTTAATAATCCTCAGGCTACAAAGCTTACTATAGATAAACAGAGATTCGTGCATACCGGGGATCTTGGATATTTTGATGATGAAGGTCAATTGTTTGTTGTTGACCGAATCAAAGAACTCATCAAGTACAAAGGTTTTCAGGTAAACATGTTTTGTTCATGCATATAAAGATTCTATTTTGATAGGTTCTTTGTAAAGGTGTCAAATTTCGATCCTTTTTTAACCGCTCTTTCAAACCTTATCATGTATATTTGGGGTGTAAAACAAGAGCTCGAGTTCGGCTCTATAGTTATGTCAATGTGTGTGTGTATGTATATATATATATGTTATATATACTAATTATATCATATTAAATTCATTATATCTATAAGAATTACAGTCTCGTTTAGGCTCCTAGCCAAGCTCAACATATGAAGTTGGGCTTGGGCTCGGGCTCATTTATCAAACCAACTTAACCTTAGGCTAGAGCGCGGCCTCCAGCTTGTTTAAACTTGGGTCAGTTCAAGCTTTTAGTGAACTGATCTCGAGTATCTCACGATCATTTTGGCTTGTTTACACCGATGCTGGCCATGACGGGCATTATGATCTTTACTCTCTGTTCATAATTTTCAGGTTGCACCAGCAGAGCTTGAAGCACTTTTGCTTTCACATTCTGAAATATTAGATGCTGCAGTAATCCCGTAAGTCATAAATATAATCTTTATTTAAACCATTTAAATCTGTTCCATAATCTTTAAAATCACATAATCCTTCTTATTAGGTTTCCTGATGCTGAAGCTGGCGAGGTCCCGATTGCATTCGTGGTCCGATCTCCAACCAGTTCGTTGACCGAAGAAGACGTTAAGAAATTTATTTCCGAGCAGGTAAACATTCATATTATTTCATGATTATTTTGCACAAAATTCATTTTCAATTGAAACTTGGCTCCGATACCATGATAAACCACAAAATATATCATGTATTAGAATTGTATATTGACTGTGTATACAGAGAATAATATTACACTCGGATACCTTCTAGATATGATAATTATATAAACGGGCTCGTATTTTATGATTATTTGCATAAAATTTGTTTCTAACTGGAATTTTAACGATGTAGGTTGCACCTTATAAAAGATTAAAGCGGGTGACATTCGTGAACAGCGTTCCAAAGTCACCTGCAGGGAAAATTCTTAGGCGTGTACTTATCGAAAAGGTTCGTTCAAAAATGTAACATTTTTATGTATGATGGTTTGATCTTCCTGTTCTTAAGGAGTTCATGAGATTTGTATTAGTTCGCCAAGAAAACTGAAATTATCAAGAATTTCATGATATTATTTTAGTTTACGTTTTTGTAATTTGTTATACGAAGTATCGGTGAAGATATAATAGGTTAAAAAATTAAGTGTCTTATTTTTATCTTTAATAAATATATATTAGCTTTTATGTTTTTGGAGACATGTGTCAAGTCTCATCGGAAGCGTATGATTTCGTGTATATCATTGTTCACTGTGTGTAATCTGTCACCTACTATGTATTGGTCACTTACTATGTGTTGAATGTTTGTCTATGTTTATTGTTTGCTCGTTGTCTATATATGTTTATAAGATTTGCTTGTGATGATCCACTATATGGTAATAGTACATTGTATTGTTTATATTCTTTTTTTATTGCTTTAGAGTCTGGGGTCTCTCTAGAAGCAGTATCTATATTCATTGTGATAGAAGTAAGGTTTGCTTACATTTCATCCTCTTCTGACCTCGTTAATAGCTTGGTTTTTTATGAGATTTACCGTGCTTAATTATGGTTATGATGTCTTAATGGAAGCAAACTCTATACCATGTAGAATAGGTAAGGTTTGGTGGTTTGCTCTCATTCCATCATTGCCATAAGTTACTAATAGCGACTTTATGAATAAGATATATTGGTATGTGTGTATGTGTGTATGTGTGTTGTATGAGTATTGTTGTATATATTAAGCTTATATATTAATTTATAGTGTGATGAATTCAAATATATTATTTACTTCTAGTTAATATATAATTTAGTGACAAGTAAAAAAGTTTATAATATAAACTGAGATTAAGAAACCTTAAACAAGATTTTAGAGCAAAAAGAACTATTTCCTAATTTTTTATAAAATAAATAAATATTTTAATTAACTTTAGGTGATAATGTATTTAAACTTTGTGTATAATAAAGTAAGATAAAATTATAAATTTTCATTTCATTTCTTGAACAAGAACACTTGAATCAAAAGAATGGTATGGAATGGTCCGAATCCATTCCTTTCCTTCCACTACCAGGATGTTTAGTCTCTTTTGTCAAGTTATCAAGTCGTTAACTTTTTCTGGATCAGTAAACTTTTTACTGTTAAATATCATCTAATATAACACTTAGTAAGAATCTAAAATTATATTATTTTTTACGGTATCTAATCACTAGCGTCACTAGACTATAAAACCATTGGCATTAGATCATCAACTATCAGGAATGTATAAAATCGCCCGAGTTGGTCAAACCAACCATTTTTATTTTTAATCTTTTTTGAATTTAATTTTTCATAATAGCTTAATCGGGGTTGAGCTCAACAAACATGTGGTGGATAATATGTCAACATCAATCGGGTGTAAATTGGACAAGTTACAATTCAAATATCTTGGTCTACCAGTTGACAACAATATAAATCATATGAAAAAGTGGTGTCTAGTGATCGAGGTTTTCAAAACAAAACTATCGTCATGGAAAGCTAACTCTCTGTCCTTTGGTGGTCGTATTACAATCGTAAAGTCATCATCCGCTGAGTGCATCCTCTTGATTAGCAGATTGTTCGAGATTGTGTCACCGATATTATGTAAATTGTAATCTTCGTTAAAGATCTAGCAGATTGTTCGAGATTGTGTCACTGATATTTATGTAAATTGTAATCTTCGTCAAATCTTTAACGTTCATATAACGACTCTTTTCTCTATGGAGGTTATTTGATGAATCCTTGATGTGTTTCCTTTTATTATCACGGTGCAAAACAGAAACCATGAGTGACATTGGTTCATATTATAAAATAAATGAATTAATAATAATGATGTTTAGCGTAGTGGTTGAGGTAATGTATCCAAAACCAAGACATAAATAATTAAATATAAGAAGGTTTTGGGTTCGAGTCTTGTTCAAATAAAAAAATGCTTTAAGATGAGTCAGTAGGTTTTTTCAGTTGTAAGTTTCCTCCTAAGCGGGTTGGAGGCGTGGTCTCGATTGAAAAAAAGATAGGTGAGCCCGACTAAGATAACAAATATCAGAATCATAATACATTAGCGTCTTATTTAAAATTAAACTCAATAGATTATTTCACAGCTTAATTATCAATATCAACTATCAAGTATTTCTAGTCACCACTCACCATAGTTCAGTTTTGTCTTTAAACTTATCTGATTTAAAATTAAACTCAATAGATCATTCCACAGCTTAATTATCAATATCGACTATCAAGTATTTCTAGTCATCACTCACCATCACCATAGTTCAGTCATGTCTTTAAACTTATAGGTATCAATTCTAACGTGATATGAAAGTGAACATGAAATTTGTAAGGTTCAAATTTAATCTAAACTAGTTTACACACCCAGATCTAGTATAATTAAACATATCATGTTCGGATTAATCTATTCATAAGTTACCCATAAATTGTATATTTTATTTCTTAAAACATGTCGAACCGCATAGAATCTTATAACATACCTTGCAAAATATCCTTTCGATACGTCGGCTTGAGTTCAATCACTTAACCAAAAACACGACACGTGTCCCCTCTCTCCAAACACACCCACTATAAAACATCCTAAACCTGCATCACTCATTCTCCTCTCAAACCCTCATACCTCTGAGGATACATCATCAATTCATCATCATCATCATCACACCCACAAATCCACCAGTGATCCATTTCACAAAACCCCTTTTATCCCAATCAACCCCAAGATCCTCCAATCCCCGATTCTCAACGTACCGATCTGATCAAAAATCACTTTTTTAGGGCTTGTGGTTCATAGATTATTGATGTTGGATTATTGGTTCGATGTGGGTCTGATCGTGTTTGTTTTGTTTCAGATGGTGTCGGATGCGAGCAAGAAGAAGGCTCTGCAGAAGAAGGCGGCGGCCGCGGCGAAGAGAGGCGGTAAGGCGGCCGCCGCCGCTAGTGCCGCCAAAGCGGCGGCGATTGGGGCGGCGAACGGTGGGTCCAGTTCGGATAATTTGATGAATGGGATGGGGGCTCTTACGATCTCTGATCGCACTTGTACTGGTGTTCTTTGTTCGCACCCTTTGTCGAGGGATATTCGGGTATGAATTGATCTGTTTTTGGGTTGTTAAATTTGGGGTTTTTTGTTTCTGTTTTGAATCGATGTGTTTTGGTGATTTTGTATGATTCATGTAAGTGGAAAGTAATCAGCTTTTTGCAGTTTTTTATGACAATTTGAGAAATTTTGCTTTTAGGGTTCTTAGATTACGTGAAACAAAGATTGTAAATTGTAATCATCGTTATGTATGGAGGAAGATGTAGCGACAAGTTATGCTTTTGTGTTCTGATTTGAATTGTTTTTTAATACTATTCGACAAATTGTACTTTTATAGTTTTATATATGGTTTTTAAGTTGGATGCTGATAATTGATCTGTTTCTTTTGTTATATTTGTGGGTTTTGGTTTCTGATTTGAATTGATTTATCTGATGATTTTGTGTGATTTATATACTTTTAGGGTTGTTAGATTGATATGAAATGATGATTATACAATGTTGTATATGGAAGAACATATCGAGATGTGTTTCTTGATGTTAAGTACTATAGGAATATCGACAATTTATGATGTTAAGCATTTTGTATATACCTTTGTTTAGACTTAAGAGGACATTTGATCATGTTTGTTGGTGTATGTATTCATTGCTAAGTTTAAGTAGAGAATTGCGAGAAGCGTGTAAGCATTAGCCACTTAAATATGGTGTCGTTGACATGATATATTGGGAGAGGGAAAGAGAGACAGTTATGCAGTTAAATGTCAGCTATATGTACATGTGTTTCTGCTGTTTTTGCAGTTATGCACTTAGGTCATGCACTCAACTAACTTTTCTCTCTGTGTGTATGTATATATCTATATGTTATAACTTATAATAAGTATGTGATCTACTTTTATCAATGCATCACGGGTTCACGTTTAGAGCTTCAAATACGCAAATACATTAATCACAATCCCACACTCTTTAGGAAAATGGAATATGGGTATGGAAATAGCAGATCTTTTGTTTTATATTTTTCGGTTTTGTTTTTGGTTGGAGTTGTGAGAGTTCCTCCCTCCCTCCCCTCAACTCCGTGTAATTTTTGAAAGCACAAATGCTATTCCATTTTAGGCAGTCTTTTCAATTTCTTATTGTTCTCTAAAATCTTTAATATTTCTAATTGTGTATGGAAAGAACAAGAATGATGTTTATTATGTTCTTCCGGGTGGTGTGTGTATTTCATTAGATTTTGATTACCAAATATGACAAATTCGTATACTTACATATGCTATTATGGAATTTATGGAAACACAGTGAAGATATCTTAATATTTGGCATCGCTTTCTAAAACTTGGCTAAAGATGTTTCAATGTCTGATACTCCTGTTTTATATAATGGAATTTTGTTTTAAGATATCTTAATGTTTGTTATTTTGTGTACTATTTTGTAACTGTAACCTTTTTTTTCACGATTGCAGATAGAATCTTTGTCACTTACTTTCCATGGGCATGATCTTCTTGTTGATACAGAGCTGGAGCTTAATTACGGGAGGTTTGCACCATTCTTGTGTGCCATATTTTTATTTCTTTATTCATTTGGATAATTCTTTAAACGTTTTGTAATTATGTTGTCGTTTACTAGACGTTATGGTTTGCTTGGGCTAAATGGCTGTGGGAAGTCAACTCTTCTTACTTCAATTGGAATGCGGGAACTACCAATTCCTGAACACATGGATATATTCCATCTCACCAGAGAGATTGAAGCTTCTGACATGTCATCACTCGAGGCTGTGATGAATTGTGATGAAGAGAGGCTGAAACTGGAAGCAGAAGCTGAACGTTTAGCTGGACAGGTTCGTACATAACTTAAATCTAAAAGTAGCGAGTTAATGCTTGTTAAATAGCATTTATTTACCGTAGTTTGCTTGTGAATTCAGGATGATGGCGGTGGTGAGGCACTTGAACGTATCTATGAACGTTTGGATGCTATGGATGCATCCACTGCAGAAAAACGTGCTGCTGAGATTTTGAACGGTTTAGGTTTTAACAAAAAGATGCAAGAAAAGAAAACTCGGGACTTTTCTGGTGGTTGGAGAATGAGAATCGCTTTGGCTCGTGCTTTGTTTATGAATCCAACCATTTTACTGCTAGATGAACCCACAAATCATCTCGGTGAGTTGTTTCTCAAGAATTATAGTAAAAAACAAAAACGGATAATCAAGTTCAGATTTTTATGATGTGTTGTGAGTTGATTGCAGATCTTGAAGCGTGCGTGTGGTTGGAAGAGACTTTGAAGAACTTTGAGCGGATTCTTGTTGTGGTCTCGCACTCTCAAGATTTCTTGAATGGTGTATGCACCAACATTATACACATGCAAAGTAAGAAACTGAAGATGTATACTGGTAATTATGACCAATATGTTCAGACCCGTTCAGAACTCGAAGAAAATCAGATGAAACAGTACAAATGGGAGCAGGACCAGATTGCTAACATGAAGGAATACATAGCCCGGTTCGGTCACGGGTCGGCTAAACTGGCTCGACAGGCTCAGAGTAAGGAGAAGACCCTAGCCAAAATGGAACGTGGTGGTTTAACCGAAAAGGTCACTCGAGACAAGGTTCTGGTTTTCAGGTTTGTTGATGTGGGCAAGCTTCCGCCACCTGTACTTCAGTTTGTAGAGGTTACTTTCGGTTACACGCCTGAAAACCTGATCTACAAAAATCTTGACTTTGGTGTTGATCTTGATTCCCGTGTGGCTTTGGTGGGACCTAACGGAGCTGGTAAGAGCACGCTTCTGAAGCTGATGACAGGGGAACTGGTTCCTCTTGATGGCATGGTGAGGCGGCACAACCACTTGAGGATCGCGCAATACCACCAACACTTAGCTGAAAAACTCGATCTTGAATTGTCGGCTTTGTTGTATATGATGAGAGAGTACCCGGGGAATGAAGAGGAAAAGATGCGGGCTGCCATTGGGAGATTCGGGCTGACCGGGAAAGCCCAAGTGATGCCCATGAAGAACCTATCAGACGGTCAAAAGAGCCGTGTGATATTTGCGTGGTTAGCTTTTAGACAACCACAGATGCTGCTTTTGGACGAGCCGACCAACCACTTGGATATCGAGACAATTGACTCGTTAGCCGAGGCCCTAAACGAATGGGACGGGGGAATGGTGCTTGTTAGCCATGACTTTAGGCTCATCAACCAGGTGGCCCATGAGATATGGGTGTGTGAAAATCAAACCGTGACCCGATGGGAAGGCGACATTATGGGCTTCAAAGAGCATTTAAGGACCAAGGCTGGTCTTTAAGGCTAGATCAGTAAACCGTCACGATCATAGTCTCCATATAAATACCAAGCTCGAGGGTCGGGTTCGGACCAGCATGTCCGGTAGCTAATGGTTCGTAGAGGACATGGTATGTGTTCAGAGGCGGGCCGGGCCAGCTGGGCTTTCATCATCCTCTTGTTTTTAATATGGGTTTGTGTTCTTGCACTATAATGGGTTTGGTTTTACCAACAAGAATCTATTTGTTATAAATTTAGAGTGTAATGACCTATTTCTAAGTTATATTTGGGTTTTGTTATTGAAATCTTTATGTCCCGGTAGTGGTTCCAGGGTTCTGGTATCGAGTCGAAACGGATTTTGAAACTGGTATGGCAAGATCTAGTAACTGACCTGAACCGTAGGGGTGAAACGATGTTTGAAATTCTATCGGTGAAACCGGTTGGAACCTGTCAGACTCGAACGGGTTCAAAACCATATTTTGTTGATCGAACCTAAACTGGTTTGACTTCGAACCGGTTCAGGCTAAAAGCTGTTTTGTGCACACCTGACACCTATGTTCATGTTAGGCTGTTTCTATACTTGTCAATTGGGCTCCGGCCTTTCATAACCAATGAGCCCATATGGCCGTATATGATTCTAATTGGGTCGGGCCTAATTGGTCTAGATCTTATCCTTCGATGGGCGTATAACTAGCGTTTAGTAGTTATACAACGCTCGTTTTTAAGGTGTTTTTTAGTCCGCGTGAACGAGAGGAGACGAGATGTGGGTTTGGCTGACATGAATAAAAGCATTTGTTTAATCATACAAGCAACTCACATATACTACATAACTATGCAATCCAAACTTAATAAAATCATTAATAACCTTTCATCGCGGTTTTAAATAAACTACAATCACATATCATCTCTTGAACTAGACAATCTGTTAGCCAACATCCACTCAAGCTCACTCGGCCTACACGGCACCATGAGCGCACCACCATGGTCGAACCCATACTCCTCGGCTGCCCTCTCCAACAATCTTCGAAACAATGGCCAATCAAGATACGTTAATGGAACCACAAACCTTCTTTCTTCATCATCGTCGGCTGCAATTACAGCAAAATACCCTTTTCTTACATCTTTGGGGACTCTACTCTTCCTCGCGCACCAATTTTTGGCTCGTATAAGACACGTTCGCAGCTTCTCAACCGCCACTTTAAGCTTTGGAACTCCATTGTTCTTCTTGGCAAGATGACGCTTCTTCAACTTTCCCATTTTGTATATTCTCTTTTGAACAAACGCGCGTTTGTACTTATCTATATCATCTAACATTATCATTTTCACATCCTTTTATAGACTACTTGAGGGAAAGTTAAGGTTATTATATGTGTCTTATGTGAATGAAGATGCAACAGTTGCATGTGCATGGGAACAAACCATGTATGAAGGGTCATTGTTCTTGTAGAGTCGTGTTTGTCGATTAAGTTTGTAGAAAAATTTCTTTCACCAAATTTTAATATAATGTAATCGGTCTTGTGGACCAGACAATAATAAGTTTTAACCGAAAAATGTGTACAGACTGAGAAGGTGAGTTAAAACATTTACATATGAAAATAAATAATAATTGTATGAAATATGATTGTTAATGTTTTTGAATAAAACAGTTTATAAAGTACTAGCCATAAATGTATATAGTATTTAGGTAAAACTTTAAGTTATCAGTTTGACTAACTAAAAATAAAACACCAGAAGAAGAAGGTGTTAAAAATGTCAAGTGGACCTATAACTTAAGGTATTGTGTCTTTCGTTCTGTTACTAGCTTATTCAAAAACTAAACGAATACGACACAACAAATTATAAAATATTTTTAAGTAGTATATATGCACAATATCAAACATTCAGTATTTCAGTTATTGTTATTCTATACCTAGTAGTTAAAGTTTTGTTCAATATACTACAATATTCAATGGCGGATCTTGAAGACACGTTCAGGGATAACAAAAAAAAATTACCGTACATTTATATAAATAAAAGAAAAAACAACATAATAAAGGAAATTAAACAAATAAATAATAGATCTCAAACTCTCCTCTTTGATTTTCATAACTTGAAAACGAAACATTCATATCCCTAATTTTCATAACAAATAACACAAAAATATTAAAATTTAACAATCATAAGCCCTATATCCTCAATTTCATAGTCTAATAAAGTAAAAATTGTTACCTTGAGTGAATGAGCGGCGAAGGTAGGTTGTCCGGTGGCTGGTGAAAAAGGTGGGTAGTGCACAGACGGCAGGTGAGGTGATGTTTGCTGTTACTGAGTTGCTGGACGCTGGTGCTACTAGATCTTCCATTCTTTTTTTTATGTTTTATATTTTTATTTGCGCTTATAATTGTATTGAGTAATGTGTAATGGGTAACGGACTAATGGATCACTTAATAGATCACTAATGGATAAATGACATACTGGGTATTTAATATTTGGTTTAAGATCAAATTTTATAAAATGTATTGTTTTATAAATTATTAGATTTTTTTATAAAATTTAAAACTTTCAATTAAGTGTTGAGTTTAAAAAAATTAGGAGTAACGTAAAATCGTATTTTTTTAAATAAAATCATAATTTTTTTACCCTACCCGTAATAAGTTGAGGGGTAGTGGAGGCACCCCTCAACGATGCATACGTCCGCCCATGTATTTTATTCATAAGTCGTAACATTTACAAAGGTTACAAAACTTTATAATACTTCAAATTGTCATATATAAACTTTATAAGTATGACAATCGATGGTTTCTTTTTAACAAGTTGTCATTTGAAAACAAACTATACGTTTGTTACAAAACAGATTTCAAGTAGAAATATATGAGAAGTACATACACATATTTTTTTGTTTTATACGAATATATAACACGTTTGTGCAATTGACTAACAATTTCTTTTTTTAGTGTGAGTAATGAATTTGTCCCGAAACAAGAATATAAGTTTAATAATTTATGTAAAACCGATTAATCTGTACCCATTAAGTAACATCAATGAATATTTTAGCCACTCTAAAAATTAAAAAAGAGCATTCTTTCTTTTCTAAAGTTCAACTTTAATTTGTAATTTCGTGTAGTCATAAAAAATTGATCCGACATTGATCTATTTTTATCTTTTCTTAACTTTATATCATGCTTTAGATCAAACTTTAGAAAATAAAAAATATATATTTATATTAGTATTAAGTTATATATCAAATATTTGCATACTTTAGGACCTAGGGTTAGGATCATTTGACAACAAATCAATATCTTAAAGAAATAAGATAACTAATATTAATAGTTTATATTTTTTGAATTAATACTTTTTACACATGTGTAGATAGTATAACTTACATATATTTACACATTTATAGATTAATAATGTATTCAATGTTATCTTTTTGTACTTTAAGAAAGATGATTAAACATTTTATTTTAATCATTTTTGTATATAACATAAAAAAATTGTGTGTTGATAGGAGTTCTTATAGTTTCCCTAGATATTTGTGAGTTTTGAGATGGTCCTAGCCTTTAGAACCTATTATCAAAATCGAATATTTAGATTTTTATCATAATGAACATATAAATACATAATTACAAGAGTGAATGCAAATTACAGAATCCACAAAATATAAAATATAATATAACATGAATAAGGGTGGGCGGAGTAATCCTGTAGCAACTCTATGACCCACCCACATCGGAAAACATGGAGCATTGTTCTAGTTTGACCCACCACCGCAAGAGCCACACAGCTCCTTCCCTATCTCACATCTTCACGGCTACGGCGGTGTATCTTCCTCGAGTTTCATATTCCCCGACCCCAAGCCGCACACCTGGGGTGGCTTGACAACTACCGGTCTTCCTGTTCTCGTAACGACTGCGCTTTACCTAAGTATATTATATCATATCTTACCTATCATTATTCATAAAATTACACTTAAAACCACTCAAAATTCGAAAAATATAGGAGCATAAACGAGTCGAATTAAGCTTGCCTAAGCTTGAGGTCGATTCCTTTAGTTTAAGGGCTCGAGTCGGCTAGTTTCAAGCCCTATGTCTGAAACTCGAGTTTTGTTTGTTAATAGTTCTTTTAACCTGCAGCTCGAGTAGGGCTTTGCTCGTTCATTATCAATGGAATATTTAATTATTTCATTTATATTTAAAATTATTTTTATTTATATTTATTATCATAAATTTTATTACAAAAAATATATATTTACTTATTTTTATTATATGAAAATAAGAAAACATTATATTTGTATCAATAATGGTCTTTTTTTGGCTAGCAAGTCTAGCAAGCTCAACATGCATTAAACAAGCTCTAGTTTAGAAGTTATTGTTGATTTCAGTTAATTGAAATTTAGTTTAAGCTCTGATAAAATACTAATATGGGTTAAGAGGTGTAAAATGCATCTCTTTAGACGACTAATCACATTTAGTGTATGTTTGGGATTGTTTATTTTCACCCTACTTTTGACTTATTGACTTTTAAGAAATTAATAAGTCAAAAAAATGTTACCAAAACCAAAATGACTTCTGAAACTGACTTTTTATATAAGGTAAAAATAAGGTTTTGAAAAGTAAGGGGAGAGTTACTTATTGACTTTTGAAAACTACTTTTGGTACTACTACCTCCTAGTAACTCTTATCATTTTTAAAGTATGTCTTTTTTGGTCATTTGACAACGTTTTAATTTATAATCTATTCCAAACACTTTTTTTAAAACTCATTTTGAAAAATCATAAGCTAATAAATCATTTTTATCAAAAGTTCTTTTCAATCAAAATAAGGAATCCCAAACATAGTGGCATGAAATCTCAAAGGTGAAGGGTATAGCGCCCCTAGGCCTGTTCAATGTTAAACTAATTTGGTTGGATGATTGATGTTATGTAAAAACTCTTTATTAGTAGGGATTGACTATTAATAGAAACTAATCATCAGTCGTATGTGTGTTCATTATTCAAATCAAGTTCAAAAAATATTGAAATCTTATTCAAATCAAATTCGAATCTACAAATTTCAAATCAAACCAACCCAATTATTTGAGTTTGAATTCGAGTTATATGATTAATATTTTTATTAAAAGTATATATTTTTATTTGTATATATGTGTATATAATTTTGATTTTAATTTTATTTACTTTTTCTTCTAATTTGGATTATTCAAAATTTCTAATCCATCGTAATTAAAATGGAAATTGTTTTTATAAATTTGAATCAATTTTTAAAATTTAAAATTTCAAATCGATTAATTGGAACTCAATTCTTGAATTTAAATTCAAAACCAATTTAAATAACTAGAACAACCTTAAATCCGATATGATGAATACACCTAATCAATAGAAAATATGTGATCAGCAACCATTACGCTATCAATAGAAAATATGTGATCAGCAACCACTACGCTCGTTTAAGCTCCATTTGATTCAAGTTGTACCTGAGCGACTCGACAAGTTCACACGTTTAGAGAAAGTACATGTGTGGCTCGACAAGTTCATTATCTAAAGGGTGAATGATACTTTTATATGAATTTTCATAACACAAATTCACATAAAAATAACTTTATATGAATAGTGTGGAACTTAACACATATTATTTGATTA
Source organism: Flaveria ramosissima (assembly GCA_025215565.1). Taxonomy (NCBI): domain Eukaryota; kingdom Viridiplantae; phylum Streptophyta; class Magnoliopsida; order Asterales; family Asteraceae; genus Flaveria; species Flaveria ramosissima. The sequence continues at coordinate 53,892,931 of CM046031.1, read as the reverse complement.
AGTTTATATGTTTTGTTTAAATTGTGTTGTATGGGGTCAACCGAAAAATACTAGATATTGTCGGCAAGGAGATCGACCGTAGACAACGATTGTAATCGGATAGTATTATTTAAGGGTAGGCCCGATTGAGGAAAAAATGATCTTATTGTTCACTACATTTTGAATTCTTAGTTTGATGTTAATTTGATTATGATTTGTGTCTTTAAGTTTCTGTTATTTATATAAAATTATTAGTTATTGTATTTCTATGTAATGGGCATTACTAAGGTAAGCTAAAAATGCAATTGAAACTAGACTTAGTTACATGGGTGGTCTTGTGATTAAGTTTGATTTCACTTTTGGTCCCTAACTATTTGAAACTACAAGGTTGGTTCAATATTATGTACAAACGTAACAACGATTGTCCCTGAAGCGGATGGACGTTAAATTTGATTGTTAAATTTTCTTTAATGACTAAAATACCCCTGCACTCAAAACCCTTCAGCTTTAGCCACCACCACCAAGAACAACGATGGATCCGATTGGTGATGATGGTCGGCGGTTTTTAAAGGTTGTGGTTGGTGATGGTGGTGATTGAAGGTTGAAGGTGATGCTGGTAGTGGTGGTTGAAGGTTGAAGGTGGTGTTGCTGGTTGAAGGTGGTGGTGGTGGTGACGGTGGTTAAAGGTGGTGGTGGTGGTTGAAGTTGGTGGTTGAAGGTTGAAGGTGGTGTACTGGCGCTAGTGGTGGTGGTTGAAGGTGATGCTGGTGGTTGAAGGAGGTGATGGTGGTGGTAGTGAAGAAGGTGGTGGTGGTGGTTGAAGGTGGAGGCTTTGATGGTGTTAGGAGATAATAGTGGAGATGGTGAAAAAGAAAGGGTGAAGGGGGGTTTGGTGGGGTGGACAAGGGTATTTTTGTCATTTCACACGTACTTACCAGCAATAATTAACGTCATCCGTTTCAGGTACAATCCTTGTTAAGTTTGTTCAAAGTATTGGACCAACCTTATAATTTCAAAAGGTTAGGGACAAAAAATGAAATCAGAACTAACCACGGGGACCACCCGTGTAATAGGGCGTAAAAATTACAAATTCATGTTCATTGTTTAGAAAAACAATATGTGTTATGTGTGATGATTTTTTTTCTCTGGTAACGAGTACTATATCTTATAAACATAGCACGAATGGACAATGGTGATAAGTCGATTAAACTTACGGAGTTTTACGTATTTAAAGTGAGGAGAAATAACAATAGCAAATTAAAAATATACAGAACAACCGTCTTTGACACTGTTTTGCTTTCATTATTAAATTCAATAAGTTATATCTCTTAGTTGCAATACGTAGCTAGAAATAGGGCTGTAAACGAACCAAACGTTCAGCGAACAGTTTGTGAACCGTTCGGCGGGAAGTTCGTTTATATCCGTTCTTTTAATATATGAATGAACACGAACAATAAAATTCAGTTCGTTTAGTTAAATGAACGAAATAAATAGAGACCGCGTTCGTTTATTAATGTTCGTGAACGTTCGCTAATGTGTTCATTAACGTTCGTTTGTGTTCGTTTATATAAAGGTTATGTTGAAAATAATTATATTAAGTACTTATTTATATTTGATAGTTATTACATAATGTTTGTGATTTTAATTACAAATTCAATATATTATGTTTTGTATTTGTTAGTTTATGAAATTTTGTTTGTGTTCATTTATGTTTATTAATATTTGTGTGTGTTCGCTTGCCTTCATTTGCATTCGTTTATGTTCGTGAACAGTTTATGAACAGATTCATTTTCTTAATGAACGAACACGAACAAGAAATCTCGTTCGGTAAGCGTTCGCGAACAGTTCATGAACAAGTTATTTTCTTAATAAACGAACATTAACAAGGCCTTGTCCGTGTTCGTTCGATTCGTTTACAGCCTCGCCTAGAAATTTAGGCATGGATTTGATGCTACATAGTAAGTTTTAGTTTTAAAATAATAAAATATATGTTGCTTGTAAGAAACCATCAAGCAAGAACCCTAATTTGAGGGACATGACTTAATACACCCACAGAATTTTGCACCCTCCATTTAATTTTGATAACTCCGTTCAAAAAAATTTAAATTTTGATAACTTATTAATACTAGTTAAATATTTTTTTTTTTGAGATTGGATAAAAAAATTTAAATTTACGATCTTTTCTTCAAGACTATGCATGAGTAACATATCAATTCTAATTTATTTATTTTTTATTTTTTTAACTTTATTTTTTAATTCTAACTTAATGCTTTTGGATAACAAGAAAATGAATATGTAGATTGAATAAAGAAGTTATTAATTACATGATAATTTATCAAATGTTAAAAATGTCTAGTATGTTTTTCATACGGCCACATATGCTTTTTTTCCAAAAAATAGTTCGGAGCTGTTTTTTATAGAGAATGTTCTTTTCTCTGAAAATCAATTAATATTCATTTATTTTGCAATGTCATCTATGCAATAAATAGAAATCACCCTAGTTGATTGTACTTGAATACTTGATAAGCTATGCACTTAAACCATATTTTAAAGTCAAGAAAATCTATATAAACATCATTAAATATTATAGAAACAAAATGTCGCACTAATGTACTATACATGACGTCATATATCTGATAAACTTTTATAAAGGATGCTAAGATTCAATATAACTGGACCAATTATTTAATTTGAAATTCAGTACTCATAAAATGTGGACATGATTAAAATCAACATCATTTATATTAATGGAAGAAGGAAAAGTATTTATATATGTTAATTTCAAGTTGTTTCATGTAATTAACGTTTCTAGGAATCAAATATTTATATGTCCGATTTAAACTTTATATAAAAAATTAAAGTAAAAAAATTGTAGTAGAAAAGATATTAGCACGTGACCACGACGATTTATAATAGTTTAGGTGAATGCTTAAACAATTCATTTTACCTTCACCTCTATGTTTTAACCAAGAGTTTTCTAAAATTGTGTATATAAGGTGATTAAGATAATTTCTCGTGTCAATAGGTTTATCGTGATCATTAATGGTGTGTTTGGTTCATAAAATATTTTTATAAGAAATGGAATTTGTTAAAGAAATTAGAACTTTGAAGCGGAAAGATTTGAATTGAAATTTGACATAAGAATTTGAATTAAGAGGAATTAAAATCCTTGTAACGTGTTTTGGTGCAAAACAATTACAAACGAATTGATCACCCATTTAATTTTTGGATAAGGTTCAAATATAAAACGGTTTCTAAAATTCTCACACTTTTTTTAACGTTCATAGTTTTTATATACGAAATTGTTTTATAAAAAAAATTTACACTATAAAAATGAATATATTGTATCTTTAATGGGTTTAGTATCATTATATATAAAAAACTAAAAGATATTGTATGTAATTATTAAAACTAAAGGACGTAACATGCAATTTCATATATAAATAAATGATATAATTTGTAATTTACTGAAATAAAAAATTACGTTTTTCAGCTCATATGATTTGTGCTCGTTATTTTGTCTTTTCTGTAGTTTATTGTGTCATTCCATTCGTTTCTAAACACCATTGTGTTTTTCTAAAATAACGAATAATGAAAAAAAATAATGATGAATGTCAACTAAACCATAATGATAATAACAACTAACTTATCTACTACATTAAAAATGCTCTATGCTACTAACACAATAACCTTACAAACTAACATATTTGACACAATGAATTAGCGTATTAAACGCAATAGACCTACATATTTTATACAATAATCAAGTTACTCTCCCATTTAAAAATAATAAAAAAAAACATGTTAAGCTCAAAAACATTATTGGTCTTTTAGATTAATTATTAGTTTTATTATAACACTACTATAATCTTCAATATTTGTATATGACTTGATATTGGTAATATTTAACGTGGTAGGGTATACATACCCCCTCGTCATACCCTCTAATATTAGTTATAAATTTTGTCATACTACCCCCTAAAACATACCCATCGCCACTTGTCATACAATCTCTCCCTCCCCCATATAAGTCATAATTGTCATATACCCTACCAAAATTGAACATATTTTTAAAAGTAAATAAAAACGATTTCCTTAAAAAATATGAAACATTTTGTTTATAAAAATAAGCACTTGTTGGCTGACGAGATGGTGATAAACGGAATAGCATAATATTGGGCTAGCATTCGGTTAATACTTTTTAAATTGATTAAAGTTATGATGTTTTATAAATTTTTATCAAAATATAGTATATTTTTTAGGTAAATTAGATTTTAATAATGCAAACTATTACTTATTGCCAATAATAATCCATATTATTGATTTGGCCGGTTAAAATCTCAACTTTTATTCTTATTACCAACAACAATCACAGTAACATAATTATTAAAAATTTACGCTTGATTTCTACTCGATATCGTTCACAATAATGAATATGAACGAAATGAAAAAACATACAAGTTAAATCGAGACTAAAATAAGAACAAATTAAGTGTGAATGTAAGATACTTATACTACTGGGACTGTTGTTGATGATAAAAATAAAAGTTGATATTATTACCGGTCAAATCAATAGTATGGATTATTATCGGTCAATATATAATAGTTTGCATTATTAAAATCCAATTTGTCTATTATTTATTAAATGTTACGTGTTTTAATGTATAAATAAATATATATTGTTTGCACGCTTGACTCATGTGTATTGATGTTTCTTGACAAATTACTTTAAGTATAGAGAGTTATCTAACTTTTTTTTATGTTCACGGACATTCCATAGATGGATCATTCATGTGTTTAATTTAAATAAAATCAGATTTTAGAAAGAATATATTAACATTATATTATAAATATTATATAATAAAAGACAAAAAGAAGCAAAAAGTAAACAAAAGTTTTAAATTGTATACATTTTAGCACTTAAGAGGAGAGTACGACAAGTATACATATTGTAAAGAGATGTATGTTTAGACACATCCTATTTAATTAATTGAATTTTGACATTTTGTGGTCTTATATATTGGATAATATATTGTCCTGAAAAATCAAAGGTTTTAATTTGTATAGATTATCCATAATCAAAGTGTGAATCGATCGTATGTTTTGTCATGAAGTTCTTTAGCTTCTCACTTGTTGGATCCGATCAAACATTCCATGGTCAAGCCTAGTATCACCTACATTTTTTCTTGATGGATGATTCACTCTTTTTTTAACAATATTGTTAATGATTTAACAATATTGTTAATCACTTATATCACATATATGATATGTTAAAAATTGTATTATATCACACCCTCAAATTCCACGTGCGGGGTTTTACCGCGAGGCGTGTGACAAACCAGGATCTCAGACACGGTCATATCAAACGACACTAAATGAATTTAAAAATAAATGTTTGACTCAAATCAGAGTAGCATAAAAGAAATAAACATCAGTGCGGAAGCATAAAACTGAAATGAATAACAGTGCGGAAGCGAATAACGAAATGTAAACAATACTGAAAGTTATAAGTGCTAAGTCAAAACAAAATGTTCAATGCAAGTAAATATGTTTGATGATGCATGTCCTGAGTGCGTTCCTTAATCGTGCATCATAAGCTTAAGCGTTCCTGTTACCTGAGAAAACATGCTAAAGTGTGTCAACATAAAGTTGGTGAGTTCACAGGTTTAATGACAGATGAAAATGTTTGTAACTGTTCGAATGGTAAAGTAATTAAAGCATATCGATAGGTAGCTAGCCTATAATCAAGTTACTTAGCGTTTCGAACCGAGGCTGACTGTTTGTATGTTCGTATGTTCGTATGTTTGATGCCTTCCCGTCACGTCTCACCAGACAATGACAAATGTTAAGTCAATAATGCACCCGTTTGACCTCCAATCAAGCTAGCGCGACTAGCCCGGGCGGGGTTTGTCAAACCCAGTAGTACTACTCAGAATTTCCTCGCTACACATTACTAACGGTTCGAGAATGTAAGGACTTTTCAAGAATGTTTGCATTGACGTAACAGGCGATATCAATAATACTAAAACCATTTTGTAAATACGTTTGCATGTTTTCTCCCCCAAAGAGGAAAGAAAGTAAAATAGGGGCCGTGAAGACTCACCTCGAATGCGTTGCAACTAAGTAATGTAACACAAAAGATTCGGGTCTCCGATTAACCTGAATTAATATTAATTTACACTATTAATATTAATTGTTAAATATAAATATTAGAAGGTACGGTTTCACATTTGACGTCTCGGTTACGGTGCCGACTATTGAATGTTTCCCCGCTCCCAAACAAAACATAATCACGCCCAAATTCACACCAGGACAGGACCCAATGTTCACACATACCCCGAATCATACAAGAAAGTATTCTTATATATTTTACTTATAAAAGAAATGTATTATGATTACACTCATAATCTCATAATTGTATGGGTTCATGCAATTTACACATATATTTTCACCCCCACGTGCATGACTAGATATGATGAAACACCCATGCTAAAACACACACCATCCTTATGCATAAAATTATTATTTACCCACTACACAAATTAAACAAAACCCAACATGACCATACATGCATAACTTGGAATCATACCTATTAGATATAATGCATACATACATATATACGCAGGAACATTAATGCAGGATCACATCACACCCACCATTAATATATATACATATATTTACAATGAAACCACACACATATATGTGTATGCAGAAAGCACACACAAACACACAATGCAATGAACCTGCACCCAAAACTCAGCCATGTTCATCCATACTTCACACATATGGCAAAAACACACACAACACCAAGCATACATCACACGCAGAACACACACACACACATTCAACTAGCACTCACCTTCTCCATGCATATGTATTCACCGGAACATTCAACTGAAAGTATATATACATCAACCGTATGCACAAGAACACATACATATAAAGAAAACACACACCATAACACAACCAAGACTCGAACATTGACACGACCACCGGGAACAAAGCCATGTCTAAACCGTAACCCGAACCTCGAAACCGTAACAATATGAACATGGTTATTGATCGAAGAACCTTACCGAACGAGGTACAATGCTGCTACAATTGCCGTTCACTAACTTCGGGTACTCGCGGTTGATCACGGTGTTGTTTGATAACAAAGGAGGCTGCCGGAGATGTGGTGATCGCGAGCAAGAAATCGCCGAGGGGACGGGTGTTTCCGAGGATGATTATTCAAGTGTGGTAGGGTGGTTGTTTGATGGCAGAGGGGTGGGTTTCAATGGTTTAGGGTTGCGAATATGGGGTTGTTTCAGGTTGTCGAAGTTTATGGAGAAGAACCGAAGGTGGGTCGGTTATGAGCCCACACATCTCCAATCGGGTCCCTCGAGTTCAACCCATTTGCATAATGTCCCCCCCCCAAGTTTACTTAAATTGTGTTTTGGTTTATTAAGTTTTAGGTTAGTTATTATTAACTACAATAATGAAGTTGATATATATATATATATATATATATATATATATATATATATATATATATATATATATATATATATATATATATATATATATATATATATATATATAAAATTGTCGAGAGAGAGGGTTTATAAAGGTTATGATGTTAACCTGAAAACTCGGGTTGTCACATCATCCCCTTGTTGAAGAAATTTTCGTCCCGAAAATTAGAACGTCAGATTAATGCAGAACGCAAGGTTTAACAGCAACTATGAAAGGGTGATTCAAAAGCTTGCGTAGGAACCCAAATCAAAGAAATAAACAAAGAGATGTGAGGTTTCGCGAGAGTTGCGACATCATCCCCTTGTTGAAGGGAATTTCGTCTCGAAATTGAAGGAAATGATATCTAAAAAAAAATGATACCTTAGGAAGTAGATGTCTGATCTTTGAACAGTTGTGGGTACTTCTTCTTCATTTGATCCTCGCGTTCCCAGGTAAACTCTGGTCCACGCTTTGAGTTCCAACGGACTTTGACAATAGGAATACGACTGTGTTTGAGTGTCTTGACCTCTCGGTCCATAATTTCCACCGGTTCCTCGATGAAATGTAGTTGTTCGTCCACATGTATCTCGTCTAACGGAACGACGAGAGTTTCGTCTGCAAGGCATTTCCTCAGGTTTGAAACGTGAAACACATTGTGTACTCCGCTGAGTTCTTCGGGTAGGTTCAGTTGGTAGGCTACGGGGCCAACCCGTTTGACAATCTCAAACGGTCCCACGTATCTAGGGCTTAGTTTTCCACGTTTCCCGAAACGAATCACGCCCTTCCAGGGTGACACTTTCAAAAGTACTTTGTCGCCAATTTGAAATTCCAACGGTCGGCGACGTATATCAGCGTAGCTCTTTTGTCGGTCACGTGCTGCCGCCATGCGGTTACGAATCTGCACGATCTTCTCAGTCGTCTCGTGCACGAGTTCGGGACCGGTAAGTTGACTTTCTCCAACTTCCGCCCAACAAATAGGTGATCGGCACTTACGCCCATACAGTGCCTCGAATGGAGCAGCTTTGATCGATGTGTGATAACTGTTATTGTAAGAAAACTCAACCAACGGTAAGTGAGTTTCCCAACTGCTGCCGAAATCAATCACGCAAGCGCGTAACATGTCTTCCAAAGTCTGGATCGTACGCTCACTCTGACCATCAGTTTGAGGATGATATGCGGTGCTCATATCTAGCCGTGTACCCAATGATCGTTGCAAGGATTGCCAGAAGTGAGAAGTAAATCGAGCGTCACGATCGGAGATGATAGAAATTGGCACACCGTGCCGAGAGACTATTTCTCTGAGGTAAATACGTGTTAACTTCTCCATTCTATCGGTCTCTCTGATTGGTAAGAAGTGTGCGGATTTCGTCAATCGATCTACAATTACCCAAATGGTATCGCATCCGCTGGGTGTTCGTGGCAGTTTCGTGATGAAGTCCATAGATATCTGCTCCCACTTCCATACTGGAATTTCTGGTTGTTGTAGTAAACCAGACGGTCGTTGATACTCCACCTTAACCTTAGAACAGGTTAAGCATCTGCTTACGTAAGTGGCAATGTCAGCTTTCATGTTTGGCCACCAGTAAAGTACTTTTAGATCGTGATACATCTTGTCTGAACCCGGATGAATAGAATACCGTGACTTGTGAGCTTCGTCCATTACCAGCTCTCGTAGGTCTCCATATAAAGGAACCCATATTCGGTCCATAAAGTAGCGGATTCCGTCCGATTTGGTTTCTAGTTGTTTCTCCATGCCTCTTAGTGATTCGGCTTTCAGGTTTTCGTTTTTCAAAGCTTCAAGTTGTGCATTACGTATTTGGTCGGGTAATCCAGTGTAAATGGTGAGTTGCAATGCTCGAACTCGTTTCGGCTTAGGTGTTTCCTTTCGACTTAGGGCGTCGGCTACTACGTTAGCTTTACCCGGATGATATTTGATTGCACAGTCGTAGTCGTTCAACAACTCGACCCAACGACGTTGTCTCATGTTAGCTCCTTCTGTTCAAAAATGTGTTGAAGACTCTTGTGATCGGTATAAATGGTGCACTTGGTACCGTACAAGTAGTGTCTCCATATCTTGAGAGCAAACACAACGGCTCCCAACTCTAAGTCGTGTGTCGTGTAGTTCTTCTCGTGAACCTTTAACTGTCGGGAAGCGTATGCGATCACCTTCTCGCGTTGCATTAGCACACAACCGAGACCCTGAATAGAAGCATCGCAATACACCACAAAGTCTTCGGTTCCCTCGGGTAAAGACAATATCGGTGCCGTGCAGAGTTTCTGTTTTAAGAACTGAAAGGCTGATTCCTGCTTGTCACCCCAACTGTACACAGTGCCCTTCTGAGTTAACGCTGTAAGTGGTTGAGCGATTTTCGAAAACCCTTCGATAAATCGTCGGTAATAGCCAGCCAATCCAAGGAACTGTCGTACCTCCGTCGGAGTCTTTGGCGTAGCCCAGTTCTTGATAGCTTCTATCTTTGCTGGATCGACATGTATGCCCTTCTCGTTGACTACATGACCCAAGAATTGGACCTCTCGAATCCAGAAGTCGCACTTCGAGAATTTGGCGTAGAGCTGCTCTTGTTTTAGTAGTTGCAAGATAAGCCTAAGGTGTTTCTCATGTTCCTCCTTGTTCCTTGAATAGATCAGAATGTCATCGATGAAAACGATAACAAACTTGTCCAGGTAGGGTTTGCACACTCGGTTCATAAGATCCATGAAAACCGCTGGTGCATTAGTCAGACCGAATGACATTACCAGAAACTCATAGTGTCCGTATCGAGTTCTGAATGCCGTCTTTGATATGTCCTCCTCTCGGACTCTCAGTTGATGATATCCCGATCTCAAATCTATCTTCGAATAAAAACTAGACCCTTGGAGCTGGTCAAACAGATCATCAATGCGAGGTAAAGGATAACGGTTCTTAACCGTCACTTTGTTTAGTTCACGATAATCGATGCACATGCGAAAAGTCCCATCCTTCTTCTTGACAAACAGGACTGGGGCTCCCCATGGTGATGAGCTAGGTCTGATAAAACCTTTATCCAAGAGTTCTTGTAGTTGAGTAGACAGTTCTTCCAGTTCTTTTGGAGCTAGTCTATACGGTGCTCTTGCAATAGGTGTGGCTCCAGGCGTCAAATCAATCTGGAACTCGACCTGACGATGCGGTGGAAGACCAGGTAAGTCTTCAGGGAAAACCTCAGGAAAGTCACGAACAATAGGGATATCCTCGATCTTCTTTTCTTTGATAGTCTTTTCTGTGATCATAGCTAAAATAGCGGTATGGCCTTTACGTAAGCATTTCTGGGCTTTCATGTACGATATGATGCTAGAAACGACACCACTTTTCTCACCCTGTACGGATAAGACTTCACCACTAGGAAGTGGTACACGAACAATTTTCTCGCGACAAAATATCTCAACTTGGTTCTTAGATAACCAGTCCATGCCAACGACCACGTCAAAACTACCAAGTGTAACTGGTATAAGGTCTATCTCAAACTTGTGTCCTGATAGCTCTAATTTACATCCTTTAAGAATATGAGTTGCCTCGATCACTTTACCGTCAGCTAGTTCTACCGCATAACTAGGGTCCATTTCAGTCAAGGTTACATCTAAAAGCTTGCTAAACTTAGTAGATATAAAACTCTTATCAGCGCCGGTATCGAATAACACAGAAGCAAAACAATCGTTCAGAGGAAACGTACCGGTAACCACATTTTGATCGTTTCTCGCCTCGCCAGAACCAATCACGAAAGCTCGACCTCTGGCGCCATTTCCGTTGTTGTTATTTCCATTATTGCCCCTGTTCCCATTCTTCAGTTGTGGGCAATCCTTCCGGTAATGGCCCTCTTTACCACACTCAAAACAGCCTCTAGTCGCTTCACCCTGTCGTTGTTGATGAGGTTGTTGCTTGGTCATCAGTTCACCCCTACAGTCTTTAGCAGCATGGCCTATTTTTCCACACCTTAGACAACGAAAACGATCACACTGGCCATGATGATGAAAGTTACATTTGTTGCACCTTGGATACTTGCCCACATAGTTACTTGATCCCTGACCATTGCTGTTGTTGTTGTTCTGATTATTATTGGTGAAGCTTCGGGAAGAGTCAAACTTTCTGGCTTGTTGTTGCTGAGTGTTGTTCGAGTTCGAGGATTTGCTGGTGGTACTTTCCCATTTTCGCTTGTAGTCAGATGAGCCAGATGTAGTGCTACGTTTAGGCAGAGTGCCCTGCGCCACTGCCTGATCGGTGAGTTTGTGAGCTAGTCGGATAGCATGCTGAATAGTCTCAGGGTCCGCAGCGATGACACTAGCTTGGATTTGAGGAGCTAACCCATCAATGTACCTCTCAATCCTTTTGTAGTCTGGGTCTACCATCTGAGGACATAAAGTAGCCAACTCGTGCGAACGAGTCGTATATTCCTCAATGTTGGAGCCAATCATTTTAAGATTCCAGAATTCACTTTCCAGCTTCTGGACTTCGTTCCTTGGGCAATATTCTTCCTTCATCAATTTCTTGAAGTCATCCCATGGCAGACTATTAGCAGCATCAAGTCCTAAGGTCTGGACCTGTGAGTTCCACCATGTCAGAGCGGGTCCTTCCAATGTGCCGGAGGCGTATTTGACACGACTCTCAACAGGACAGTTGCACATGGCGAATACTGACTCAAGTTTCTCCAGCCAGCGAAGTAATGTGACAGCACCCTCAGAACCACTGAAAGAGTGGGGCTTGCAGTCCATAAACATCTTGAAGGTACAGATAGTTGGACCTAAATCAAAAGGACATATAATTGTTTAAGAATCAATATATGTTATCGTAGGGAAAACTAACGTGTCTGCTGATTCTAGTTTACCTCCTTGATTCAGATTTTGATTGTTCTGGTTCTGATTACGGGTCTGCTCATAAGCTGCAAGCGCGTCAGCTACACGCTCATTGATGATGGCATCCAATTCAGCCTGAGTCATGTTGATGTTTCCTCGTCCACTCGGGCGTCCAGTTCTTCTTCCAGACATGGTTCTTCAATTCACAATACACGACAGTCACTATCAAATAATAACTATTGATAACAATGAATTGTTTCATACTGGTAGGAATGGAGAATTTGTTTGCATATCGATAGTGAGGTTTTATGAGAATCGAGACCTCATGTCTCCACGTATAGCAAATGAAAATTTGTACTGATTATGACCGTTATTACCAAATAGAGTTGCCAGAGTTCTCATGCACGACAAATTACAATTACGTGTGCACCCGTGATTCTAATTTGCTTTGCATGGTCACCCATGGTTCCTCCCATTCGAGATAGCATGCCTTGTCAAGTACCGAGTGTTATCAATGATAGAGATATCAATGATAGAGATATCTAAGGTATGTTTATTATACTAAGGGTCAAATAACTAAGGTTGTACAAAGGATTCGGTTAAGATAACAACGGGAATTAAGACGATCTGGCCTTTTCCCTTTGAAGCTCTAAGCGTCTTCATGTCTAAGCCTGATCCTCTGATAGACTTCAAATCCCTTGGTTGTCCCACGTTTACTGTTCAGACGAGTGAAGATGATAGGGCATGTTGGAAATAGAGACAAGTACGATAGAGTTTGAAAGAGTAATGTGCGTTGTTCTCCTTGTTCGTCGTCGTTAGGTTTGTCGTGTGTGCTAGAATAGTGTTTCGTGTTCCAAAGTGAAAATGTTCGATCCAAGTCGTCGTTGCTTCAACTACGAGAGTGAAGAAACAGATGTAGATGTTGGAAGTGAGCGAGCGGGACTCTCCGCCCCTCTGTTCGTAGAGGATGATGCAAGTGTCATAGGTAGTGCAAATGATGTTATGTTCGTTTAGTAATGCAAATGTTAGCATGTCGGGAGAATGTTCGTTCAACAGTTGTAATCATATAAGAGTGTCTGTGCAATGCTAGTGTTGTGTCTACGGCTATAGTCTAGATGCAAATGCAATCCTAGTTCTCTATAACCAGTGGCTCTGATACCAATCTATCACACCCTCAAATTCCACGTGCGGGGTTTTACCGCGAGGCGTGTGACAAACCAGGATCTCAGACACGGTCATATCAAACGACACTAAATGAATTTAAAAATAAATGTTTGACTCAAATCAGAGTAGCATAAAAGAAATAAACATCAGTGCGGAAGCATAAAACTGAAATGAATAACAGTGCGGAAGCGAATAACGAAATGTAAACAATACTGAAAGTTATAAGTGCTAAGTCAAAACAAAATGTTCAATGCAAGTAAATATGTTTGATGATGCATGTCCTGAGTGCGTTCCTTAATCGTGCATCATAAGCTTAAGCGTTCCTGTTACCTGAGAAAACATGCTAAAGTGTGTCAACATAAAGTTGGTGAGTTCACAGGTTTAATGACAGATGAAAATGTTTGTAACTGTTCGAATGGTAAAGTAATTAAAGCATATCGATAGGTAGCTAGCCTATAATCAAGTTACTTAGCGTTTCGAACCGAGGCTGACTGTTTGTATGTTCGTATGTTCGTATGTTTGATGCCTTCCCGTCACGTCTCACCAGACAATGACAAATGTTAAGTCAATAATGCACCCGTTTGACCTCCAATCAAGCTAGCGCGACTAGCCCGGGCGGGGTTTGTCAAACCCAGTAGTACTACTCAGAATTTCCTCGCTACACATTACTAACGGTTCGAGAATGTAAGGACTTTTCAAGAATGTTTGCACTGACGTAACAGGCGATATCAATAATACTAAAACCATTTTGTAAATACGTTTGCATGTTTTCTCCCCCAAAGAGGAAAGAAAGTAAAATAGGGGCCGTGAAGACTCACCTCGAATGCGTTGCAACTAAGTAATGTAACACAAAAGATTCGGGTCTCCGATTAACCTGAATTAATATTAATTTACACTATTAATATTAATTGTTAAATATAAATATAAGAAGGTACGGTTTCACATTTGACGTCTCGGTTACGGTGCCGACTATTGAATGTTTCCCCGCTCCCAAACAAAACATAATCACGCCCAAATTCACACCAGGACAGGACCCAATGTTCACACATACCCCGAATCATACAAGAAAGTATTCTTATATATTTTACTTATAAAAGAAATGTATTATGATTACACTCATAATCTCATAATTGTATGGGTTCATGCAATTTACACATATATTTTCACCCCCACGTGCATGACTAGATATGATGAAACACCCATGCTAAAACACACACCATCCTTATGCATAAAATTATTATTTACCCACTACACAAATTAAACAAAACCCAACATGACCATACATGCATAACTTGGAATCATACCTATTAGATATAATGCATACATACATATATACGCAGGAACATTAATGCAGGATCACACCACACCCACCATTAATATATATACATATATTTACAATGAAACCACACACATATATGTGTATGCAGAAAGCACACACAAACACACAATGCAATGAACCTGCACCCAAAACTCAGCCATGTTCATCCATACTTCACACATATGGCAAAACACACACAACACCAAGCATACATCACACGCAGAACACACACACACACATTCAACTAGCACTCACCTTCTCCATGCATATGTATTCACCGGAACATTCAACTGAAAGTATATATACATCAACCGTATGCACAAGAACACATACATATAAAGAAAACACACACCATAACACAACCAAGACTCGAACATTAACACGACCACCGGGAACAAAGCCATGTCTAAACCGTAACCCGAACCTCGAAACCGTAACAATATGAACATGGTTATTGATCGAAGAACCTTACCGAACGAGGTACAATGCTGCTACAATTGCCGTTCACTAACTTCGGGTACTCGCGGTTGATCACGGTGTTGTTTGATAACAAAGGAGGCTGCCGGAGATGTGGTGATCGCGAGCAAGAAATCGCCGAGGGGACGGGTGTTTCCGAGGATGATTATTCAAGTGTGGTAGGGTGGTTGTTTGATGGAAGAGGGGTGGGTTTCAATGGTTTAGGGTTGCGAATATGGGGTTGTTTCAGGTTGTCGAAGTTTATGGAGAAGAACCGAAGGTGGGTCGGTTATGAGCCCACACATCTCCAATCGGGTCCCTCGAGTTCAACCCATTTGCATAATGTCCCCCCCCAAGTTTACTTAATGGTTTATTAAGTTTTAGGTTAGTTATTATTAACTACAATAATGAAGTTATATATATATATATATATATATATATATATATATATATATATATATATATATATATATATATATATCAAATTGTCGAGAGAGAGGGTTTATAAAGGTTATGATGTTAACCTGAAAACTCGGGCTGTCACATATTATAATCAAGATAAATTAACCCGGGAATTACCATATCACTAACATTAATATAACATTAAAATAGTTATTCGTCACAAAAGGTAAGTATGTTTTTTTAACAAAATATAGTTACAAAACATTTAAAAGTATTTTGTAATTAAAATATATGTATTACTCTTTTTTTTGTAATTAACTTATTACATAACAAGTATAGATAAGTGATACATCACTTACCAATTTTTTAAGATAATTTATATCTGTTAAATTTATCTTCTTATAACTTTTTTATGTGTGCTAATTTAACAATGCATAAATCAAAAACAAATTAAAATTTTGTATATTAAATCAATTTATGTTTATTCTATTATTTATGATTTTTATTACTTGGTACATAATATGAAAAACAAAAGAAAAGGTGGAAAGAAAAATTATCATTAGATCAATCATGCGTATGGAATTGTTTGTTTCTTTAAAACGCGACCAATAATAAGGAAATCAACCAAATATCAAACACTCGAAAAAGAAAGAGGATCAATATCTTTTCCCCACGTATCAAAAATAATACAAAACAGTCTTTTGTTTTTTTCCATTATATATTATTTCAATTTAAATTTTATTTTATAATAAAATATTCAATTATTAAATTTTAAATATGAACCCTGGCTAATTAACACATTGCATGCATGGGTCCCTAAATCATCTCCTTATATATACCCCATCTCACCTAATGTGTTTAATTGAAGATATATATTGTCCTCTAATTCTTCCATATATCTATTGTACTTCCATTTAAGTACACCGTACAAGTCTTGATTCTATGGCTCTCCTTCTCCCTATTTTTTTCTTCATGGTCACTACTTTAACCAATGCTCAAGACAATCCACCCTCACCTGGCTACAACCCTAGCTCGAGGGTCGAATCCGTAGCCTTCGATCAAGCCTATCAGACCCTATGGGGCCCACAGAACCAACGGTTCGACCAGCGCTCAGTCACCATTTGGCTTGATAAGTCTTCTGGTTAGTAGGCACTGTTATATGTTGTATCATTTGTTGTTAATACATGTTTGCATCTTCGAATGCAGTTTCTACTGGTTTTTCTTTTACTTTTAACCTCCTTAAAGGTCAAATGCTAACGCAAGTTGCGTTTTACCTAATACTATTGACTAACAGGGTATGTAGAGTTGTAAACAAATCGAACGGACACAAACAAAGCTTTGTTTGTGTCATTCATTAAGAAAATTAAGTTGTTCGTTAACAGTTTATAAACACTTACCGAACAAGATTTTGTTTTCGTGTTCGTTAATTAAGAAAGTAAAATGTTTATAAGTTGTTCACGAACACTTACCAAACATAAATGAACACAAACAAACGTTCATAAACATAAACGAAAGGTCACAAAAGTTTGTCAAGCTATATCCCAAAGTTAACTTAATTATACGAATATACGTGACATAATTATCATAAATATAATTAACACAAAAACTAATAAGTTTGTTAAATTTTAGTATAAACTAAGATTGGACTTGAAAATGGTAAAATAGAAGACATTAACAGACTCATATAGCATAATTAAAGTTTCATATTTTTAAAAGTCAAAATTAGTAAAATAAAAATATAAAAAGTAAAATCTTTAAATAAGATCCCATAAGTTTTTCAGTAATAAGTTCTCACAGTTCAAAAAGATTTATACCCTATGACATGTGATGTAACTCATGAGATGCTATATTATTCAAAATTTTATGTTTCAGGAAGCGGTTTTAAGTCAAAAAAATCATATAAATCGGGTTTCTTTGGGACCTCAATCAAGCTTCATCCTGGTTATACTGCTGGAGTGATCACATCATTTTACGTACGTATGAAGTTAAATGATTACTTACCACCCAAGCAATTGAAAACTCTCATGCAATAATATGTGAAATTTCCTATATTTGTTATGTTGGTTAATTGATCTTTTTAATTATTTGGATGATTATACAGCTTTCTAACAATGAGGATCATCCCGGAAACCACGACGAGGTCGATATCGAGTTTCTCGGGACAACGCCCGATAAACCGTACACATTACAAACGAATGTGTACATTAGAGGAAGTGGAGATGGGAACATCATAGGACGAGAACAAAAGTTTCACCTTTGGTTCGATCCTACGAAGGATTTTCATGATTATGCCATGTTATGGACACCCAACGAGATTATGTCGGTTTTTCTCTAGTCTTTCATTATTTTTTACATTTGTGTTCCTTTATAAAATTTTATTTTGTGGGTCATATGACCCGTGATCATAAAATTAATACATTTAATAACGGTCATCAAAAGATATCTTGTTGGTAAGGTGTTTTATTTTTGTCTTAAATGGTCGAATGTTTAATCTGCAAGTCTATGTATAGGTTATTAATATAGTTAGATTAAGAGTTCTTATAAAAAAAATTACAGTTAATAACAAAGTTTTTTAAAGCTATGGTATTTTTAATAATAATTGTAAAAGGAGGGATTTCTTTTGATTAAAAATAGTAACACGAGGGCTATAACCCCCTTACAATAAAATAAAAAATACAAAACAATGTTTTTCAAAAGTAGCGTATTCTTAATAATATTTTTTGAAAGGAAATTATACATAAAATAAAATTAAAAAAGAAAAAGAAAAAATAATACTTTGTTAATTACGAGAATAACCGAGGTTTATAGCCGTTAATCACTACTAAAAAACTTATTTTCCTGCTTTTACAAACTATTAGAAAAAAAATCGATAAATAACAAAGGGGACAAAAATGCTTCGCTATTTTATTAAAGCATTTAATAAAAAACTTATTTTGCAACTTTGAAATGATATTTTTTTGCAAAATAGTCTCATAATTGTTTAGCTATTATTATGATTCTTCAGAATGTTGAGATATATAGCGGATGATTGTCTATTATTTTTCTTATTCAATAATTGTTGTCGGTGTAAAAAAGGCATTCACTTTTCTATACAAAATCTAGAAAAAAATAATTTGAGTGCAGTTTTATGTCATGACAAATATTTTGAGAATAAATGGTGTTAGGTATTTTATATATATATATATATATATATATATATATATATATATATATATATATATATATATATATATATATATATATATATATATATATATATATATATATATATATATATATATTTGTTCAAAGATTTATAACTACATTTATTATTATTATACATATGTATTTATTTATTTTATAGATAGTTGTCACACTCCATTATAGTCATAGGATACTTGTAAGATCACTGATTATGACTTTTGGACTCTACTACAATCAAGATTATACGTGAAAAACAAAATACAGATGTTGCAATCTTTCAACATGCCATGCAGATTTTTCGTGGACGATGTGCCGATTAGAAGGTATCCGAGGAAAAGCGATGCCACGTTTCCTCTGAGGCCGATGTACGTGTACGGTTCCATCTGGGATGCATCTTCATGGGCTACTGAAAACGGTAGATACAAAGCAAATTATGGGTACCAACCTTTTGTTGGTAGATATAGCAACTTCAAGCTCGAAGGTTGTGAGACCGATTCAAAACAATCATGCCAGCCTCCGTCTGGTTCTCCATCAGGCGCTGGTGGGTTGAGCCGCCAGCAAGTGGCGGCAATGCAATGGGTTCAGAGGAGCTACAAAGTGTATGATTATTGTACTGATCCAAAAAGAAACCATGATCAAACACCGGAGTGTTAAAAATATAAAAATGAAAGTTTGTTTAAAGGAATTTAGGTGTGATATGCAAGGGTCCAAAATCTTTTTATTTTTATATATTTGTTGTGCTGTTTTTGTCATTATATAAAAAGTAAATAAATAAATGGACTATAAAGAGTGTTTTTATTTATTATATGATTGTTGTCACTTTCTATCAATAAATCAAAGGGTTAATCACTACACTATTGAAGTGAAAAGGATCGTTTTTCTTTTTCTTTTTTTCTAAAATTAATCAATATATCACCTATTAGTATTAAACTATTATCCACATATAGAAAAATAAACTCTATGTTATAAGATATAATATCATCTATCATTACCGTATTCAACCCAAGATTATGAGTTACTTTCACTAGGTAATTACCCTCAACTATGATATAGATTTAAGTTTCTTTGTTGTGTGTCTATAAAATGCAAACAAGATTATGATCATAACATACTTGAGATATATACATATTACTTAAGTTGTCTACATATTTGCATTCTTCTTACTATATACGTTGTTTATCTTTTATGTCTCATGTTAATTTCGGTTGTATTATAGTATTATATTACATAGTATAATCTCCATACTCTAATAAAAAGATATTTAGTACGGACACATGACAACACCATATTCATACTCAACAATTTTTTCTGTTTCTCTCTCCTATATAATAATCACATTAATTACTAATAATATTATTTAATTTTTTTATTAAAATAGTTTTTTAATAAATTAAGAAAAAGATCTTTTACTAATATTATTTCTAAGGAAATATTTTTGCATAAAAGTAGATATTTTTTTAGAATATCAAACTTTTCTAAAAATACACAATATTTTATAATTGGTGTTTTTAAAAAGTAAAATTTTTATAAACAAAAATAATTAAAACTGAGTGTTATAATAAGAAAGTTTTTAAGTATGATATTTTTTGAAAATATATGTTTTGAAATAAAATTTTTATTTTATTTATTATAAGAAATACTTTAATCATATCTTATTTTAAAATATCAACTTATAATTAATAAAAATTTATTTTACTTAATTTTTTTATTTAACCAATGTAATACACGGGTTTAATAAAGCTAGTATACAATATTATTGTGCAATACAAATATACAATCCTGTATTGCAGATAATAAAACAAAAATATGATATGTAAACTAGGACAACATATTTCTGCTAAAAAATATTAAACTTGTAACAAGTTTTTTAATGCATAAATTAACTTGTGTGTTTGTTATAAAAATTGTGTTCTCTTGTTTTTTTACCTCTTTGATCATAAGTATTGTTGCTAGTAAACCTATAATCTCAAGAATACTCTATTAACAAATGAAATCAGGTAAAACACAACTTACACTAAACAGACGGATCTCAAGAGAGTTAAAGATGGAAAAATAATTGAATCAGATGTTTTTAAACCTGTGACCTCTACTAGAAGACTTAAATAATTAGGTTATTACTGCTCCTTAATCTTTGAAAGTAATGTTTACTTGTGGGAGGTTTTCATTATATTTTGATTTTTTTCTCTTTTTAAATATAAGTGTTATTGCTTATCAATTTTGTAAAATTAACTAATAAAGTATTATGCTTCCGTAAATATAAGTATTACTTGTGGGAGGTTTTCATGATACCTACCGGTCTAATTCTAAGGGTCAAACAATACGATCTTTTTTTAATTCTGATAACAAGCCCCAATTTAAACTATTAGACCCGTGATTAACTACAAGCCCAAGCACACGTTTATATTTTTTTACATTTTTTTTAAAACTTTTGATCGACTCGATTTGACCTGTAACCCAGACCGTTTATATTAGTTAACTTATTTTTACCCACTTGATAAATATTTCTGGGTCTATCGCTGATATTAATTACATTCATCTAATTATCTCACGGTGAATTATCAATTAAAAAGAAGAAAAGTAATAAAAATTGTAAAAGAAATTTAAATTGTTGATTGAAGAAAATCAATGGATAAAACGACGCTTTTTGTAACTATAGTTGTTATTATGGGTGAATAGGCCAAAAACAAGATACACGCATTTATTGACTTTTTTTTAATCTAAGTTATGTCATATATAAACGGAAATAATACTTTATAAACTGAACTATTTAAAAAAATTATTTTATTCTATATAATTGACTATTATATTTCAAAAAAAAAACAATGATTTTTAGATGGTTGATACACCAGTACATACAACAGACATCTTAACTACAATGTGTCTAATCTAATTTTAATGATGCGTCCAACATTACAATGGTGTTTCTAATGGTCCCCTATCCTCTAACTATTTGTATTACACATGATTGAGATCTTTAAAGTTATTTGTTGTGAGGCTTCGGTTCGATGACAAAACCATTTATAGTTTGTGACGAAGCTCCCATTAAGGTCAAAGGTTTGATTCCACCAATGACAGGTCGATGTAAATTAGTTGTGATATAGAGTTAGGAGTAAGTTAGATGTGTGTTTGAGTTATCGTTCTTACAAATAAAAAGTTAGTTAGACGTGATTATCTCTCACCTTAAATACACATGTCACGTCTTGTTTACTTCTCGCTTTGTTTTTATTCTTTCATATAATAACCGGCTCATATACTACACATGCATGCATGCATATGCTCCGAATGAATTTATACTTAACAAAAACAATAAGTAATCAGCAAGTTTACATTGGTAAATCATGAAACAAAAATGTTGTTGATCGTGGGCCTATTGATGGGATGCATTAAAATTATTAGTTTGTCTAGTTCTTGTTTTGAGAATATAAGTTTTATATCAAACTTATTTTTCCTACATAATTGGGCTTTCTTCAATTGGATATATGGGCCTTCCTTTGTCGTAATATACTAATGTCAAATAGAGTATTAGACCAACTTTTCCTATATATGATGGGCCTCTAAAAATTCAAAATGATTGAATATGGACCATTCGTGTGAAGCCCAGATTAAGAGGGCAATTTTCTAATGGGTAAAGCTCATTCAAAGGCCCAAAACCAATAATGAGTTCAAACGTGTAGCT
Source organism: Flaveria ramosissima (assembly GCA_025215565.1). Classification (NCBI taxonomy): domain Eukaryota; kingdom Viridiplantae; phylum Streptophyta; class Magnoliopsida; order Asterales; family Asteraceae; genus Flaveria; species Flaveria ramosissima. The sequence continues at coordinate 53,870,438 of CM046031.1, read as the reverse complement.
TTTGTCATAAGATAAGTTGACCCAGACTTGCACAAAAAAACCGGGCACGGACCCGACCCGGCGGACCCGACCCGGACCCGGGTCCGGGTACTACCCGTTTGGAGTGGACCCGGTTCCTACCCGCCCAGGAACCGGCGGGTTGGAACCGGTTTGGGGTTTTTATTTTGGCCAGGAACCGGACCCGAACCGGAACCGGACCCGAACCGGTTGTACCCGGGTTGTACCCGGTTCCGACCGTTTTTTTTTTTTTTTTTAAAACTAGCCGTTTTTAACGGCTATATAGCCGTTGGGGACGTTTTTTGACCGTTTTTTTGGATGTTTTTGGCTCTAAAATTAGTATAAATAGGTGTGGGTTGATATGGTAAGGTACCCAAGCTTCAAACACAAAAAAACATACGCAAAAAACGCAAACAATACTCTCGTTTACTCTCGTTTACTCTCGTTTAGTCTCATTTACTCTCGTTTACTCTCAAATCTCAATATGGCTCACTCTCAATCTTCCGTCGGTCAAGGTTCATCGAACTCTCCATCCGTCGTTCGTGTTCTTCCACACAATCGTAACATGGATGTTTGGTGCAATTGGGATATGGTTGAGTTGAGTGACGGATCTGTAAAGGCTCGTTGCAAGTTTTGTGGAGCTTTACTTGCTAAAGATTCTAACACGACTTTGAACAAGCACATTAACAAGAAGTTTTGCAAGTCGTTGAAAAATAATCCGGATTCGCAACAAACACAATTGAGTGGAGACGGTGGAATATTTAATTACAACGTTAATGAGGTTCGAGATCGAATGGCAAAGTTCGTGATTCAAGAAGCTTTGCCTTTCAACCACTTCGACAACCCTCGGTTAACCAACTTAATTCGAGAGACGCTTCAACCTCGTTACACTCACGTAAGTCGTACTACACTTAGACGTTATTGTTTAAAATTATGGAAGCAAGCAAAAAATGATTTAATTGTTTTATTTGAAAATTTAAATACCGGTGTAAACTTAACTAGTGACGTTTGGTCGGCGCCACACGGTTTGCCCGAATCGTACCTTTGCGTCACTGCTCATTGGGTAGATCCCAGTTCATGGCAATTGATGAAACGTACGATTGCATTTGATCTATTTCCGTATCCACACACCGGAGAGTTTTTATTTTACTTTTTGGATAATGTAATAACTACATTTAATTTACAAAATAAAATATTTTCAATGGCATTTGATAACGCTTCCAACAACACAACCGCCGTTGAAAAATTAAAATTAAAATATCTTCCGATTGCAAACGGTGATTTTTTTCATACTCGTTGTGTTGCACATATTATTAATTTAGTAGTACAAGATGGTCTTAACGTACCATTTGTTGATACCTTTATAAAAGCTTTTCGATTTATGTTACACGACGTTTTTAAAAAAAGTAGAAAAAGATATCAAGATTATAAACAACTTTGTAAAGATACAGAATCTAGATTTTTAGGGCCTAATTGGGATGTACCTACTAGATGGAATTCGACTTGTCATATGTTTGATTGTGCTTTAAAACAAAAAGGCACTTTAAAAACTTTTCATAATAGTCTTTCGGATAATTGCGAAGCCGACCTGTTTCCGGATATGGGTTGGAAAAATATTGAACATTTATCCGAATTTCTTGAGGTGTTTAAAAACTCAACTACAAAATTATCGGGAGTTTATTATCCCACTAGTTATTCGGTGCTTCAAGAATTATATTTCATGGCTTTGAATTTTAAAAATTTTCTAAATAAAAATGGTATGTTTAGAGAAATGATAGAACCAATGAAAGACAAGTTTAAAAAATACTTTCTTGAGTTACCACCCGTTTTTACGTGTGCCGCTGCTTTAAATCCTTTTTTAAATGTAGCGGGGGTAGAATGTTTAATAGACGAGATAAATGACAATTTGGATATACATGACGATAACCCCAATTTTTCAACCACTGCAAAAGAAGATTTTAATGCAAGTTTGAAAATTATTTATAATTTTTGTTTAAATAAATATGGGCCTAACGTAAATATACCTACGCCAAGAGAATCAACATCAAGTGCTAGTACCTCGTTTAAAAGACCCCGTTATGACTATGTTGAATGTTGTTCGGGATGTGACGGCTAAACGTCAAAGGGGTAACGCCCCAACAAGCGAACTTGGTATTTATAGTACGACGAATTTTATTTCGACTATGAGTACTCAAGATTATCATGAATTTGATATTTTGGCTTGGTGGAAAGGAAAGGAATCCCAATTTCCAATTCTTTCCGCTATGGCCCGTGATTTACTAAGCGTCCAAGCTTCTACGGTAGCTTCGGAGTCTGCGTTTTCTCTTAGTGGCAGGGTAATATCATTACGGAGAACAAGATTAACTCCGGAAGCGGTGGAGATGTGCATTTGTTTAAAAGACCACTTAGACGCGATGGATCGTATACAAGACAAAACAAATCTTGAAGACGAAATTGCAATCGCATCTAAAGTACACGATGAAGAGGTAGAAGAAGGAGTATCTTCTGGTATATCCGACGAAGAATTAGCATTTGATGAAGCCTCCCGAAGAAAATAGACGATTAATGAGTTAATGTATTTTTTAAGTTGTTTTAATAATAAATAATCTTTTAATGAGTTATATATGTTTTTTAATGTTGTTATACATGTTTTTAATGTTGTTATAATAATAATAATAACAATAATAATAATAACTATAATAATAATAATAATAATAATAATAATAATAATAATAATAATAGTAATAATAATAAGAACAATAATAATAATAATAATAATAATAATAATAATAATAATAGTAATAATAATAATAATAATAAGAATAATAAGAATAGTAAAAAAAAAAAAAACCTGGTTGTACCCGGTTCTGGACCCGACCCGGTCCGGACCCGACCCTAACCGGGTAGGCCGGGTAGGGTTTTCCCCTCATTCAACCCGGGTCGGGTTCGTACCCGGGTTCACCAATACCCGGTTCTGGAAAAACCCGGCCGGACCGAACCCGGTTTGAACCCGGTTCCGGGTCCGGCCCAATACCCGGTTCGTGCACCTCTAAGTTGACCTAAGAGTTCCAGCAATATTACTATGTAATATTGTAACATATTAATTAACATTTTTTCATTCTAGGATAAACAACTTTAGGGTTTGGAGTAAGGATAAAGCTATCTGAACTCTTTAATTCTATCTACACATTTTGCTCATAGTAAAACTTAAATTTTTAATCACAATGAAAAATTACTCATTTCATACACAACTTGGTACTAGTAAACCAAAGGCCATGTGGTTATAAATAATTAGGTGAATGGTTTAGTGGATTTTACGTCAAATAGTTTCTAGACCAAATCTTGTTCCATCGTTTTTAAGAAAACTAGACTGACGGTTTGAAAAATTACAAAAAGCCAATAGTGCAATCAAACTTATGATCGATTTGAATCGAAAAGTTAACACGTTTAGTATTTCATACAATTAGTTCTCAAGATTTTTAATCGGGCAATATAGATTTTAACAAATCGTACTTTTAAATTTTAACTAAACCATTAGATTTGAAACTATAACAAATTATACTTCCAAATTTTAACTAAACAATGATATATATATAATTTGATTAGTTTGAACCGTGTCATAAACATCTTTAGATTTTCAAACATAATGCATTTGTTCTTATAAAGTTTAGTTATGTGGTCCTTGATTATTTATAGTTCTTAATTTTCTCTTAATTGACTTTGCTACGGCACCCCTTCCAACACTTTCCATCATTTTATATTAACAAACTAGTTTTAGTAAACTCGTGTATTACATGATTTGAATAAATAAACTATTAATATAATAAAATTTATTAATTATAAAATGATATTTTAAAATATGATATGGATGAAATTACGTATGAAAAATGATTATAAGTAATAAAACATTGATATCAACTTTTTAAAAATTTGTTTTTATATTTTTTTCCAAAAAAATAAACATTTTGTTCTAAAACAAACCGTATAAAAATGTCATTTTTAAAAATTTCCTTATTATAATTCCCAAATTTAATTATTTTTTGTTATAAAAAATTGAGTTTTTAAAAGTACCTTATTATAAAAATCATTTTATAATTAACAAATTTTATTATATTACGGGTTTACTAAAGCTAGCTATTTAATAGGAAAAAGAAGCGAGAAAAGTTTGCTGAGGATGATTGTGGTGTTGACACGTGTTATCTCAAATTACTATTTTATTAGATTAGTAAGATAAAATAAAATAAGATAAGATAAGATGTTTATATTAACACTTACAAATATTAAATCAAAAACAATTTTTACAGGAGACAAGTACTGAAGTACCAAACTAATAAACTACTAGATCATGAGTCAAATATTTACCATAATTACAAAGGCAATACATCTTACACGCATACGTTTCTTTCTTTTTTCTCACTCACATCGCATATATATCTCTCAAATTCTACTGTTGTTTGGTTTTTCGACTTGAAGAGAAAAGAAATGACAGTTTCATATATTGTCTATGATTTTTCAACAACAAACAATCAAACATACACAATTATTCAGCTAAACCATTTTACTATATACTTTAAAAAGATTATACCTCTTATTGCTAAGCTACAACCAAATCACTCGGTGCTACGTGATTATAACTTTTTAAGCATTAATAAATTTAGAGCCCTAATATACAGACACCTCACATTATAAATCAACACCCCTCTATACATCTCGTATAGCACCATACGCGACGTATAGATCGAATATACCGAAAACAAGGACAATTCAGAGAGGGCTGTCAAAGGGCTATACGTCCCACAAAACCCTATACAACCCCTTATTCAACTCATATAAGACTATACAACTCATTTATATAAACCATATCATGTCATACGAATCGTATAAAAATATAAAGTGTTGGATTTATAGACCTTTAATGAATATACAAAAGAAAACAATATGAAACATTGATTAGTAGGTTGGCATTAAACTCGAAAAACAAGAAACCGTGACCGTTGAAAGGAGCACCTCTGTCTCCACCACTTGCCTGCATTTCTCATTTATAAACTTCTGACTTCTGACACACATACACTTATTATTTATTATTATATTTCACCTTTTTCCCGTTTTAACCCCACACTCACGTGCTCCTCCCGTTTTCCAACAACTTCACCCCTTATTAATTTCTATATGTCCCCAACAACCCCTTTTATTTACCATTCTTAACAAATTTGCTCCCTCTTTTTCCCGCCATTTATTATAAGACTTGTCGTATAGACCCCTTCTAATTTTCTTATGTAACAATACACCCCTTTGGTTTCTTTATCGACCAAAAATTTTATAACTATGATATAAGTTAGATAAAGTTTAGCTGAGCTTGTTGTTCTCCACAATCCATTTATGTAAACTTTTGAAATTTTTATTTTACACATGTGGAGAGATATACAAAACAAAGCTAGTGAACTTTTTTATACGTTTATCTAAATAAAAGTTGAAATTCTTAACACGACAACTTAATTAGAGCAAGTCAAACCTAACCAAAAACTTACAAAAACTTATATAAAAGACAGTTGACTAAGAAATTTTTATGAAGTGACGAATCAGAGTTATTTGAGCACCATACGATACACGTATGCAATAGTTTTGTGTTATTCATGTACGTTTCACAAAAGAATGAATTACAATTTACAGGGGCCTAAAGTGTGTATATAGAACCAGAATGGCCAAAAGAGTAAAAATTATGCCCCTATCTCTCATGACAGATAGGTCTACACTATGAACCGTGAGGACCACCTCATCTTATCCCACCCCAACTTCAATATTCAATATCAATCGTGTGTCCCAACAAGACACTGCCAACCTATCACCACTTGCCACCTCAGCAACGGGCCCACAAAAGATCCCACTAACCTATGCCACGTCGTACCACAACAAACTAGCTGGCATACCACCTTCCAATGAAATCCTGCCACGTGGATATTATTCATTCGCTCAAAACCCTCGATCTCCGACGGGACCTATCGAGTTTCTTGGATAACGCAACAAGGACCTCCCATGTCGCATCGCCGGTCTCCACGTCATCATGAAACAAAAGCGCTCGTCGAAGCTCAGGGTCCCACAAGTTTCGTTGAATCGCCGAGAGGTTTGTCTTCGCCACGTGATCAAGCACGTCGCCGAGCTTTGCCACATCACTCTCCCGCACCGTTAACGATATATCCGACCACGGGACCGTGGACTCAAACGGCAAACGAATACCATCAGCTATAATCACCGGCACGCAACCCAACGCCACCGACTCCACCAATCTCGGACTCCACGGGGCCCACCCTAACGGGCACAAACAAAACACCGATCGAACGATTTCCGACTGGTAACCCGCAAACCGATGCCTCTTTAAGTAAAACCTCCCGTCATTCCCGTACTTTCGCAATATCTCCGTCCTCACACGCCTAAACCACAAACCAACAATTGTCAACAACCGATAATCAAAATACGTCATCATAACATAAAAGAAAACGAATACAATTATGTTATAATTACTTGCTATAGAATCGCCCGCTGACGTTTTTCGGGTGAACCTCCATCTTCCCCCGAAAAAACGCGAAAATATCCCGGCGACCGTCAATCGGCCGCTTCAAAAGCGTCGATTGAACGGCCGCTGGCGATACATAAGGCGGGATAATAACACTATCCCCCTTTTGACATGGGTGATCATACTTAACCCCAAATGTTTGCAATATAATCGAGTTCTTCATAAACTCAGGTATCCCATCAGCAATAGCTCGATCTTCCTACAAACAAAAACAGAGCATTCAAACATTCAACAATCCCACAAACAATTGAACAATTATCCAACCAATTCAATGAAATTGTACATTAAATTGATAAGATTATGCAAGAACAGAAGTAATTGAATCACCATTGCGTGAAAACAAGCTCCGTAATCGTGTGAAGCAACGAATACATGATCGGACCCATTGCTCTGTTTCCAAAACGGTAGCTCCGACGAGATGACGTCAACGGCGGAGGAAAGAAGCTCACGAGCATGTCCGATCGCCGGAAAACCATTAACGGTGGAGAAGTTGCAGGAGACGTAAACGGGGACGAAGAAGAAATCAGCTTCTGTTGGATCAAAGGTTCGAAAATCGCTGTTCATTAATGCTCTGTGAATCGCTACTTCTGATGCAAACAAATGGGTTCTACATCGATCGTTTGATAGCCAATCGGTGTTGTATTTTGATGGTAGTTCGTATATGTACACCTTCAAATCGTTCAATAAACCTGCAAATTGAATGATTTAGACCCAATTTGTTAATCAATTTGACGATTACAAGCTTAAATTGGAGATAATGTGAAGATTAATTCAAGATTCAGACACCAATTTGTTAGTCGAATTGACGATTACAGGCTGAAATTGAAGATTAATTCAGGATTCAGACCGTGATTATCTTTGGGTTCTTTGAGAATTGATTCTGAAAGTGCACGATGGGAGTGATGAATCATCGTCGTCTTCAAATTAGTGACATTGGGTTCATGATTGTTCAAGAACTTTGCGAAGAAGTAGAACGATAACGAAAACCATAAGACCCATTTGAAGTATCGAATCAAAAAGGGTTTATCTGATTTTGTGTTCTTGGTGAAGAGCTTCATCTTCACGTAGAACCCCCTTCTGTTCTTGGTGGATCTATGAACGTCCGCCATTGTTGTACGTCTGTAAGAGCTCTAAAAGACCATGATAATGCTCTGTGAATCAGATGAAATGGAGCTTTCGAATGTGGGTGAAGAAGTGGAGATTACGAAAAACAGATTGATGATGGTGGTGGGTTTGTTGGGAGATTGTTTTCTTTGATTAAAGAAAGTGAAAATTGGTTGAAAGATTGAATTTTTATGAGAAATTTTTTGTTGAAGATTATTAAAGAATAGGGGTGTCAGATGAATGGTGTTTTCAAGATGAACAAACATGGTGGTTCGTCTTGGTTTTGTGAAAAGACCGTTTATTGTGAAGTGACGGATTTGCCCTTGAAGGTGGATGTGTTAAAACTTAAAACTTAAATGTGCAGTGATGGGTTGTACTCTTTGTGTTAAATGCTGAGCTGGTTGTAGGGTCTCCTACTCTTCCTCGTTGTGTGACACCGTATGCAACGTATATAGTCGAAAACACTAATAACAAGAAAAATTCAGATGGGTTGTTAGAGAGCTATATGTCTCATCTAGCTCTATACCCCCTATACGACACGTATAGTATTATACGACGCGTATAACAAATTTCGATACTAACTACGAGTAAAAATTTAGAGGGCTATCAGATGGGTTATACGCCCCGTATAGAGATATACGACCTCCTATACGACGCGTATGAGGCTATATGACCCGTATAGAAATATTGGCTGTCTATTTATAATGTTGGGGTGTCCCAATATCCACACCGTTTATTTAACTGTTAACTATAGTATAGTGATAAGGGTGTATGTTCTTATCTTTAAGTTTGTAGGTTCAAGTCTTACTTGTAACATGTGAAGTGGATTTAATTTGGAGTATAATAGGAGTGATCGAGTGGATTAGGGCCGTTAAAAAGAGTATAGGCTTGCGAGGAACAGAGCGTGGATGATGTCGTAGGCCGTGAGGCATGGAACATCATCTCTCGGGGTGTGGCTCTTCCTGGGGTGAGCATCATCACTGTGTTGTGGCGTTGGGCTCTCTAACTATTTATATCTGCTTCAATCAAAACTCTCCCGCTCAACCATCTACACTCACTAATCCATTACACACATTTGGTGAGTTTAAGTGTTAAAAACTCATTGCTCTCGGGATCTTTATGTGATTACAATAAACTGAAACATAACACGAACACAAATGATCACCTAGAACCTTTTACCCTAAACCATGACAGGCAATATTATCCAAATGCACAAGCTCCTTAAAAGCCCCATCTAACTTCTGATAGTTAATGCGAAAGTTTGAACAAAGTATTGTTGATTGTGACAAAATTGTTTTATGTTTAAAGTTTGCATGTTATGTGTCGTTAATAGTTGAACCATTATGTCTTTTCTTGATGTTTATGATAAATTATATTTGCATTAGTTTATATTTACATCATTAATTTTTGAACTTCATGCATTCTCGTGTATTTTCTATATTTTGATATTTTCAAATTGATTATAATGTATCTTCTAAGCGCTCCGACTAGTAAAGGTAAAACCACGTGGATTGGATGTTTTATGTTTAGTATAATTAATGCTTGTATTCGTTCACGTTTGCAAGAATAATTTTTATTGTTCTATTATGTATATTTATCTTTATATAGATTATAATGCAATCCGAGGCACCTACTAGTATAACCAAAGGATGGAACCTCCAAAAGATCCATCTAGCATAGGTTGTACGTTTAAATTCATCTTTCACTAGCTTGTTGTTCTCGAATCTTGAATTTCATATGTTGGATGTAAATTGTGTTTTATTTGAACGAGTTGATTAACACATGACAAGATGTTTAATTGTTTATAAATTATAAGTTCCCGTTTGATTCTTATGCTTAAAGAAATGGATGGTCGGTTTGATGTTTTATGGTATGTATAATCTTAAAAGTTAGAATAAAAAAATAGACTTAAATATATAATTTTATAATAATAAAGGATGTGAATGAATATGAGGATACTTGTAAAGCTTGAAAAGGGCCAATAATTGATATATGAGTTGGTCTATCGCCATAATATTAAAAGGTAAATGATATCCTTTGAGTCATGGTGGAAGATGATGGGTGTGAAATAAAATATGGTATAATTGTGGGACCAATATATAACTAATTTATTCACTAAGTATATTAAGGATCGCATGTTCCCATGATCTAAAAAATTAGAACTTTTTTAATATTTTATTGGCGCATAAAATGGTTTCTAGCGTTTAATTGTGATGTAATTTAATAAACATGTACGTTAAGTTCTCGAATATCCAAATCTATGTTAGAATGTCAAATTATCAAAAATTATTGAACTCCTATAAAGTTAGCAGTAACGAATAATCATTAATTTAATTTGTAAAAAAGCAATTTCAAACAAAAAACCGAATAAAAGTTATACTTTTAAAGTCTAACAAGGTTTTTTTGTGAAGAAATTAGTAGTTAGTATCGTATAAAAACATGCTTACTATTTTTTATAATATCAAAAGAAAGAAATTAACGACTTCCTAACAAACTTACGTTTAAGTGTGACCAAGTGAGAAAAAAATTGAATAATTAAAACTAAATAAACCACTTCTTGGTTTTGTATAATAGAAGGAAAATTGATGTAATAGTCGGAATTATGTAGTAACAGAATTAAATAAAGTGGACTAGCTATAAAATATGAAACATTTTTATTTAAAATAAAAATAAAACAAAATTCTAATTTCATTGTTACAATAGTTTAACAAATAATAGTAAACCCTTGAACGAAAAACACTAAGACAAATGATTAGATGATGTTTTTTTTTATATGTATATAAGTAGTTGTTGTCTAAAGTTTACTCCATCTACAATTGGTTAGACATGGAATTTACTTAAATTAGAGATTAATAATTATAAGTTTTCTGATAAGCAAAATTTTGTTTGTCTTGAAGCTTAAGCAAGTCCTAATCTTCCTTTGTCAAACGCACACATTTACGTACTGACATGGACATAGATCTACATATCCAAATAATTAAAAAAATATTTTACTTTAAAATTTTGAATATTAATAATCTAAATTTCGTTGGCCGATAAATAAACTCATATTAATAATTTGACTAATGAAACTAATAATATTTATGTTTGTTAATAACATATTGAAAGGATTTTGAAAGCGGGCAAGAGACCATAGACGACGGTCAAACATGACGATTTTGAGTCGGTGAGCTCCGATAAATTTTTAACCCCAGTTTCGTTGGTGTTCCCACTCAGGGCCAATTCAAGACATGCGCTCCCTGGTATGCACTTCGAATCACCTTATCGTTTGGTATAAACAACTTTTTATAATTAAAAAAAATGACATGACATGTGTTTTAAATCTTTTATAAATAATATATTAACTTATATTTCTCGATTATAATAGGTATATAACATATCACTATAATTGAAACAGGTTTTCATTGAATTTGCTACGGATTTGATCGCATGAAAAATGTGTTTATAAAACATTAATAGTAGAAATAAAATTAAAAAGACCTTTGAAGAACACAAAGGCCCTTGTTATATATTGTCCTATGTGGCCAATTAATTCATTCTTTTTATATGTAGGCCTTGTTTTATCAAGCAATTTTGTTCTAACATTCCAAAACTCTTAATCAATTATTATGATTGCCATACTAGAATTGCTAGCAATGTAGGGTATTGTGTCCTATTCCCAACACTTAAATGAAAAGTCACAAAAGTGGGCACAAATGATCTGGCTTAAGGTACCCCCATAAAGGGGTCTTAAAGTGTGAGTTATGGAAAGACATTGACCCTACATACATGAGCTGTGTAAGCACATGATATGGTCTACTGAATTATTAAGCCTCATGTGAGTCATTTCCCCATATTCATCACACATACCTAGTTTCTTAACTTTCAATCATTCACACAAATTCAAATTAAATTCATGGATGTAGTTGTAGGGATTTTTTTAGCATCCGGTTTCTATCGGTTTTTAGGTCTGGCTTTAACTTTTTATGTCAATTTATGAGCCAAACGTTACGGTTTAGATATGTTGCTAGAGTTTTCTGCATAGCTTGATAGTAGAATAACAAAAGTTTAGATGTGTTGCAAAATTCAAACGAGTCAAGACAAGGTCAAGTTGACCCGATGATATTTGACAATAACACGAGCCCGGCTGCATTTCTCAATGAGTTTACTTGGTCTTTGGTGGAGCCTGGCTTCATGAATATTTAAGGTCAATTAGCTAGAAAACAACTGAAAAGGCATCTTTGATGACGTAAACTCTACTTGAAAACTCAACTAGTTTGAACATATCAGTTATGGAATTAGAACAAAGATCAATAAAGAAAAACTAGTTCGGACTCAAAAAAGAACACGACCAGAAAACCAAAGTTGGAATCTTATGACCGTGTGCACAACTCGTTACGTGTTATTGAATTTATATTTCTAAACGCAAATTCAATACACTTAGCTTGATTAAGCTCGAGTTTGATGAGCTTACACCCTTAGATTTTTAGTTATTATGAAAAATACATTAATAAAAATGTATAATAGTTGTTTATATAGAAAATATCCATATGACCCACTCAATAAGAACACCAATGTAGAAAGAATAAAATCACGGGTATATGAAAACAAATCATGTGCCGTGTCTAGGATGGAACTACACCTAAGCAATTATTTGAGTTTAAGAAATGGAATATGTGTGCTGTCGCTGAATTTTTATAAAATTTCTAGTTTTTAAGATAACTAGAATAAAAAATTAAATAATTAAAATTATTATTGTATCTTAATAATAAAAAAGGAACATCAATAACAATTATATTAGTAATAATAGTTCAACAAAATATTATTACATAATAATTGTAATGATAACAATAATAATATTAGTAAGATACAAAGTTTAAAAAGGTAATAACAATAAGTGAGAGTATACACTTAACAGTTATTATAATGATAATAGTAATATTTTTGACATAAACTAATAATAAAAATAAGTTAGGTTTTAAGCCATGGAAATAACACACCACAACAAAAGAAACCTTTTAACCCTTAACACACACTTGATGGCCATTGTAGAGCATCGCTAATGATCGTTTTTGAAGTCGACGGGCCTTAGATGTAGAAGAAAGAGGGTAGAGGTGGAATAGAAAGGCATTAAAGGTTTACGAGAGAGGGGTTGGGAGCATCCGTCCATGTGGATGGACAGTCCGATTGGGGTGGGCAAGCATTTTGTGTGACGGGAGAAAGATAAAGAGGTCCACAAGAGAAGAGAAGAATGGATGGTCGGTGAGCAGGAGACTAACAATGTGATGTGACTTCGTTCATGACTAGTCTCATTACAGATGATCTTATATATGATTGAAAGCGTAAACGATATAACACGTTTTAATCATTATAACATACTTTTGTTTTTTATTACTTTACATGAGTAACCTTATACATATGTTATCAAGTCATAAAAAATATATCATGATATTATCTTACATGTCAAGTTACTTAGTTAAACCAGCAAAAAATTATAATATGTTTCAAACAAAGAAAAAAAAACATTTTAACATACACAAGTAAGAGAATAAATTGGTCTATTCAATGTAATCAACCCAAGCATTTCAACTTTTCTGTCATGTGACCTAAATATTATAAGTTATAGACATGGAGACCGCCTCTAACAAAAATACAGGGTAAGGAGACATACATCGGGCCCAAGTGACGCCACGCCCCTGAAAACCGCACGACAAGAGTCCCGGTAACCAGGTTTGTCTACTTCTTTAAGCAAAACTAAAACAGAAAACGTCAAGTACAAATCATGAAATAGTCACTAAAAAGCCTAGCTAATGAATATCACACAACCATTGGATCAAAAACCAAAAGCCCAATAATCACACGCCCGACTCACTTAGCATTCGAATCATATTCGGGTACATTCTGGACCATAATGACCCGTTGGATATCAATTCGGATCTTTGTGTTGTTTGAGAGCTTCAAGTTCATCGACATTGAAGAGGTTATTCAAAATTGAATTATGTGAATCATTTTTTTTGTAGGTTCCATAGACCCTAACTATATGATTGTTAAGTTTTATAAAATACCTTCATGGTCCATGGGTTATTTAAGGTGAATGATACGAACTTGATCCAAAGAGTTAACGGACTCATATTTGGACCAATTGGATAGAGGCAAATGGGCTAGAATAGGTCTGACTTAAAAAGTGCATAACTTGTACTACGTCTGGAGTTATGGGGCCGTAAGTAATGGATGGAAACGTCTCAACTGGCAAACCTCCATGCATAGGCGGTTTGTCTTGATTTCTATACTTGAATTCCATCATACGGAGCCCTAATATTAGAATCAAACGTTTCTCAAATTTTACGAGTTCAATTTACTTCTTTTTCTATGTAAAAATAGGTGCATCTTTGATATGAGTAATTTATATGCGTATCGAAAGTCAATTTCATAATTGTGAGGTCAGTTTGAGTTTTCTAAAATTTAACTTTACCTCTCTATTTAGATTCACGCTATAAAAGAGGGCTTGATGTAATTAGTCTGTACGTTCAATATCATATCAGTTTTCTCTATGTTTATTCTTGTTTACGCTCTGTGCTAGTCGCCATCTTTAGAATTGATTGGCTACCGAGCTATTTAGAACTCAAAGATGCTCTTAAAACTTATTCTGGTTCAAACCTTGCAGCGCTTTATTGATACTCTGGCACAATACTAATGGGCCTAGTTGGGCTGTGTCAGAACCCATTTGATTGGGCTGGTACCCTCTACATAGCCAATCAAGTTTAGTTCAAATGGCTGATACCAATTCATAATCATTCAATTTTCTTGCATATTTCACAACTTGATCTTTTTATGTGTTATTGTAGGAGTAATCATTTTGTTTTCTCCATATCATAAGCGGAACGGCTGGTGGTTATTATCCGTCTGTTGTTAGATCGACAACTATCAGGGTTATCAATAGATTTGAATGAATGTATGTTAGCTTTAACTAATTTCTTCACAGATGATAGCATTCCAGATGTTCATAACTTGTTTTCTCTTTAGTTATGTTGCCCCAAAGAACTTTGGTTCAAATTTTTGTGTAGATTAGTGAGTCAAACATGATTACAAAGATCTAGGCTTTTAGATAAACAGATTTAGAATACTTTTATGTATTAAACGTACATTTTCGATGACATTCACCCCATATAACTTGTTTTCTCTTTAGTTAACATTTGATTCTACACCTTGTCATTTGATGGTATTGAATTTTTACCCACGCGTTGTGTGAGTAGGCAGTCGGCTAGGCTTACATCCCGAGAAGACGAACCAAATGAGAATTTAAGATGCATGAAAACTATGGTTCAGCTTTAAAAACGATCAATGAACAAAACTACGACAAATGCAGGTCCAAACCGGAACCTCAAGGATTACAAAGAATGTCGTTTGGTAGACCGCCTCGAAAGGCTGCTGATAAAATACACTCTTACAAGAAAATTCCTCTCAAACATCAAAATGAGAAGACCAGAGTAATACATTTGCAAGTTTTGAGTTTTTTAAATAGTTGTGTTACATACTTGACGATAAAAAGAATATTGTTTCGCTATAATGTAAACAAAAAGAATGTGTAATCTCATGGATTTAACGTGTACTGGCCGCGTTCATTGTAAGATTTCTCTAACTGCTCCGTCTTGTTTATTTTGAAACCCCTGATTCGTACTTCCTCAGGCAACGCAGTGTTGTCTTTGTCGATGCTTTCAATGGTCCACCCGTTATTCTTCACCGTACCTCCCACTTTCACCTGAAAAAAGATTTAAAAAATGAACTTTTTGCAGCTAAAGTGATAGAAATTAGAATAGTAAAAATGGGTGGGTCTTGTAACAGTTCTAAACAGGTTCAGGTCGAAATGGGTTGGGTTTGACCGACTCCAAAAAAGTTTCATCTTTTTTATTGTGCGAGTGTGTGTTATGGTTCCAACTATAAATCATTTCAACATGTTGAATAAAATGATTTATGAGGATGTATGCATTGAAAATATATAAATTGGATGGCATTTGACCCGTTTGACACATCGCCCACAGGGTCATCTTTTTAGCTATTTTATTTGTGTAACTTGTCATACGTAAAACGTAAGATTGAATCAACCAATTTATAACTACAAGACAGAATATTTCAACATACCTCTGCATCATCAACTGAATCGATAACAAGGGTTCCATCCAACGAGAGATCTTGAATGCATACATTACTACCCTTGATGACCAGTGTAGACTTCTGTGAAACAAAGTTGTTTCCACTCACTTTGCGTTTAACATCAGCAAATGTAACAGCCCATTTTGGTTTCCACACAACACGCGACCAAACCTCCACTTCTTGACCGTTAAATACTTCTGAAACTGGATCATCTATCTTAACACCCGCCTACAGACAAAAATAACCAAACGGGTCAGTTGGATAATGGGTCAAAACGGTATTAACTTTTAAAGCTTGAATTCATTTATTTATTTTTATAAACAATCAGTGCTGACCGTTCTTAGAATCATGCTATTAGCTCGATAAATTGCTGTTTCTCCTGAAGTGGCACTATGATACGGGTTTCCCTTGGGTACCTATAATTCATATAAAAAAGACTCTCAGTATAAACATAGTAGTGATCAGGAAACATATTACCAATAAAGAGAATTAATAATAAAATTTCAGTTTGAAGGTAATCTGTTACAAAGATCATGGAACTACCTTTGCAGCATCTTCTGGATTATTCTTCACAGGTGCATACGCAAGCCATGGATCCGTAACCTAAGAAGTCAGAGATGGTTAGAAACACATGGAATTAAGAAATAATGCAATGAGGAATAATGTTAGCGTCGATATAAATAGTTAAAAACAATAATAAGTTCACTTACTGTAAATCCAACGCGTGCTGATGGTGGTAATGTTTTTGGATAATCTTGCATCATGCATTCTAACCTAGTAGACGACTTGAATGCAGTTTTCGTAGAATCCTTGTATCTGTCATCCAAATATCACAACAATCACCAGTTCAGCCCTTTTCACCATCTAACAGTAACCTTTTTTTGACAAATATGATAAAGTATAGAATATTAGTGAGGATTTATCAGAAAGATAGTTACTTGGGGTTGACGAACTCCTTTATAGCGCCACCAGTTTTTGAGAGCTCATCAATGTAAGGACCAAGCTCGAGAATTAGCTGCGAAGAAATGTAGTAATAAAATCAAGACCTTGAAAAGAAAATAACAAAGTACCACACGTGGAAAATAACGTCACAGAAGGTTAAACATACTTGGTTTATGTTTCCAGGGTACGGAGAATATCCAGTTTCACAATTAGCGTCGCCATCAGGATGACCTGTTGCTCTAAGCAACGGATCCAGTTGATTATATTCCACATTGATCACCATTTCCCTTCCTGATGTTAACATTCAAAGATATAAGATTTAAGGCCATATTTAATATTAATATGTCATGATTGTGATATATAGTTAGATAACAGTAATAAAATGTACCGTCGGCATGAGTAAGCCTTGTAATGCCTCCGATAGCTTCTTTAGCTTTGCGAGGAACGGAAAGTGAATTTACTTGGTACTCTTTAGTGGCACTAACTCCTAAAGCTGCTGGAATTGCCTGAAAGACGTAAATTCATATGAATCGTAATAATCTTTTTGTGATAGAAAAGTATATAAGCAAACAGTTCTTCAATAGACCTTGAACAGAAGGCCATTTGTATCTTGGAAAAATAAGACCCATCTCAAACCAGCATCTTTCCTGAAAAAGATAGATATACATGATAAAACAATAATGTAAAAGACAACTTTTTTATAAAAATAGAAGCAAATTAAATAAGAAGCATACCATTCTTTGAGAAGGCCACTTGAATACAGAAGTGAATGAACATCACCATGACCATGAGGTTTTGTCTAAACAAGAAAAACGAAAACGGTTTGTAATTGGGATGAATTTGAAGTGTGTTTTCATAAAAAAATAATGACACTAGTTTAACTGTTTTAGAAAGTTCACCTGTATTCTGTATTTATTTTTCGGATCTAAAGCAAGCCTAGCATCATTATCAGCCAAACAAGCAACTTTTTCCTAAAACACAATAGCACGAATTAACTATGAAATTCTAATGTAACGAAAACATTACACAGATGTCCAAAATTACCTGTTTAAGAAGTTTTACTTGTGTAGATTTCATCCCAAAATAAGAATTTGATTCTAAAAGCTGTAACGTGCGTGCATGTGTGTCATCTGAAGTCATTATAACAAAAGGCACGTCTCGTCTGCATTCACCTACAAGTCAAAAACACTGGTTTCATTCACTTTGTTGACATTTTATATACTTATTTTGACTTTATATTGGTACATGTAAAAATGTTAACAACCTTGAGCCTGTTTACAGCTAGCTTCAGATAAACATAAGATGGACTCTATGTAGTGTTGTAAGAAACAGGTTCCTGTAGTTGTCTCCATTGGAAGTGCTACCTGCAAAATGAACCAAATTTCATCAAATGTTGTTAAAATAGTAAAACAAATATTGAAGGATCATAATTATATTACAAAGATATAAAAGTAGAACCTTTATTCCATTGTATCCAAGACGTTCCCCGAGTCCTCCTGCCACGAGAACAAATGCAGCATTTTGCACTTGCTTGACACCAGTCTCCTCATATTTCATAAAGTTATCATCACCAAATGTCAGAATTTCACCTGATGGGACCTGCAGAAATGTAGTTTAAACCGAAAACTGATAAAAAAAACTAAAAATAACTTGCAATAATCAAGTTTTCAAAGATATTTGTTACTTACAGAAGGTTTGAACCCATCAAATGGATTCTTTCCTGCTTTTGAATCTGCTAATAGTTCTCTTGCAGTTTTGATATATGATGTCAAACCACCAGGATAGCTTGAGTTAAGAAGAGCAACCTAAAAGAACACGATTACCTCGGGTGAAAACTTGTTATTTATGAACTAGTAACTTTAAACGATAGTAACCGAATTTCTCAAGTGTTACACTAAGATCACTTAAAGTTCTTTTATCCCTCTAAAGTCACAAACTTTCACCATTATTCCAAACTTATGTATTATTTTCATAAATGTTCTAACTTTTTAGAATCAAGTGGGAATCTTGATAGCTATTTAGTGATTTTTTTCCAATTTGAATTAAAATTTAACTATTATAAAACTTGTTCGTTACTTAATAAAAAAATTCACTATTACCTTCGACTTCAAGTTAAATGATTTTTTTCTTCCACTCGCTAGTAACCCGCATTCATATATGTTTCATTTGTCTCGCTTAATCTTAACAAATTTAAATAATTATATAAATTTCGCATAAGATTGAAACATCCAGCAAAAGTTGAGTGAATTAAAATCTTAGATCTGCGAGTGACTTTAATGAAACACTTAAGAAACTTGGTTATCGTTAATGAAATATTTTCACTATGAAAGTATATCTTTGATTAAAGTCTAACAAAGCATAACAAGATTTAAAGAAATATGCATAAACATAAGTACATAACACGATCTTAACATTGTTAGTTCTAATGATCTACTTCTAAACACAATGAATCATCAACCATATCAAAAACAATCAATCACCTGATCAACAAAACACATTTTCTCATCATCATCAACCCCAGGATCCGCCCAATCTTCAAACAAGTGCCCCTGATCCATCTCCACCAACATCTTCACAATCTCCACCTGCAAAACGAAACCCATTTGACAATTTCAATTCAAATTCACAAAATCATCGTCTAAACATGCATCAACACAGTGAATCGTGATTGCACCTGCTCTGGGGTGAAAATCGAGAGGTTTTTGTGGAGATTTGGAGAAGATGAAGTGGTGAGATCGTTGATTTGAATGTTGGTGAGTTTGTCAATGGTGTTATCCATTGTTGAAGAAGATGTTGAATGATGAATTGTGGATCTTGATTTGTTACAGTTGGTGGTGGTGTGTGATAATCAGATGTGAGGTTGAAGACGATGACGTACAACGGGATGATTGTGGGTTTATATTCGGGTGAATGTATGTTATGTAGTTTTTTAAAGCATTAAGTTTAGTTTGAATCTTAGGATTAAGGTTATTATAGGATAAATGGATAATTGAATATTTCTATCTATAAATTTAATTATATATATATCTAACTTAAAACTTTAATTATATATATCTTTTGTAGGGAATTTAGTTAATTACAGATATGTTCAAACTAAAATTTTAATTACATGTACTTTCTTTATTAAATATAAGATTTACTTATTTATCTATTTGATTATTATATTAAAATAAATTGTTGAATTACTAATTTACTCTTATTTTTATTAAATTGTAAATTTACATATTTACTCATTTTTAATTAGTTTTTTTCTTTTTTTTACGATTCAAACACATACTCATTTTGCGTTGCGAGTAATTATCATATCTCAAATCCCGTTTTTGCGCTCGTTTGGTTAAAAACTATCAAATTCGAATCCTTTCGGATAGCTTGAAACAGACTCAAGTTTGTTAGTTTTTTAATCAAATAAATGAAAATACATGATCTAGTGGGTGTTTGGGATTGCTTATTGAAAACTCTTTTTTTAACTTTTGAAAATGTGATAAGTTGAAAGGAGGTGAAAGTGTGTTTGGATGGAGATGAAGATGTGAGGAGAAAAATAAGTTTTTGAAAAGTTACAAATTTTAAATTCTCAAAACTCCTTTTGAGAAGTCAAAAGAAGGTGTAAATAAACAATCCCAAACATGACCCTAGTACTTGAGAATTTTTATTGATGCAAACACAAGAAAAAGTAGGTGTTCAAATTATGTTGCATAACGGGATTGAAAATGTCTTGTAGGCGAACCAATGAATGTTATCGAAAGCTAAACATAGTTAAAAAAAACAAAAAGAAGGTAAGATACATTATGTCGAACGTAAACAAATTAGTAAAAAAATTAATAATAAAAGTGACTAAATATGTAATTCTATGCTTTTAAAAAAACTAAGAGTAAAATAGTAATTATATAATATTTATGTTTATATGTAATTAAAATCTTAGTTTGGGTATATATGTAAATGATTAAATTTAGAAAAAAATATATCTACAAATAAAGGTTTTAAGTTACATATTTTTGTAACTTATTAAGTTTACTGAAGGAAAATGTAATTCACTTATTTTTAATAATTATAATAATCATGTTTTGATTATGACAAAGAGTTTGATAATTTCACCGTGTCATAATTATCATCAAATTGTGACGAGTAAAATAATTCTAAAAGTGTATTGATTTTTAGGGAAATGTTTAAATGTGAAGTTTTATAGAACTAAAAAATGTAATAAGTAATCTCAACCATCCATCTATTTAATTAATGGTTGAGATCAAATTGTATGAAAAAAATTTTAGAGTGGTATTTTAGAAATAATCATTTTGTTGACTTTTTGCAAGTTTTCCTATTTTTTAAACGATCATAACTTTTATGTACAGTATTATTTTTTATAAAAATTACATCGTAAAAACGAGTGTTTTTCATCTTTAATACGAATATATGTTAGATCTAGGAACAATAGATATAGATTATCTTGTATAGGCTTAGAACTTGATCAATAATTGTAATGAATATTTGTATTCATTTTTATGATATATGCATTATGTATATAGGTTAAGTCACATATATGTGTTGATTTGTATGTATGATTGCAGGATCAAACATTAGACTTAGTCAATTTCTGAAATTGACTTAAGTGTACGAAAGATCTACGGATGAACAAATTTGTTCTTCCGTATATATGAAATGCATCCGATGATTTCCTACGGAAGAACACCAATGCAGACAAGTCTAAGGGAGCTGAGAGATTAAAGACTCAACGGATGAACTACTTGTACAATGAAGATATCAAGTGAAGACTTCTACAGAAAGTAAACTCCTGCGGAAGACAAATGTGTTACTGAAGACAAAACACTTGTACTCAAATGATGCATGCAATTCAAGTAAACAAGTCAACAAGTCAACAAGTCAAACCACGCATTCCAAGAGATTCGTTGTTTCCTTAACGGAAACATGCGCGTCTATAAATAGGAGTCCTAGGTTTCACGTCAAAAAAAACATAAGCAATAGACGACAACCTAACAACCATCACATCAATTCACACAATCAAATACAAAACCCTAGCAGCCATCACATCAATACATCAGAAACCTCAACACGTTCGAAACAATTATTGTTTATAGCATTCATTATTTATTCATCTGTAATCATTAACAAGATTTAATGAAATACTTTTTGAATCAAATCTTGTTCGTTTATTTATTGTGTTGATATCATTGAGTTCTTTATCGTTAATATTCATTGTCATTGATTTTTTTTAACAATTAATCAATTAAACAACGATTATTGATCATTCCGCAATCATTAATTCGATTCCAATCTAACACTGATAATTTCTGATTGCGATCCTAGGATTCACAATATAGTATTATTAGATAAAAATATACGCTTTTAAGCTCATATATTTTCATTATGACTTTAATGCATTTCATTGTGTCTTTATTGTAGTTTATTGTGATTTTTTGTTAGTTATTATGTTTTTCTAAATACTATTGTTTTTCCCTTAAATGATGAATTTTAAAAATATAATGATGTAATAACATTGTTGTGTATCTCTAATATGTAAATCACGATAATAAATTAACAACTAATTAATCTAATACATTAAAAACAATAACAAAATAACACAATGTCTCATTGTGTCTTTCAATCGTCATTGTGTTATCTTCAACACTGTAAGTTTTAAAAAATACATTGGTGAAATAATATCATTGTGTACATCTAATGGTAAAACACAATTGATAGCCAAACCATCACCGGTTCAAACTTGCAAGATGATACGAGTCCAACCGGGTTGGTTCAATTCGACCCAAATTAGTGGTCCATGAAAAATAAAATTAGTCTCTTGTATGTTGACCAAGTTCCACCATCTGCAATTTGTTTTAATATGTTCTATTTTTGCATTTTAGTTTTTTTGTTTTAATTGTATTTATATGCTTTCTTAGTTTGTACATTTTGCATTGTAGGTAGCAATTAATATTTCTTTATGTTGATAGATTAGATCGTGGGTTAGTGGATATTGGTAGGTTAGTTTGTATTTTCTTTATGTACCGAATGGAACACAAAAATGAAGGCAGTGAGTTTTGATATTGATGAATTTATATTCATTTCTCTCAAGTTTGAGTTAAATTGATTTTGTCTTTGTTAGCTCAGTTGTGGCATATTGGGTGGTGTTCTTAGATACGATTTCTTAACCGAAGTGGTGTATCTGTATCTTCGGTTAGATGTCGCAGCCCTATTGTTTGTTTCGGTGGTGAATCTGTATCCAAAACGAGCCTTAGATCTATCCGTTTTTTTGATCGTTATGTTTGAATAGATATTCTCCGGGCGTACTTCTATCAACAATGATAGATAACAACAAGTTTATATAATCAGTTAAAAAACAATAACAAAAATAACACACTGTGTTATCTTTAACACTATGAATTTTGAAAAACATATTAGTGAAAGTTTATCATTATGTACTTTTAATTGTAAAACACAATGATAGATAACACATGGTATTATCTTCAACACTATAAGTTTTGAAAAATACATTGGTGAAAGTTTATCATTGTGTACTTCTAATTATAAAACACAATGATATATAGCAAGTTTATAATCCATAAAAACAATAACAAAAATAACACAAAATAATTTAAAACGTAAAACACAATGATTAATACAAATAACAAATGACGTAAAATATATGACACAATAAACATAAGACACGATAATTAATACATACAATCCTTTTTAGTTTACTATAGTCCTATCCCTAATATTATGTTATTTTCAAACATCTTATGATATAATGTATAAAATAGTTAATTAAACGGATAGTGTTTGTGTTTTAATCCAATTAACAAGTTTGAGTATTAAGCAAAAAAAATTAATAATGTGTTTGAGTATTAATTTTTAATCCTATAACAAGTTTAGATATTAAAACTACTTTTGTTAATAAAAGTGAAATATTAGTATCTAAAATTGTTATCTTCAACATTTTTGTTAAATTAAGATGAAAAGTTTGATGAAACTCAATCTTAATTTTTAAACTTGTTATAGAACTGAAAATTAGTACTTAAACTTGTAGAAAAAAATTATTAGTACCTAATAATGTTGTTATGCCCGAACCACAAGGAAATATTGCTAGGAACCAAGAGTACAAAAGCAAATAACGATGGAAAATCTTTTTAGTTAAAAATTATACATAATTCTCGTAAGATACTTGAATTTTGCGCACTATACCCAAATAAATGAGTTTACTTTTTTTAATGGCAAATGTACGAACTCGTTTCGAAGTAGTTATCTTAATCGAACTCACCTATTCGTTTACTAGCCGAAACCGCACCCTCAACCCTTTCAAGAGAAAACCTACAATTGGAAAAACTCACTGACTGAGCCCTGAGCATTTTTGTTTAGAATAAGACTTGAATTCAAGACCTCTCATATTTACATGTACTAGTTTAGAAAACCATGTAATACACAAGTTGAACAAAAAACATGTTTTTAAATTATCAAAAAATTTGTTTCATGATTTGAAAAATATATAAATAATATAATTAGCATTTAATGCATTATAAAATGATTAACTTTCATTCTGATAATGATATATGTATAATATCTAGGTGGAGAGGGTAAAAAAGTGTCACGTGACACTGACATTTTATTTTATTAAAATAGATTAAGTATCTTATATTAACTATATGGGATACAGATCATTAGTGAATGGATTTGCTCTACTATTCTTCGTAACATTAGCCATCAATGTGAGGATGTTGTTTAAACGATTCACGTTTATCAAACACCATGTAAACCTAACAAAGCCCTAGAAAATCATTATCAAGGCTTTTATTTGCACTTTGCAATGTAGATGGTGGCAATGCGTTTATGCTTTCTATCATATCTAGCCAAATCAATTTCAATCACTCTATGAATATCTTGCAAATTCACATTATACCATTATATGATATTATGATCCCCACATAAGTCACATAAGTTGGTCCCGATATTTACCTCTCTTTAATAATACATCTTTTGTTTGTATTTGATTTTGGATTACCCTCCAGATAAAGCAATAAATCTTTAATGGAACCCACTTTAACTATACATTTGTGTTAGGGAGCTTGATTAGAAACACCCAGAACAATAACTAGTCGATATTATTTCTCCGTCTTCCATCACATGTATTTATAAAAAAATTATAAGTTTTTATAAGAGATGATTAATGAATCCTTATATTTAGGGAATGAGGTTGTTTTCCCCTAGAAATATGGGGATAGGGTATAGGGATGGAGTGTGTATTTTAGTAATTTTTATCGAAATATAAGAATAAGAATAGAGATAAGAATAGCAAATGAGTTGGTAGTGCTTTAATGGATTTAAACCTATAATTAAAGCATCCTAAACAATTTATTATATCTCAGGTTTAGCCTCTTATTTAGGTTAAGAGTCTAGTCAAGTCAATTCTTATATGAACAAGACGTCCTAACTATGTCATTCATGGACATAGGTCAATTACCATTAATATGTATCATTTACCATGATAGTTCGTCATTGTGCTCGATTAATATTAATAATTGTCAATAATGTAATTCTTTCTACAAGTCTTAGATGTTTTTGTTGTATGATTTAAACGCTTTGAGATATGAGTTCCTATCAGTCTTAGATGTTCTTTCTACAAGTCTTAGATGTTCTTATCTAAACTATCTTATAAGTATCCTCTCTACATTCGAATTTGAAGTATGTTTTGATGTATTTTACTACCATATAATTTTTTTAAACATGTAATTACTATATAAATGATTAAATGATATATTTTCCATGCCAATCCTTTATCTGGACAGTAAACAGTCACTTCAAAGTTCAAACATTACATATGATAGTAATTGTGTTCTTTAATAATTACAAATGGAATGTTTTGGACAATATTACCCATGGGTAGGTTGACTTTAAACTTGTCCTCTATCTAGCTAGCTTTTTTTTGTGTCTGTACTCTGTCACATGTCGTTGGGCCATCACAAAAAAAGACTATAATGTAAATGTATGAATAATGTCACTCATGATGCATTCACATATTTGAGCCCTCTTTTAAACCGCTTATAATTTATACATAATTTATATAAGAATTTAGCTTATAGCAAGCGATTAACATATATAAAAAGTAAGAGTTAGGATTTTAGTCACTAGTTCTTTTATAGTTGTAACTATAAAAGATAGTTCACTTTACTAAAAATATAAGTATATTATTTCACTACAAACAGTTAATGATGTTTATAAACCGTTAAAATTGATATAACTATGCAAATAAAGTAAGTTGATACGATTAGATAACATACTGGTCAGTTCACGGTTTATTCTTTGTGAACTAAGCGCATGATGATTTGGATGTATTAAACCAACATTGTCACTGAACTAAGAATTTATTTTTTTTATTATTAATCTTTTTAATTTTAAAATATACTCATAAATATACATGTGTGTTACGGCGGCGGCGTATGCGACGAGATGAAATATACATTACAATTGTCCCGACTCGTTTCAAAATTAAATTTACATCGAAACGTAGAGTTACCCATCCCTGATTCTCATCTTTATAATTACTAAAAATTACTATTTTTCCTCTTTTATTTTCTATTAAATAATAATTTTCATAATTTTATCATTAACTTTTCTTTTTTATCTACTCACAAACATTTTAAAAAAATAGTAATCTTTTTTGAGGGTTGTATAGTGTTTTCTCAAACATAGTACAATCCAAATAAATTTTCAACATATTTACTTACAAGTACTCATAAATTTTATGTTTAGTGGATTGTATTATGTTTAGTGGGTTGTATCCACCTTTGTCTTTTTCTTAAACTTTTTTTTTTAATTTTAACCTACTACTTTTATAAATTTTACAATTTAACCCTATAATTTTTTTTCATCTTTTATCCCCCATACTGTTCATATTATACAATTTTTTTGTTTTGCGTTTCCGTCTAAATTTTGCGAGTAACACACCGCAAGATGTGTGTGTGATTTAACATTTTTACCCTTATTTTTCTCCAGTTTAATGACCATGTCGCAACACGCTGGTTCTAGATTGACTTATTTATTGTTTTATATATTTTTGCATTTCGCTTACGTGGTTCGATGTTTTTACGCTTACTTTTCGTTTGATTTTATTCTCTTCGTTTTTTAATTTCCTTATTAATACAAGTTTTTTTTGTGTTAATGATCATTTACGGTTGTCTGTCATTGATAACACTTGATGTGGTTTTACGTCCCGCGCTATAATAAAGTAGGTTTAATGGTAGTATCTCTTATAATATAACACACCCATTAACATAAAAATAACAATAAACTGTGAATACTTTAATAGTGTTGTTCTAAAAAAACCTATATATCTATTCCTTAGTATTGGAGAGGAGGGAGATGCATGCTTTTACATCTCTTCAAACACTTTTTCACTTCACTCTCTTCGATCAAAACCATTATCACACACAAATCAAACAAAAATTTCAACAATTTTGGGAAATCAAGAACCCTAATTTCATTTCACCAAAATCACCATTAAAGAAACTTCAATTCCATCTGCATCACACACAGTAACAACAGCAAAAAGTTAAACGCATCTCACCAGATCCGTCACTATCTTCATCAAATCCTCAACCCTACATATACACCTACTTCATCGCCAATTCACCGTCAGTAAATGCATCAGTCGTCGCGAATTCTTCAGGTGATAGTTGATACTGCTAACTCACTCGCTTTTTGCTAACTGTAAACAGTAAAAGTGTCTTCAGCTTTAATTATTGTCAGTTGTGTCGCTTTTGTGTGTTTTAAATGTGTTATTGTTCACTCACTCCACCTCCCCCACCAAATCTGTCGTTGTTCGTCGCAAAAGGTGCACATTCTGTTGCGCATTATGTGCGATGTTGTCTTGTAAAACATTATGGTGGAATTAATTCGCTTCTGATTGGATGTATTGTCGTCTCTTCGTTTTGATTTGATGTATTGACTTGTTCAATGGATTCGAACTCATCTACTGTAGATCTGATTACTGATTTTAGTTCATCCTTTACAGATTGAAGAATCCATAGTAGGCTGAACATGATTATCGCTTACTAAATTGTTAATAGAGCTCAATTCTGAAGAATCTCGAAGGTCAGTTTTAGGTTAGGGTTTTGATGGAGGGACGAGTGAGGAAGTATGGGCAGAAGCATCAGCAATTGAGTCCTGATAGAGCTAAAGTCTGGAAGGAGAGGTCTCCTCGGTATCAGCAGCGGCAACCGGAGCCCGAGCCCGAGCCGGTGAGGGAGAAGAACCGGAAGGTGCCTGTGGTGTATTATCTCTGTAGAAATCGGCAGCTTGAACATCCTCATTTCATTGAAGTGCCTCTGTCTTCATCAGAAGGTCTATTTTTGAGAGGTATACATATTATGATATTATCTGTTATGGAATCAAGCATTTTTGTGTCTTGATGAAATAGTTAACTGTAAAATTTGATACTGAAACAATTGTTGTAGATGTGATTGAGAAGCTTAATGTTCTGAGAGGAAGGGGTATGGCTTCAATGTATTCATGGTCTTGCAAGAGGTTAATACCCTTTAACAGTTAATGACTGTTACGTTTGATTTCTACTTCCTATTCGCCATTTTCTTGATGAAAAAGTTTGATGAGTGTGGATCTTGTTTTGCTTGCTGATGCAGGAGCTATAAGAGTGGGTTTGTTTGGCATGATCTTTGTGAAGATGACCTAATTCTTCCTGCTAATGGGAATGAATATGTTCTTAAAGGCTCTGAGCTTGTTGAAGAATCTAATTCAGGTGCATATCTTTGTAATCTTTCTTGTACACTTCTCAAGTCAAACACCCATCTTCACCGTTACATAAAAATTTGAGTAGTTTGTTGGTGTTTGACCAGTTTAAAGCTTTGGATGAACAAGTTACAAATCTGATTAAAGATGCATTAAACATAGACTAATTGCTTACTGAAATAGAGTACTAGGGTTGGTGTTGCCCACAACTTAATGCATCCCAATAGAATGTTTCGATTTTTGGTTATATACTTGTAGTACAAGAAACGAGTCCGAGGAATGGTTCCAAAGTTTAAAACCCATAGGGGAATACAATTGATCATACATTTTAAGAGCACTAAATTCTAAAAGGTAATATGTTTGCAGGTCGTTTTGCTCCTGCTGCAAAATTACAGGGCCTAAAACAATTACCAGAGCCACCATCTGCAAGAAGTCAAGATGACTCTTCATCATCAACAAGCATGAGTGGAAGAGATACTAAAAATTCTCAAGATGATGAGCTGTCACCTCCAGTTCGGCTTTCTAGTTCATCTGGTGTGTCCCCAGAGTCTAGAGGCGGAAAGAGTGCCACATCAAATGGTTGTCTTAGCTTAACAGAGTATAAAATCTACAAAAATGATGGTCTTGCTGATGCTTCCACACAAACAGAAGAAAATATAAAGGCCAGTAAAGCTCGAGAAACTTGCACACGTGGCGTTTCAACTGATGACATGCCATTAGAATCCTTAAGCCCGTGTGCTAAAGATAACTCTGAGATTCAAATAGATCCATCCCCTCCATCCTCATCCAGTACGTGTTCATCTGTGGGAAAAACCGAGACTTTGGAGTCTTTAATAAAAGCTGATGCTAGCAAGTATTATAGTTCTAGAAGACTAGAAGAAGGTCAAATGCCGATCAACTCAAAGCTCCGGGCTACAGATATGATAATGCAACTGATTTCATGTGGGTCTATTTCGGTCAAAGATCATAGCTTTGGCTTAATTCCGTCTTATAAACCAAGATTCTCTGATTCAAAATTTCCATCACCTTTATTTTCAACATCTGTTATGTTGGGTGAGCTTGATTGCTTGCCGGATAATCCAAGATTTATGAGCATGAGATTAGAAGATAAGGAATACTTCAGTGGGAGTTTAGTGGAGACAAAATTACCTAAGGAAGAAGGCATTTCAACTCTAAAAAGATCATCTTCCTTTAATGCTGACAGGTTAGTGTTTCTCTGTATCTATGGTTTCTGGTTACATTAATGAATACTAATTTTTTGGTGTTTTGCATTGCGTTTGGGTTTGGTTCTTTTGTTTATAAATCTGGTAATAATTACTTGTTTGCATGTTTGGCAAATTTAGATTATATAAGGATTAAAATGTTAAATGATCTCTATATAATATCAGAATCAGTTTTGTTGGAGATGTTCTAAAATTGGTTATTTGACCCTTATATAATCAGATGATCAGAATCTGTTTCAATCACTAGAAATTGATTACCTGTGACTTGAAAACGCAATGCCAAACACCCACTTTTTGTCGCAATCTTGAACTCATTGGCTTGATAGAGGGATACCACTATGTTATATTATTCTAAGAAAAGAGGATCTTATAATGCAGGACACATAATGGTGATTCAGGTTTAGACAAAG
The DNA here is from genome assembly GCA_025215565.1 of Flaveria ramosissima. Taxonomy (NCBI): domain Eukaryota; kingdom Viridiplantae; phylum Streptophyta; class Magnoliopsida; order Asterales; family Asteraceae; genus Flaveria; species Flaveria ramosissima. Next base: position 53,840,313 of record CM046031.1, on the reverse strand, counting down.
AGGAACCCACAACACGCACAAAATGTATACCAAAATCACTCAAACCATCATTCAGTAAACACCCAAAACATGAACCAATGAGATCCCCTGTTTCTGAGGGCCCACGGATCTCCTCCGAAGCAGGCCCCAGTTCACGAATCGTATCACCTTGCCCTTCCAATGGCAGTAGCAAAAGAATAACCGACCCATGTTCTTCGAGGAAACAATCAGGCCGATTGGAATCATTCAGAGAAGAGAAAGAAAACACGATCAAAATCGAAGAAAGTTAAGTTATGATCTAGTTTGCAAATAATTTACTAAAACAAAAAAGCAATTTCTTAAGCTTCATGTCGTTTGACGTTTTTTCTAATTCCTTCTAACAGGCTTGCTTCAGGAGCTCGGGTTATCATCCACTCGGAACCATTATATGATGAATCCTGGAGGTAACTAGTTAACTTGTAGTTGTTAATTTAAATCGGTTCTGTAATTTTGATTAGGGAATTATAATCTGTCGGTGGGTGTTTTAGTAAAGTGGGTGTGTGAATTTGAAATAGAAAAGAATCAAAATCTTTAAGAAAAAGGTGATTGATTTAATTAGAAATGGGGTATGGTGTCATTTGAGTACCCTCCCCTTTTGATTCTTGGTCTGCCTTTTCACAGTCTGCTTTTTTTGCTTTACAACTATAAATGAAATCCTCAGATTTTGCTTTTGTGCTTCTTTTGGCATCTAGGGCTTTCAATTACTATTGTGTATATTGTTCAACAAGATCAACTTTATTCATTAAACTAGTATAAAGTTTCAGGGTTGGGTAGAAAAACCATTAAACTGATCCCACACATTTCTCTCTTCTTTTGAATTAAATAATATTTTTATATATATATTATTACTTTTTCTTTATTCTCCACTTACAACCACTTAAAATATATAAAAAAAATTATAAGGTTTGAATAGTGTTTTCTCAAAATACAGATTGAACAGTAATATTTTCTTTTTTCTTCACTCACAACCACTTATAACCATATAATATAGGGAATATATTCACATCAATTTAGGGAACGAGTTATGAATGCTCTAACGAAAAGACCGAACCTATTTAGAACCCGATGGTTCAGTTATGTTTTTTTAACCGACTTTTAAATTGTTATAATTCGTTTATGCTTACATATGTATTAATAATCAAAACTGAACCGCTATTAAACCCAAATTTTATGTATATTTTTATTTTTCATAAGTAATATATCAATGTCTATATAATAACATATGACTTCCCTCCTTGCTTACAAATCAATAGGCTTGTTTTTCTAGTTGACCCAAAATCTGATTTGATTCATAGGACCTGAATTGACCCAAACCAAATGGTTAGCCGAATTAACCGAACCGCCTTCGTCTATTACTGAAAAACCGAACCGTTTTGCAACTGAAACCAATTGGTTAGGAAAATCCAAAAATTTAATTATGCAAATATAAAAATGCACAAAAACTGAAACATTGGTTTTAGGTTCTTTTTGTTTTTCTTTTATTATATATATTATTGTGCATTTTAGCTGTTGCTGCTCAAGTACATACAATTTGTCAGTGTCAACATATATTATAGACAAAATAGAGGTACGGCTTTTTGTGGGATTTTATCGTTATACACAATTTACCGACACTTGTTTATGTGGTACTGGGGAGTTATGTATATTCGTGAAGTTTTGAACTTTTGTTTACTAGCAAAAGACCTACTTTGACTTTAAAAGTCAGCACATAGGATTCCCTACTAATTACTATATGCTAATCTCAAAGTCAAAATTTCCCCAAGTTGCCAATCTGGCAGTACACGACATTTTTTGGAAACATCAAAACATGTTTGTATAATGTGTAACGTATGTTGTATTAGGCTGTGTCGATACTAGTTTGGGTTAATTCTCTCCCTTTTTTTATAATCATTATTATACTATTTTTGGTAGATGTGGGCAAGAAAAACCCAGGTGCGGACCCGACTCGGTGTACCCGACCCGTACTGGTTCCAACCCATTTTAACCTGCTAGTTAGAACCCGGTTCCTCGTTTTAGTCCTAAGACAGTACCCGACCTGGACCCGATTTGTGCCCGGTAGAAAAAGACCGATTTGGACTTGATTTATGTTTATTTATCCTTATATATATTTATTTATAAAATAAAGAATAAAAAAACATACCCTATTTGTACCAGATTTTGAACGCGACCCTGCCCATATGCAATACCAGTGGCAGTGGGTATGGTTCACCTCCGCCGTACCTAGACCTGACTGGGTTATTTGGAAAACCTGGTTTCACTTGTACTCATAACCCAATGGGTCTATACCTGGTTTTGGGTACGGTCCAATACCCGAGATGTGTACCTCTACTTTTAGGCGTGGGATGTAAAAATTGGGTCAAGCCCAAAATCTGATGGATTGAATAGTATTGGTAACACCTGATTTGGGTAAATCAAGTTCGAGTTGAATACACTAACGATGAGCATTGTTGTTGAGCATCGATACCCTCCAAATAGATACCGACTACGGACTAACACCATCAGTATTGATACCGATATTTATTTTTAATGTTTTTAGTTTTGGTATTTTCAATGATACCAGTACTGAACTATTTGAACTCACAAAATCAGTACTGTATTTGGTATATATACTTTCACTCGTTTTTGGTTTCAGTACTTCTTGTTCAGTACAAGTATGTAACCAATCACATCCCTAGCATACACAATAAGCTTGAACCTCTATGTAAGAATAGCTTTACTATCTCTATAAACTTGCGTATACACTCTCGTATGATTTTACCAACGCGAGGAGTCAAGAGATGCCCTACCCAGTAAAGCCCCCCAACCCTCATCTCGTCCTTGTCCTCCGTCTGAGACATATACTGACTTGGGCGTTAAAGTGAGCTCCTACTTTTCGCATTATGTTTCTTTGTTTTTAACTTTTTACAATGCTGGAGCATAAATCACCCACTTTAAGGCCCACAATCCAAAGCCTCATGAGAAGTGAGATTGAAGTATGGGGAGCCGGGGAGGGAACTCACTTTGAATGGGTGACCTTGCCAATAACTTAAGAGGGCGTGTGTGACCGCTGGCTGCTCGCTTTGAAGTCTGCAAACAACCTTTTTGTCTTTCGTCTGCAACTGATTAAAGTCATCTCGCCATTCCCACTTCGAAAACTATCAAGGAAGGAAGGTTGAGAGTGGAGACAAACTAGGGCCTCACAAAAATAAACCTATTTGTGCTGCTCTTGTGTTGTGTTAGCACCCTCTTTCATTCTCGCACTCTGTTTTCGCTCCAGGGTGTTAGGCCATGAAATTCCTCGAGCCGTCTAGGGTTCAAAGCATCCCAAATGATAGCCAAGTAGTCACCCATCATCTTTTTCTATTATAGGGAGTGAATGAATAATTGAAATTTGATATTGTAACAAAGATGGCATGAAGTCAATCTAAGGAATTCTAGTGCTACAGAAAGCCATATTGCCAACTTTTGGTCCTTGTTAGAAGTGTAATACCACCATCAGAGGAGTAGTTGATGGAATCATGTGATTACAATATTCTTTCCAACCACAGCCTCAACTTACATCTCATAATCACGAGAAGTAGTACGAGGGAAAACATGTAAAGTCAGTTCATGGCTATGATAGAATTAGAAGCTAGGGGTGTGATCGAGTTGAGTTGAGCTGACAATAATGCCAACATGAGTTTGGTTGAGCCGTAATTTCCAAGCTTGAGCTGATATCTTTTTGGTTTTCGACATCAGAAGACTACAATTATCATGTTACATTTTCTTTCACAAGTTACCATAAAAAACGTTACACTAAATAACAAGGTTAGGTTGTGTAGTTAGGTGAAATCATGAACTAGAAGTCTTGTAGTCTAATGGTATCAATATGTGAAGAAAAGATGTACCTTAATGGTTGAGGTTTCATGATGGATAAATATATAGATTAAAAATATAACTAAAGTATGCGAGTTGGTTATTTAAAAAAAACTAACATCGTGAAAAACACTTTGGTTTAGATGTTTGACTTAGTTTTTTTGTTTCTTTTAAGATAAATAGTTTGTATTATTTATCTTAAATTGATAGTAGATAGTTCATAAATATCAGATACCTAATAAAAACTTATTCATACACATGTGTGTAAGTTTGTGTTTTAATACAATAAACAACTATCGATAACTTTTAGTAACTTTTAGTGTCATCAATATGTAGTACATTTATGCTTGGTTAATATCAAATGAGAATTTTAAATAAACATTGATATGAGTTTGAAAATGTTTGCTTGCCCATTCAAGATCATTATGATTTCTAGCCATCTATGTACTAAGCAACCTCTAAATTTCTAAAAGGTAAAGCCTTTAAACCAAAGAGGGTTTCACGAGGCGACCTCATGAAAGGGTTTGGGGAAGCATCCTGATAGGGTTCAAGAAACAGAGTCCCTGTTAATAACACGAGTGATACAATATTAAAGAATAAAGAAAAAAAACCTAAGATGGGTGATGAAGGTGAAAGAATTACACACAGTAATTTTGAGGTACGCAACAAAAAAACATGTTTTATGAAGTTAACAATTATCAGCAATATCACGCATTCATACCATCACTTAGAATTACTTGTTACAAAATTATGAGGTTAATAGCTCTTCTAAGTTGGAACGAGTACAATTACTAATCATGAACCATATTGTTTGTTAAATAAATGTATATCAAAATTCTACAAAGAAATTGAATCCAAGCAAGAACAAAAACACCATTACAATGGTGTTACCATTTTGATTAAGTAAATACTTGACTCTATACTTGTAACAACATGTTTGCTTGTTGAGAAACTAAACAACAAACAATGTGCTACTATTGTAAAAATAAACATAATTGAATGTATAATAAGAATAATAATTCAGACGGATGATAATATAAGAACACTTTATTTGGATAATTCTCAAACACTTTATTATAACCAAGAAAACTAACTTAAAAACTTAGTTACAACTCATCCTAACACGAGTTTATATAATCTAGCTCATAGTTATCTATCTATAGCTTCTAATATGATCTAAACTTTATCTAGAATAACAAATTATGTTTATCTAATCAAACCAAAGATAGAACAAATTAAATTTGAATATTAAACCAACTTGACCGACTTGTTAACTTAGGTCCCTGAACTTCACCGACTTGTGAAACGGGTCAGAAATCACCGTCTAACATATTTTGCTATCAATGTGTTACTATAATGGTAGTAATCACTAATTTATGTCTCACTAAGGTGAAAGTGCATACTAATTTGTTTCACTAACATGGTAGTGATTATTAATTTCTTATAAAAAAATCCATAACTGCACCAACAATCTCTCTAATTTATGATGACAACAACTTAAAGTGTCTCCAGTATAAAATTATGTATTTTCAGTTAATTTTTTCATTGTTGACTTCATAGTGTTTCTCCTCTGTATCGAATATACACGAGTGAGCTCCCTTTCATTGTTTCTCTCCCTCTCATCTTCAAAGAAACATGTGGACGTTAGGGTGTAATATGGTGAGTGGGAGCCTTCAATCCTGTGCTGACATGTCACATATACCTCAACTCCCACTAGGGGCGAAGCTTCTCTGGGGCCGCCCCCTCCACTTTTTCCCGTCAGTAGTGTAAATTTTCGGTTCGATAGTGTAAATTTTCGGTCCGGTAGTGGATATTTTTTTAACAAATATAGAGTCCGCCTCCCCTAAGCTTTGGTTCAAGCTCCGCCACTAACTCTCACAATACCATTCCATCATTAGCAGAACTCCCCTTATAGCCGTTGAGATGCCCGACGGTCACAATCATCACTCAAACAATGCGTTGAGTCATCCCCGGTAAACACCCACTCACCACATGGTGAGTTTGATGGTGGTGGTGTTCCCGGGTGATGACCACTCACCGGTTACCACTACACTCATACGTCCCGTATAACCTTATAACATTGTTAAAAATGGAAAAATCTATGTTAATGAAACTATAAAACAAAAGTGAAACAACACAAACCATATGGTATATAGAATGTATATAGATTGTATATAGATTGTATATAGATGTAAAGGGTAGAGCAATAATATGAGCTTCTCATAAACCAAGTAAAATATGATTTAAAAATGAAGAGTGAAGACATTCTATAACAATACAAACCATCCAAGTGATTTGTTATAAGTATATTTTATAAGGCTATGGATATCACTTTCTACTTGAAAATCACTAAAAATATGGTGTCTAAAGAAGTCATTTTATAAGATACATCTATATATTTATTTAATAATGAATATGCTTTAACTAAGGCTATATCAAATTTACCAATGTATGTGTTTAACAATAATAACTTTAGTCTAACTTTTAAAGCACCAACAACAATTATCATGTAGTGTGTTTTCAAACTCCTTTATTGAGATAATTATTAACATTAAATTAAGTAGTTGAATAAGTCATAAATTATGGTTATTTTAAAAACCTGTTTGACTTGAAGTTTGATTATAGGCTCCATGAAATGATGAAAATACCAAGCCCTCCTTCCTATCGGAAGTGTTTTAACGAGAACCAAATAAAATTAAAATAAAAATGTATGATTGTAAAATATTTAAATACTTTATCTTTTTTTAGAAACGGATTTAAATAATTCATCCCTCTAATTACTTAAATTCACATACTTGCCCTTTCTCGTAACAAGTTTTATACCATATGTGGCTCGGAGAATTAAAGTAATTCTACACATATGTAGATGTTTATAGAAAACACATCAATTCAAATATATTCTCATAATGATGTTTACTTTTATAATGTGTATATAAGAGTATCTACAACAACAAACCTTTATTTTAAAACCAAACATGACACATCAGCTGCCACATCAACTTTTCACTCGTCCACTTTCAAACACTAAAAACTCTTGTATTTCCTCCAATAATATGTCCAGTTTCAAACACGCCTCCATTTCCAAATCATCACCTATTTTTAATTCTAAAACATTAAATTACATATGTTTTATAGTGGTGGGTTCCACACTCCCATGTTTGCTTGGGTTTGGAATTCTGGACATGAAAAACAAATTACAGAAGCAAACATCATCTCCAATGGTGTGATGTTCGTTTGCTTTTTCCACCTCAGACTGGACGAAAGAAAACCCTCTTGATGTAGATGCTCTAACAAGAGAGATCGCTTCTTGTCCAAAGCATTTATTTGTAAAAAGTGTTGGAAGACATAACAAGGAAACACATCTATATGTGTAAGCTTTATGGGCGAGTGTTTATTTGCATCCTTTTATGTACGTATATTTTTGGACTGCAATCCGCACCATGCATGGGCGGCCCTGAGGGGGCAGGGTGGGCGACCGCCCAGGGCCCGATCTCCTCAGGGGCCCGAAATTTTATAAAAAATTTATATTATATATTATGTGTATATATTTTTTAAAAACAACTATAGGTTATTAACAAAGTAATAAACAAACCCAATAGCAAGTTAATTATTTTGACCTATTGAAACTTAGGGTCCATTAACATTTTAATTAGTTTAGTCCACTACCATTACCAAGTCTAAACTCATTTTAAAAACTACAAGAGTCTGACGATTCGTTTAAGTAAGTAAGTTAGATTACTTTGCTATAATTCTTTTGTTTATTAGTATAACAATTACTGTCATATTATAAAATTTCTAGGTACGGATTACTGATTTTATATTATAGGGGCCCATTTTTTTCTACTCGCCCAGGGTCCAAAATATTTTGAGGACTCTCGGGACCGGCCCCGGCACCATGTAATGCATAGTCAAAACTTATTATAGACCTGGACGCACATCCGTATCGTGTAAATAGGGAAGAGACACATACATACCATATAAATAGGTTAAACACGCTGTGTAAATAGGTTTGTATGCACCATTTGGATAGAGTGCATTGCGCCTTTTAAAAATGCCATATTAAAAAAAATAACGAGAATGCTATACCCATGTTATGAAGGATAAAACTACAGATTTTTTAGTGAATTATTCTTGGAAAAAAGTATATAAAAATTATTTGAATTAAATATCTAAGAAAACTAAATTTAGAAAAATAAGTAAAAATAAGATGTAAATTCCCTCTTCTACATCTCTAGTCCTAAGTAAATCCCAACTAATTACTTTAATCTTAACCATTGGATTGATTCTACTTAAAAACACATTATTTCTCGTCTATTCTATTTACATCAAGCATCAAGTGATTAAGCATATTAGATTTGAAATAACAATTTATGAAACATCATATTTATTATATAATTTGAAATGTTAAAAGATGATCCCATTTCCCTCACGTGGCAAATTAATTTTGAACATTTTGTACATATAAATACATCAATCATTTTTTTCTAAAATGACATTTATACAAAGAAAGTAGCTTTCTGGCTGTTTGAACACAACAAGGTCCCAATGGATGAGGATGGAACATAAGTACAAAAGAACTTGGACCTTGGCTAAACTCTAATGTCGTTTTTGTGGGCCATTAACTTAATATTTTTTGGCTATAAGTTTTAAATATGTTATCATTAAATCATGGTACTATTTTCATGATTTTATTTTATGCTTTGCTATAACTTTATTTGTATGTGACAAAGTAACATTGATTGATGTTACTAAAAGTAAAGACAAATTTGCGCCCAATCATGTTGAAATTTTGTTGAATTCTAGCCACAAATTTCTTCATGTATTTTGATTCGTATAGATCATGTGTACCTATTATGAGGTATCAAATCTTTGAAAATCATATATTCTCGATTTATGCCGACACGTTTAGATCACTTGCTAGTAATTGAACATCACCCTAGAGGGCTTTAACGATTAGAAAAGTCTTATAAAAGACGTTTACACTTCTTGACACTAGTCGAAAGCTATGATCAATCAAGCTCAATAATTATACAAATTTGAGCTCGTTTATTATATGAGTTTGATATTAATCTAAAGCTTAGATCTGAACTATTAAAGCTCGGTTCAATTCAGCCATAAAATAAACCATTCTCAAATAGCTAACGAGCTAACTCGGTTAACTATGACTTTAGAACATTATTTAACAATTAACCCTCGATGCTAATACATTATTTATATATACTCATTAAAAAGAAAATAAACAATACAAATACAAAACAAAGATACAACACCAACTCACCAACTCACAAAGTGGAAAAAGATACAAACTCACAAGTACAACAATGATTAAACACTAGCAAAGACATAAATGTCCTTTAACATACACTAAAACTCAAACCCTCACAATGGCTCATATGAGCGGCTAATGAATATGAGCTCGTAAACGGCTCCAGCGAGCCCACCCCCGATCAGTGGTCCGGCCCAGTAGATCCAGTGGTTGCCCCAATCCCAGCTAACCACGGCCGGTCCAAATGCGACCGCAGGGTTCATTGATGCACCAGTGAATGCACCACCGGCTAGAATGTTGGCTCCAACAATCAAACCGATGGCCAAGGGTGCGATCGTACCGATCTCACCCTTTTTTGGGTCGATCGCAGTGGCGTAAACTGTGTACACTAGCCCAAATGTCATCACGATCTCGAACACAAAGGCGTTCCAGACTGATACGCCCGCGGCCAATGAGAATCCAGTGGTTGTCTGCAATTTTTAAGAAACGTTAACTTTTAAATATAAACATATTAATTGTGGGCGTTCAGTCCGGTTTAGTTGGTTTTGATAAAAACTTTTGAGACGCGGTGATAACTATGAATTTGAGAAAATACAAACTAAACCGGTCGGGTTGATTAAATCAACCAAACCGGCTACTTTTTACGGTTTTCATGATTTGACGGTTCGACCAGTTTTAAAAACATTTCGAGCTTGCGGTTTTGAGAAAACAGCTAACTGAACCGGTTTTAAAATATAGTTTTCATGATAAGATCAGTCGTACCAGCCAGTTTGCATAATTTAACGGTTTTTTCTCTCTTTTCGCGTTTTAGAAAATTATTATTTTCTTAAAAAGTCACTAATAAGGGCTTACTTAAAGTTTAAATAACATATACGTGAAAAAACTTTTTATTTATTTTATTAATTAACCGTTTAAATATTAAAATTTTTATTTTTCTTAAAAATCATATAGATCAAAAATGACTTTTACCTTTTTAACTTTTTTTTAAACTTGTATTACCTCATACAAATCGCCTCTTTTCAAAGAGAGAATTACATGTATTCGTTTATAAACTTATAAAATTACGTATCTTCTTAAAACACAAACCTTTTAATGCATAAATATGATTTGAAGAAATATATAATTCTACAACTTTAGAACATGATATATCAACTTGTCCCTTTAAAAAAAAATAAACCGTAACCGAACCGATTCACTATAGTCAAACCGGTTTTACTACGGTTCAGTCGGTTTCAACGGTTTATATTAAAACGATCAACTCACCAAACCACCAGTCGAAAACAATAGAAGGAAACATGCCACAACGGACCCAAGAAGTTGCGCTATAATATAAAATATCCCTTTAAGCAACGTAATATTCCCACCAACAAAAGCACCAAAAGTGACCGCAGGGTTCACATGACCACCGGAGATATTAGCACTCACGGCGACGGCGACGAACAACCCTAACCCATGTGCGATCGCCGCCGCGACGAGGCCGGAGGGGGTGGTGGCGCCGCCGTCGGTGAGCTTTCCGTACGCCATGCCGGAGCCTTGTCCGGCGAAGACGAAGATGAGGGCGCTGATGAACTCTGCGACGAAGGTTTTGATGGCGCTGGGGTGGGCCACTTCGTCTTGGTAGCGGCCGATGGCCACGCGGTCGACGAGCTGGCGGTGGATCGGTGGCATTGTCGCCGGAGATGGAGGTGTGTGTGTGGGGGGGGGGGGTGACGGTGGATGTGAGGGTTTAGTGGTGGTGGTGGTGGTTTATATTGGTGAGGGTGTGGAGGTTGGGTGACCGGTGGAGCCGGTTGCCGGTGGTGGTTTGTGATGAGTGGGTGTTTTTGTTTGGAGTCCCTAAAGATTATGTATTTGATCAAAGACAATTGTTAGTTATAACTAATGACATGTTTTTTGTTTTTTATTTTACTTTTTTTACGAGAGTTATTAAATTTTAATAATTTTAACTTTTATTTATTGTTTGAATTAATGTTAACTCTGAAAAAAATTTATAATACAATTTATTTTACTCAAACGATCTTTTACTAATCACATGAAATGTTGAAATGTGATCAACTTTGAGTTTATTTACAACTTTGTTGCCGCCTAGCCTACATTAGGTTCTTTATTCGTTGTCTAGCCACCATAATTACGTGAAATTAACCTCTAAAGAGTTAAGTGGTTTAGATCAGGAGTAAGAGATTGACGGGTTTCAGGGTGTAAAAGTTTCAGATTGATGGACCCGATGGTAGATCTCAATTATTTGTTTAGTGTTTTGGCCAAATAAGCAGTCCACGTCATAAAAAACCAACGTGATTAATTTTCAGTTAGTTAGAGATCATTGGAGGAAATAAGTTTAAAGTTACAGGTGTTGGTAAATATTATTCGAGTTGGGATTAATATCAGTTGATAAATGAAAATTGAGATTACTAAAATCCAATAACTATTTTTATAACGACAAATATACAGTTACTAAATCTATATAGTTGTTTGACATGCGACTTGAACCTTTAACGATATCACCATTTACAAACTATATACTATTAGGATACAAACTTTTTGATACTTGTTGCATATCTTAACCTCGTAAAAAGAATTGAAAGCTTAGAAAAGAAACATTTATAGGATATGATTATTTGTTTGAAAGGAAGCCGATTAGAGTATCATTAGCGGGTCAAGAGATGCTTAGGTCAACTAATTAACGAAGTGATGTTATGATTTGAGTCTTTAACAATTAATAGTAAAATTAATATATTTACAACAAAAGTCTAACCTAACACACGAACGCATGCAAACTTTTACCAATATATCACTCTATGTGCGTTGTTGTACATCATACACGGTGGTGTTAGCAGCAAAGATGGTGCCTAAGAGTCATGGGTATGAGTAGGGCTGTATACAAACCGAATGAATACGAACAAAGTTTTGTTCGTGTGTTCGTTCATTAAAAAAATAACATGTTCATGAACTGTTTACAAATACTTATCGAACCACAAACACTTATCGAACGAGATTTTTTGTTCGTGTTTGTTCATTAAGGAAAAGATCATGTTCATTAACTGTTCACAAACACTTAACGTTCCGTCAACAAACAAAGGCAAATGAATACAAACAAATGTTCATGTACATAAAGGAACACAAACAAAAGTTTCTAAACACAAAGAAATACAAACGATCATATATTCATTTTATAATAAAATTACAAAAAGTTACGCAAAATCTACAAAAGATAAAAAAAGTACTTAACATAATTATCACAAACAAAACCTTTAAATGAACGTAAACGAACACATTATCAAACATTCACGAATATAAATGAACGAACACGACCTCTGTTCATGTTTGTTGAAATTTTATTCTTCGTGTTCGTTTATTTTTTAAATGAATTAACGAACATAAACAAATTTCTTGCCGAATGGTTCACGAACTGTTCATTTAAAGTTTAGCTCGTTTGCATCCCTAGGTATGAGCGTTGGTCATGACTCACAAATGTAACATGATACGTGTGAACATCTTGAGAAGAGAGGATATAATTTATAGGTGCTTGAGCATGAGCTTGTACTTTTTAAACATGATAGTATTAGTGCATCAATACATTTCATACTTTATGAACACTCGTGTTAAAGATGACGCAAGAGATCCCTAAGCTAGTGGACGAGATGGTAGCAGTGTGAGAGGGCTAAGCGAATACTCTAGGTTAGAGGCGGTAAAAACAACTAGATGTGACAATAGGTAATAAGCGGTGGTAATGACAACTCTATGCAATAACAAATTGTTTTTAAAAGGTAGTCATAACTCATAACAACAAAAAAAACCCGTAAAAAAAACTATTAGACTAAAGTACATATAAGAAATCTCTTCTCTATATAAGGTATTAATATTAGCTAACAATAAACACCTCTTACCTCTAGTCACAATATTTACGTTTAAATGTTACATTAAACGACTAAATTTCTTTTCTAACAGGTGAATTAGCGAATGCACTTACTCTCTACCTTATACATGATCTAGTTCTAAATAATTACACTTGCAATATTTGAACTTATCATTATTTGGTTTGAAAATACACCACTTTACTACTATTTTGAAAGTACACCACTTTACTACTAGTATATGCCTCTAAAGACGTTAAAATCACCAATTCTTTTGGTTTTTTTGATGATCCTAACAATAGGAGGCAACTTGAGGGGCTCTTGTGTAATTAGTGAGATACAATTATAAATGGTAAATAGTAAAAATCAATAATACAAACAGAAAAGGTGAGGTGGACCATGGTAATCCATTGTGACAGGTAAGCTTTGCCTCCTAACCGGTAAGAGACTGACACGTGTACGTTACGGATAAGCACCACGTGGTCTTGTCTGATGCATTGATCTGTTACCTAAGGCTGATTTGCACACGGGAAACACGTGGTCGTCAACACAATCGGAGCCCCGAACATTCACATGTGAACCGACTTGAATTCTCGAGTAAAATCTAGAAACTTGTAGTGACCAATAATGGAGTATTAGATGCTTGAGTATTTCAAACTTCAAATTATTAAAATCAATATTTACATTACATGTATTGTTGGTTTATATCTGGGGAAGATAAAAAATGTTATGATAAAGTTATTTAAAGTTAAAGTTATAAAATTTTCACTAAAGTTAAAGGTTCATGTTCTTACTTAATACTCGGTTGATATGTTAGATGCGACTCATCCATCTCTTTACAACTGTTGATTGTCACCTTGTGGCCTAGTGCTCAATTATCTTTTTCGTTCTAGTTTTGTTATTCGAATTCAATCATTCTGATTCGGTTTGTTTTTATTACCAGGTAACAAATTTGAAACTTATCCTATGGTATATTATATATATACTAATTTTTTATTTTGTTTTGAATTGTTAGTTGTACTTTTAAAATATTTGGTTGTACTCAATTTGGTTTTCTTTTTCTTCTTCTTCTTTTTTTTCTTCTAATCTTTAACTTTTTTACTTTTAACCCCATACTTTTACATCTTTACAATTTCACCCCAACACTTTTCAACTTTGGTCCCTATACTTTTTATCTTTAACAAGTTAACATGACGCAACGTGCGTGTGTGGTTCAATGTTTTACGTCTATTTTTTCCGGTTTAACGACCCGGCGTAACGCATAGATCCTAAATCGACTTAATTATTTAAATATTACTAATTTTCAACTTAGTGATGCATTAATGGTTGTACGATAAGCATTAAGGATTGTACATGTTTTTGTTTTTCTTTTCTCTCTTTAAGATTTTTATTTTAAACCTAATATTTTTACATATTTTACAATTTAACCCTTACAACATTTTATTTTCAACTTCAGTCCCTTATGCTTTTCATCTTTTTATAAAATTTTCATTTTACATTTCGGTTTAAAATTTTAAATTAATACGCCGTAACGTGCACGTGTAGTTCAACATTGTTATGTCTATTTTTTCCCGTTTAACGGTCGTGTCGCAACATGCGAGTTCTAGATCTACTTTGTTATTGCTTTTAATGTTTTATGTTTCACATGCATAGTTTAACGTTTTTTACGTCAACTCTCCGTCGGTTTTATTTTTTTTATATCCTTTTTAATACGACATTTTTTTGTATTTGTGGTCGCTAACGGTGGTGACATTTGTGCTACTTGAAACGGTTTTACACCCCCCGCCGTAACGCGAAGGCCTTTTTACTAGTTGTTTTCTATGTTTTAAGTTTCAAGTTAGTGGTTCAATATTTTCACGTCTGTTTTTCCGTTTTTCTGATGTTGATGGTCCCTGGATGTGGTTTGGCATTGGTGCTACTTAATACGGTTTTATTCCCCTGTCGTAGAGGTAGGCTCAATACAAGTTACAAATTACATTCTAACTTGATATCTGAAATCAATATGTTGTGGTGAGTATTAGAAAAGCTAATAACAAATACCTAAGTTATTAAATTTTACAATACTAGTAATTTTCCCTAAATAGTTAGGTCTCCGATGAATTTCATCTGGAGCCGATTATTCTTGTCTGATTCTGTTTAGATTGTTAGGTTCATGGCATCACTTTTTTTATTTGTTGTAATGAAAACAATAAAAAACATAATATGTTTAGATAACTAAGTTTTTGGAATATTGGTGAGTGTGGTACCTAATGGTTTAAAATGTAAACGAGTCAAGTCAAATCAAAACTTGTCTAGATTTGAGCTCGGCTCGTTTTAAGTTAAGAGAGTTCGAGTTCGAGTTTGGTTCGTTAGAAATTTTCAAGCTCCAATCTGGATATTTTATTATTTAGTTATTTTAGTTATACATTTATATAGTTGATTATATATGCTTATAAATATGCTTTTTATACATAACATAATATATATTACTTAAATATTTTAACGTAACTTTATATATAATAATTATTATTTAAATAAATATAAGCTCACAGATTTAATAACATTTATATTAACTAAGGACTCGTTTAAATTCGCAAGCCTTTTTAACGCGATACGTGAAGTTCAAACTTGAGCAAGTTTAGTAAATGAGCCAAAGCTCGATTATATTCGAGTTTTTAACGTGTGCTGATTTAGAGTATTGACTAGTTTACACACCTAAATAGATCCTTACGGATTGCTGGTTCAATACGTCTTTCAAAGCGCATTTCTTTTGATGGCTCCTCTTGTATGCTTACCATTATTTTTTTTAGCGACAAATGTACGACCTTATTTTGAATGATAATCGTTATCTTAATTGGATCCATATATGTTTTTTTCAGCAGGGACCGTACGCCCAATCCCATTAAAAAGAAACTCACAAGTGGGAAAACACAATTCATCAACCTAAATAATATTTATTCTGAATGAGACTTGAATCTAAAATCTTTTTATTTTAATTATCTTGAGTACTTCACTTTAATCACTTGGCTAATGATAACCTATTAAAACATTGTTTAATTATGCATAGTAGACTAGTAGTTAAAACACACAAAGTCAATACTTTCTAATAAATAACAACAATTTGTGATGTCACGTTCCCTAGTACCTGAGCGTCAATATCAACTTCTCACCTAACTCACGATTCTTATCGTTACTGGAGGCGAGGATTTGGCGTTATTAAAATCTAAAACTTTTAAAATCATTCTTCCATATTTTTTACAATTCAAGTAGGCAAAAATCCCACATATTTTTCGTTCTAATTTATTATCTGTCTAAATACTATGTTAAAAAGTCATGTATTAAGCGAATATACAATAACAACAATACTATTAGGGGCGAAGCTTCTTTGGGGCAGGGGGCCCTGACCCTTTTTTTTTCGTCAGTAGTGTAAATTTTCGGTCCGGTAGTGGAAATTTTTTAATAAATATAGAGTCCGCCCCCGTAAAATAGTTTACTTTCGCCCCCGCCCTTCCTAAGCTTTGGTTCAAACTCCGTCACTGAATACTATGTCACTAGAAGTAAAGAGCAAGCCTTGTTAAAAGAAGCACGTAACAAAACCATTAAAATCGAATAGCATGACTTATGGGAACTAATGATTTAATTCGTAATATTATCCTTTGAGGCAACAAATTAAAAAAAAATGTCAGCAAGATAAAATGCATGGACCTCTTTCGTATTCATATCAAATTGATGTATTCATCAAGAAAGATGTGTCAAAAGCTATCTGTCTAAAACCATCACGTGTGTCATCAAGAAAGATGTATTCAATAATCACCTTTATTTGCATTTCACTTTAATCCTCCACAACTCAACCAACTACTCATCATCCATGAGTAAGAAGCAGTTGAAGTTGTTTTCATAATGACTACTCACCAACTATGTAGCACTCGACCTTTCGTATCACAAATATTATCCGCTTTACCCACGAGGAACTCATGGATTTGCTTTTGGTTGCACGGGTGAAAAGTTCCCAGGGAGATAACTCATCCCTGGATTGCTGCCATCTGAGCACGTTTAACTGTGGAGTTCTCCTCTCATTCACAGTCAATACGCCCAAAATGCGTTGTTAATATTAGAGACCAGACATTACTTATGAACCAGAAATCTCTCATGTCAGGCCTCAAACTATCGAAATCAGGGCCGCAGGATTTTGGATATCTGACTCCTACGCGCGCACATAGAGGAAGACAGGACTCGGCCCCTAGCTACAGGAACAAGACGGAAGCCGAACTCAGGAACTCTTTTTCGGACACCGCTATTTCCTTGACATTCGAGACCGACTCAACCCATCCTGAAGGAACAGACTCTTTAAGATCCGAAACGAGATGCCATAATAAATAGCGGTAGGAGGAATAAGGAAGAGAAAAAAGTGGAGGCTTTACACCTCATTTTCCTGGGATTGTAGTTCAATCGGTCAGAGCACCGCCCTGTCAAGGCGGAAGCTGCGGGTTCGAGCCCCGTCAGTCCCGACGCCGGATTCAAAAAATACATAAATTCATCTCTCCCCACGGTCGATATGAGATTTATGTAGGGTGTCACAAACTACTCATCGAATCCATGAGTAAGAAGCAATTGAAGTTGTTTTTCACAATGACAACTCATGATCTAGACGTCCTATTTTTGTAAATTTCTTCGATTTTTTTCTTTCAATGTGAAATATAGACCATCTTCAAAGAAGACCATATAGATTAAAACTCATTGAGGAGAATTTTGTAAGAAGCTTGATTTTGTCCATGAATATACTCTCATGAAATAAACATGAATCATCTTATATCCCGTTTGAATTTCGCATGTAAAATTATGTAATGGTTTGATGAATCAACATAAAACCCAAAGATATCATAAGAGGGTTTGTAGAAGCCAAAGGATTACGATTGCTTCTTGTAGGCGCGCATGAGTGTGTTCCAAATAAACACATCACATGTATCCTATAGCGCAACACATTAAAGATTATCCAAAGTTGCTAAAAGCTCGAAATGAGGCGGACATTTTTTGAATAGGAAATGAACGATGGTGTCAAACTAACAATAGCGATATGGTATGGATAAAGCTTGGTAGTCGACCAAATGAGAAGATCTTATGATTAGATGATTCAAACATGTAGCAACAATGAATCCTAAAAAGGTGTAAAGCTGACAGGACATACAACCATCATTTGCAAACATATTTGAACCGACCTACGATTTTTGCTCGCACTCTTGGTAAAAAACACATAAATATGTTAAAGTATTCGCTACAATCTGGTAATTCCGACTATTAATTAATTTATAGCAAACCTGTGTTTAAAAGCAACTTTTGAAAAGTAGACTAAATATAATACATTGTGGAACAAGGACAATACATGAAATGAAAGGTTCAATCATGAGTTATATCTTGAGATTTAAGTTGCTCAAACGATATTTGCCGTTTAAAAATGCAGTTAAAATAAGATGAACGTTCTAATTTAGTTGGATGCTAGCTTTTAAATTTGCAACGACTTTGTATATTAAGATTAGTGAAATTTACATAAATGGTCCCTATGGTTTGATCAAATTGCATGTTTAGTCCTCAAACTTTGAAAATTAAGTTGGTCCAATTTTTTGTATATTAGTTGCAATTGTAGTCCCTGAATTTTTTAAAACTGCAAAGTTAGTTCAATTTTTATGTGAGCATTGCAATTTTGGTCCCTAAAATTAAATTTAAAAGTTAGTACAAAATTTATGAAATTATATAAATTAAATGAATTTAATGTTAGGGACCAAAAACACAATGAATACACAAATTTTTAGATTAATTTTGCATTTTTTAAAGTTTAGGAAGCAAACATGCAATCTAGTTAAACCACATGGACCATTTATGTAATTTTCTCTTAAGATTAACTTTTCTTATAATTTAATAGAAATTAAAAGTAACATGTGTTAGTACTAACATGTCACACTAGTTTAATAAAAGTTTGTTTAACTACCATGACACAGCGTACTTGGAAATTTAACTCACTAAACTTAAAAAAATAAAAATAAAACATAAATTTTAGGAAAAACAATAATAAAATTGAACTTGTTCACAAACAATTTATGAACACATAGCCGAACGAAAACTCTCGTTCATGTTTGTTTATCAAGAGATTGAACCTGCTTACAAACAATTCACCAATACATAACCAATAGGTTCATCTCATAGATGCATTCGTTATCTTACACTACATCACACACTCAAATTTGACGACGACGATGTTACCGCACCATACCACCCTGAATTTTGGTCCACATACGCAGTGAGTTTGGTCATTGGTATACAACCTCACGGGAACACGCCAATTTAACATGCCATGTGATGTGTTCTTTTCGTGGCGATAGTGTTACCATACCATCCCGGGGCACAGCGTTGAGGCACGACGTGCTTGCTCCCACCGCCCTAAAGAAACATAAACAAACTAACATAGTAACATAGACAGTCATGAGTCATGTTTTGGGCTTGTCTACTTGGGCCTTGCTAGTATTGCATTATGCACATCTTTGTCAACGGTTCAACCCGAACCCAAACAACAAGATCCGAAAACACACACAACAAGAACAACAACAAACCACCACATACACACACACACACCTTCTCACAAACATTATCATTCTATCTCAACTTCATCGTCTCCACCAACCACTGAATGCAAGCTGCAATTGCAGCTATGGCGGCACATTCAATCCTCTTCACCACCACCACCACAAACCCTTTAATTTTCCCCCTTTCAAACCCTAACACCACCACACTCCAATCCTCTTCTTTCCATGGGGTTTCACTCAAATCCACCATCAATCGTCAATCTCTAACTCTCTCCGCCGCCGCCGCCACCGCCCCGAAGCCCCTCACGGTGGTCGCCGCCACCAAGAAAGCCGTCGCTGTCCTCAAGGGTACTTCTAGCGTTGAAGGGGTTGTTACCCTCACTCAAGAAGACGATGGTATCTCTATGATTATATCTATCTGTTTATCTGTGTATTGATTGTTTAGTTGTTTGATTGGTTTAGATGTTTAGGTTATGTTATGATAGTCTAGTTGTTTGTGGAATGTGATGGATTTGATGTTTGAAGTTTAAACCTTATATTAGTTGCGCATACAATCGATTTGAGACAAGTGTCGTATCTTGCAATGGTTTTAGTTTGTAACAAGTACTTGGTGGATTGAGATGATGAGTTATGATAGGGATTGTTTGGTTATG
Source organism: Flaveria ramosissima (assembly GCA_025215565.1). Taxonomy (NCBI): domain Eukaryota; kingdom Viridiplantae; phylum Streptophyta; class Magnoliopsida; order Asterales; family Asteraceae; genus Flaveria; species Flaveria ramosissima. Next base: position 53,820,137 of record CM046031.1, on the reverse strand, counting down.
GTTACAGGCTAAAACAGAAACTATTAGAGCATTCACAGTGGAATCCTTACAAATATGTGAGTGTACTTTCTATATTATATGGAATATTTTGTGTCGTTGTGAGTGGAGAGTGAAAATGTTACCGTTTGTATGTATATTCGGGAAAATACTGTTCTAACTCCTATTAGTTTTTAAAATTTTTGAAATTGGTTGTGAGTGGAGGAGAGGGATAAAAGTAGTGAAAAATGTATAAAAATCTTCTATAATTAAAAACGAGAGAAAAAATCATGATTTTTAGTATAATTATATGGATGGAGATGAGAAATCCACTGTGAATGCTCTTACCTATGTTTCTGTACGATTGTGGGATAAAATGTTGGACTTAATCTTGAAACATCAAATAGAAATTAATTAAGAGTATTCAGAAAGTCAAAGTTAATCTGTAATATGCAAAAGTCAAAGTCTTTGTTTAGAAGTAAGTCGCGGGTTATTTATGGGTCAAATGGTAGTTACCCTACCCGCATGTAACTGTCATTAGACGGTTAAATACCTGTCATTTGTAAGGGGTATAAATATCCCAAGATACCGTGAGTAAAAGTGTGATATATAAGTGTGTTTGTGTGTTTCTTGTTCTTCTAGTTCCATTGTTGAGTCCTGCACATTCGTGTGCAAACTCCTTGTTTAATTGATCAAAATATAGGATTGATCCTAATTGTAATCGTTCCCCGGGGCTTCATAAAACTAAACCTATAACGTTAATGTTTTTAAATTTGCAAAATCATTTGGCTTTGAAAAAGATGTTTTGGTTATTTATCAAAACCGTTGGCTTTTGATGTGGACGGAGATGGATCTAAGCTAATTTCAATTAACAAATACAGTTGTATCTTAGGTTAAACAAAATACTAACAATTCTTTTAATTTGTAAGAAGAACAAGCAACAACTAATTGTTATTTATAGAAGATTATAACAAAATTTTTCTGACATGTAGCATTTTATTATGAAAGTTAAAAAAAATATAAAAAGGTTGGTTTTAATGTTAGTGCAGTCGATTAACTTGGTTATTTAAACACATATCCCTAACCGAACCATAAAATTTAGTTATCACAAAAAGTCATTTAAGAGCCATTAGTTTCTCAACTGGTTTGGTTTTTCTTGTTATGATATGGTTATTCGGTTTTTCTGCGCTCGAAAATGGGTATAAATCCTGTTTTGAGTTTTGACAAGACAAAAGTATACATCATTGCTTTCGTGTGTTAATTGTTTTAATCGACTCAGGTCCAACAACTGTGAATGTCAAAATAACTGGACTAACTCCAGGACCCCATGGGTTTCATCTGGTAAGGATTCATCTGATCTTATTATAACATGCTATACGATCTTTATGCCCGATTAGGTGCTGATAGTTTGGTGTTTCTTTTAACTGCAGCATGAGTTTGGTGATACCACAAATGGGTGCATATCAACAGGTTTGAATTTCGTTTGCGTTACAATCTACATTTTCTAGAGTTCATGAAATGTAACATTTAGTTCTGATGATTTTTTGTCGACAATCGATTATTAGGACCACATTTCAATCCGAATGGACTGACACACGGTGCTCCTGAAGATGAAATCCGTCATGCGGGTGACCTGGGAAACATAATTGCCAACGCCGATGGTATTACACTACAAACGATTTTTTATTTTTTATTTAATTTTAATTTGTTTGTTTAAACCAACCTCAAGCTTGGTTTTAATAATCACTCGCATTTTTTAAAACCAAGACCCAAGTCAAATGACTAGGTTTTTAATCTTTTTTATTATGTTGGCGTTAAATGTAATGCAGGCGTGGCAGAGGCTACGATAGTTGATAACCAGGTTTGGGTTAAAAGTTTTGTTCGTTTATATGTTTCACGATGTTGTTTTATGTAATTTGTTGATTTTCTAGTTAATTTTTTGCTTAACGACTGCTTGCAGATACCATTGAGCGGGCCTAATGCTGTGGTTGGTAGAGCCTTTGTGGTCCACGAGCTTGAAGACGACCTTGGAAAGGGTAATTCTTTCTATCGTTTGTGTTATATGTTACCTTGAGCATGAATGTTATGTAGTAGCTTTTTTCTAACCTTTGTGCCGATGTCGGTTCAATTTTAGGTGGTCACGAACTTAGCCTCTCCACTGGAAATGCAGGCGGACGACTGGCTTGTGGTAAGATAATTAAATACTTATACACATACACATGTTAACTTTAATGACTATAGTGGCAATTTCAACCCATTTATCTGGGTTGATCTGGGTTATATTTTATCTTTAACAGATCATAAGTTGTTTGTCTAAAGTGTATTCAAATCCTTACAATCTTTTAAATCACCACATTAAAAACTTCATACTACATTTTTTATAATCTTATTTATTACATTAATCATCAACAAAATAAAAAAATATGAATTAAGAACATATGAAAAGATCATTCGTGTAGTTTTATCGTTTTATTAGATTCAAAACCGCGTGGGAGTTTCTAACATAAAAATGGCTAAAAACTAAAAAGAAAGAAAAAAGAGTTTAAATTTGATATACTCATGTTAACAACTTCTCTAAAAACATTTTCTGCCCTTTGAAATATGCAGGTGTGGTTGGGTTGACTCCCATATAATCTTGTTATCTTGTGGCGAACCTTGTTCAGTCGGTCTCAGTTTTCGCATAGAGGTTAATGGTTTGCAATTACAAAACTGTAAGTTGAACTATTTGCACATTTTATCTAGCCAATGATCAATGAGGCTTGTGTGAAAACACTTGTGAAAAATATGCAGAACCACTTCTTGCTGTTTGAATAACTTATGATTCGATTATCATATTATTGAATCAGTTTTACTTCTACTTTTTGAAGTCATTCACTATATCTGTGATATATTTGCTCTTGTTCATAAGATATGATGATGTATGTTGATGTTCATAAGCATGAGAAACAGAAAAGAATCAAAGTTGACAAAATGGACGGGTCGTGTAACATGGTAAAAAACGTTTTGGTTTTAGTTTCTTTTAACTAATGTATTAAAAATCAACTAAATATGAATGTAATCAAAAGGTTTGTTGAACGCGGCATTTTTCTTTCTAATTCTTGGTACATTATGCAATGGGTGTTCATTGATGTTTGGACGTGGGTGGGTCGACATGTCTGTTAAATGAGTTAAGTTGTTACGACTAAAATTATATATAAAAGCTTTTTAGTGACTTTCAACCACTTCAGCTGTCTTTTTAAAAGTTTCACTTAGTGTGATACGTTCAAGTATAATCTCAATCGACAAATTCATAACTAAATAAGTTAAAACTTACGTATCGCTTGGAAATCTGTTACAAACTTTCAATACCGCATTCAATGAAAGAAAGATAATTTAAAACTACGCGCTTAAAGACGAACCCGTTCTTCTAATTGCTTTTATCCAGCAAGTATCCATTTCACTTGATGATCGGGCGAGTTAGTCGACTCATTCGCGTTGAGTGTGGGCTAGATTTGGTGGTTACAGAAGAATGATTAGACAGAGGGTTGGGTGTGAGTAAAGGTAGAGATGTGTTGGGTGTGATTAGTATGGGATGGATACTTTTGATCTTGTGTTTTTGGTCCATTCACTTGTTAATACACCTTACCAAACTGCATACACACAATGTTATTACAATATGCTATTAATGATGCCATTCACACCAAATTAATGTTAAATTGGGACTTTTTTAAGTACAATATCTTGTTTACATTTTGTTGAATTGTAATTAAGATTTATTATATTGAAGGAACCAAAACAAGTGTTTGAGAAAAAGATACTTCTAATGTTTGTATTTTGTTTTGTTTTGTTTTGTTTCGTTTGTTTTTTCCATGTGTTTCAAGAGTTAAATTTTTTTTTTTGGTTTTTTGGGGTCGGATACTCAGAGGTTTGTGGTTTCGAGTCGTCTAATATGTTTTGGGTTTCGCTTGTTTCCTAACTAAGTTTCTTGGTAGTCTGGGTTTCCTTTTAATAAAATTTTTAGGGTTTAAATAAATAAATAAATATTTGTGTTATTCATTTTATTAACAATTATCAAGATGGTCACCCGTTAATACGTTGGGATAACGCCCTTAAAGCTGGAGGTGGGGCGGTGTCCAACGCCCTTAACAAGCACATGTCAAGTATAACGCTCCTAGGGCATGTCATCATACCGGATGGCACTAGAAAATTAAAGATTAACAATATCAAATGTAAATTCAAGATCCTCAGAAAATCAAAAAAAATTTCTAACAATAAAATACTTATAACATAAATTAAAGTGCTTTAATGATTTCTATGAAACAACTTAAAACCTATATCCCCTAACTGATCCCACATTAGCATTAGTAAGGGAAGAGAAAGACCTGATTGACCTAAGGCAAGAAAGTGTAGCCCAGCCAATAGCAAGTGAATCCGAATCATGGCTACCAATAAAATCATACTAGGAACCAAAAACCAAAGGGAAAAGTTAATGTGGATGTAAAGAACAAATTGGTTGAAAAAATGTTTTATAAAAGGAAAATCTTCATTCATGATTTGTATAATAGTCTTACTTTACAGTTTATGCATGTTCATTGTTGGCCATTAATTTAGAAAATTGGCACAAGAGTAAGGAGAACGAAAATGATAATCCATATAAAGATTTGAGCGAAATTAACGAAAACGATCCATACGAAAAATGAGAAGAAGTTGTTGATAATATGTGCTAATATTAAAGAAATGTTTACAATGATAATCCTTTATTATAAACGAAGAATATAAGAAAGGCAACTCATTACAAATAACAAAGAGAAAACCTAAATATTTACTAATAATCCTTTCATTCGTAAAATGCAAGTTAAGTCAAACACTAGCATGTCCTTTTATTGTTCGTATGATCATACATTTCTTAATACAAATGCTTTAACTTTTGATTTACAACATACAATATTTCTATAAAATATTATCATTAAATTAAAATTATATTATCGTGTCAAGATTCTTATAATTTTATTTCACAAAATTATCTTATCCCATTGCCACTTAGAGGCCCATAATATCCCAAAAGGATATTGCAGAGACTACAACTTTTTTGTTTTAGTCATATTTGGTCATAAAGAGTATGAAAAATAAAGGCAACTAACTTTCTATCTTATATATTTCATAAAACTTTCTTGCAACCTACAAACTTTTTATTAAAATAACTTTAAATATTTATGCTTTTTTAAAAGTTACTTGTTATTTTCTATTTAATTTTGTAATTTCTCATTGTAAAAAAAAAGAAAATAAAGTAAAACATGGTCAAACCAACTTTAAAACCAAACTAATTGTTATCCATCTCAACATTAAAAGTCAACAAAAGGGACATCTTAAAGTCAAATGAAACTTTGTTAGTGATACATTAAGATAATTTATTGTACAAGTTGATAAATATCTAGATTAAAAAAGTTAGATCAACGTTTTTAAATTATGTCTGAAAGCATACACTTTAATACTAGAATGAATTTTCCACTCCATAAGAAACTAGATTCAAACTTTAAATAGAAAGCAAACTACTTGCCACAACACACACACATATTACATATAGAATGAATGCATGCATATTTTAATAATAATAAAGAAAAAAACAGAAAAATTAATGCTATTGTTTAATAGTATTATAATTAAATAATAGTGTTATTTCTTAAACAATTGGAAAGAATAAGAATAAAAAAAACAAAAACAAATAACCGGCTGCTCATTTTTCAAGTCCAATATAAAATAGCAAAATTTACAAACTGATACATTTGAAGATAATAATTTTCAATATATTTGATTCGATTAACCCTATAAATATGTTTGTATATTAAGTTTTTTCATATTTTAGTCACACTTTTGTAATTTGGTACATAAGATTAACTTAATCCAATTAAAAAATTGTTTTTTAATCATCTAGTTAATTATAACATTTTCCTATTTAAATATAAATCTAGTTAAAGGTATTGTGACTTTTGCTAGACTTATTTCCTAAAAAATAAACAACTTTTTTTGTGAGTCCCAAAGCTTCTTTTTTCAACCGGTCACAAATGCATTCATACACCTAAAACACACTTTTAATTAATTGAGAACCATGAAGAGGAAAACACACCCTATTTGTCATTTAACCATGAAGATTTTTAAAGGTGGCTTACACTATACCTTATTTTTGGCAATGCTTTTCTCTAAAGATGATGCACTTTGAGTACATTTGCATATTAAGTGTCCCTAAAGATTCATAATTGTTTCATCAACATTCAACCATAAGTACTAATCAACCATTTTGATTATTGCAAAACCCTTTAAATGTTGGTTGATCTTACCTAAAGGAATAACCTTGCGAGATGCAAAAGTAAGTAGTCGGCTAAAATACTCTCTCCTTCATAATATTATGTTAGTTGTGTTTGTAGCTTTAAAGAATAATCTCAAGCTCAATCATATCAAAAACCCTGCTAACATCTTTAACTTTTATAAATGTTATATTCGTCGTAATATAAAGTCAGAATAAACTTATAGCGAACTACAATGCATATCCAACTAATCCGACGACGGGTCCAATTTCAAAACTTTGTTTAAAGTATAATGATTATCATAAATCTTACGCTCATAGTTAAACAAATACATAAATCTAACATAAAATAAATTATATTCCCAGATACTAAACGTTGGATTTCACTGATTGGAGTTTCACTCCGTTGACCCTTAATTTTTATTCGCACAATTATTAGTTTGCAGTAAGTGAACTACTAAAATACCTTGTTGACTTCTTTAATAACCCCTCTATCGCTCTATCATTTTTATTCCAAAATGACTAAACAATATTATACACTATTATCTGTAATACATATTTAAATGAGTATTGCAACAATCACATAAATTGCTTTTTAGTGCAACATAATTATCAACTGTTTGTGAGGGATGGTGGTGGTGAATGACGCAAGATTATTTATTATTAGTTATGCAATCAGTTGGATAGAATTAGCAAAAAAAGAAATTTTTTTGTAACAATGTTACAATAGTTATTTATGAAAATAATTAAAGACGTCATATGTAAAAACTAAAAAGTGTCAAATTTGTAGTAGGGTTAATTAATACGACGAAAACATAATATTTTACTTCCTTATATAAAAATAAGTCAATCAATTTAACTATACCATAGTTCATATGTATTACTTATAATATAAGTAGCTGAAAATATGTATTACTTATAATACAAGTAGTTGAAAACTTTTCTAAAATATAACTTTGTAACCCTTAAACCAGTTAAAATTTAGTACGATGACATTTCACGTGTAAACGTGTTGACATGGATAACTTTTTAAATCATATAAGATCATATACATTCTTATTTATTAGGTAAAAAATTAATAATGTGGCATTTCACGTTAGTAATAAGGATGAGAATAGAACGGGTAATGAAAATCGTAGTCTCATACTTGGTTATAAATATATTTTGGAATTCTCATGTATATTTTTACTATTTTTAACTTTTATTTAGTTTTATTACCAAAAGAATTAGAAATATATAAACTAAAAGACAATGGATTAGTAGATTACTATATTACCCAGAACAAAGAAGAATAAAAATAAAATATTTACGGGTTTGTATGTATCAAGTAATCAGGTTGGGCATCATTTAATACCATACACGTCCACACCCATGAAACTTTTCAAACTAATCTCATATCCAGTTCTATACATGAATACACATCACATTACCCGTGTAAAATGATTTTGGATCAAAGTTACCCGTTGGATTCACATTGCCCATGATTTTACATTGCCCATGTAAAATGATTTTGGATCAAAGTTACTCGTTTTATCATCCCTGGTTAGTAAAAAAGTACAATGATATCTACGTTATAAAATATCACCTACATAAACTTTGAGTATGTAATGATCGTGTTGATAATCGGTCTTTATAGTTAATTTCATATGTATGCATATATTGAACAAAATTACAATTTTTTCTAATTTAGTTAACATAAATAGCAAGAAAATGCCTACAAAAATAATAATGTTAATCATCAATAGTCAATTATTTATTATTAAAATATATAAAAAACAAAATAGCATTATATCTCCTTTTGCTTATTTGTTTGTCATAGACTATCAGCTTCTGAACTAACATATACAAAAGTTATTCGGTTGCTTGGCTTACTTGCAATTTTCAACTTGTGACGGAATTTTCTAGTGAGTGGCTCAAAAGCTACTGCACACAACTTGTAACCATGTAACCCCCGAAAAAAGAAACTATAAAATATAATAAACTTATACAAATAAAATAAAGTTATAGAAGATGAAATATAATTACCTTAAAACCAAAATATTTATGTAAAAGACCTTGATGTTATTTCTCAATAATGCCAAACACTGAAAGTGAAATCTAGCTTAGGTGAAACAATAGGTTTAAGTTTAGCTTTAAATGTTTTTTTTTTCCTTTAACCTCTTTAAAAACCAATTTACTGGTAAACATTGTCTTTTATCAGATCAAATTGGTTAAAATTGTATCTTTAGAGGGTTAGTACTTAGTAGGTTTCTTTTAACATTTTTTCAATCAAATATGGTTTAGTGGTTGTTTGGCAGCATCTGAATCAGTCTCTTAATGATTCAGATGTCTGAATAGTTTAGACTGTTTGTTTTGACAGTAAATGTCTGAATGGTTCAGCAATTTGTCTCCGAATGGTTAAACATTATACTAATGTTGAATGATTAAAACCTCTTATTTGAATTGATCAAACATTTTTTCTTTGAATAGTTAAACGATATACTAGCTCTTAATGGTTCAGACATCTTAATGATTCATCACTTAATGGTTTAAACCTTTTATTGGCTCAGCATTTAATTATTCGAAGATTACCAATCAACCTCTCAGGTAAGTAAAATATAATTACTAAATATTTAAAACGATTAAATAAAATAAAATAAGTTTGTTTATGGTTTAGATAATGGGAATTGTTTCTAAAAGAAGAAAGTGGGTAAATGGGGCCGACAAGACACCAACGTGTGAAGCACACTCCCAAGTGATAGGTTTCATGTTAGTTGGTTATTGGATTGCCCATCATCCCAAGCTCATACCACCACTAGTTTTTATCCATCTATTTTTTTAAAAATGCATTTATTAAATTGATAATAAAATATAAAATAACAATGTCCTCACAATCTTAGGTTTGATGGTTTTGGATGACAGTTGAACTATATAACAAAAATATCACAAATTGATATAACCAAGACACTCATATTTGACCTCTTTATTGAAGAAGCCTCTCCCTTTTTGTTGGTTCTTCTAACATTTTATATTTAGTTGTTGTAACAAATATATTATTGTATTATGAGGTGTTAATAAAATTAGAAGGGTATTATAGGTGTCGTGAGAATTCGGTTAGAGGATGAATTGAATTGTGATAAGATTTCTGTAGTCATGATCATCGTTAGTTTTTCGGGTTAACACTTGTTATATAACGTTGTGCCTTACTCCTCCGCACATGGTTGCAAGCAACAGAGAAACCCTAGCAGACGAGAGAATTTAAAAGAGTACAACGGTGACAGTGAGACTATTATGCTTTAGGCTTCAAAAGTGATCACAAAGTACAATTTATCTTATTCACATTAAGATAATACCAATTTGTGTGTTTAGACAGAAATGATGAGTTAAAATTAGCTACTTGGATAGTTGATTGGTTGAGTGTTGGAATCAATGATATGTTCTTAACTATTGGGTTTTTGTGGGCTTAGTAGCCAATTAAGATGTTCTGTGTTCTGTGGTGTCTAGCTTCTTGCTAGCATTGTGTTTTTTTCTAATGAAATTTGCTGTTAAAAAAAATAGTAGCCAATTAAGAGTAAGATAGGTTAGCAATGATTCACGATACATAATGAAGAAACAAAATAAAGAATCAAGCTTTGAGACAAATAAAGACCACTAAACAATATTTCAACCAAAATATTTATTTATGATTTATTTATAAAACAAATCAAATCATTAATTTTTATAGAAGTTATAAAAAATGTTTCACGGGCTTTTTAAACTTGTATAATTATTTAAAAGTATCATTGGTCACACTTACGCTCATTAAGAAGGTGTAATAAGTTGGTACTAGTGACTAATATTTCATTATAGTATTTGAACTTTGTTTCAAGTCCGGGCCTTTTTCCTCACATTTGATGACTTGATCTTGAATAGTCCACAAGAATTACTAAAAATATTCATGTCGGTTTCATCTATTTTCTTGTTATGGCTGGTGGTGTTGTTGTAGATCATCGAAAAACTTTCTAACTTTGAAAAAAAAAATATGTGAATGGCCAACGGATACCATGGGGAAATGTAGTGGGGTATTTATCTGGTATCTGTTGACCATTAACATATTTTAAAATAGTGAGGTATTTGTAAGTTATTTTTTGAAAAAAAAAACTATTTTAAAATATGTCAATGATCAACGGATACCACTGGGAAATTTAACCCAATGTTGTTTTTAGGCTTCAATCGTTTAGTAAAAAAACCCTTAAATTTAGGTATCGAAATTCAAAATTAAAACACTTGCATCATTTTGTTAGCTTAACCATCAAATCATTTGTTTATCCTTCACTTGACTAACACCCTCACAACCCTAACTTACCTAACCGGATGATTTCATTTTGTTACCCCAATTATGGAATCTTCACTTTTCGCCCATCACCTTAAAATACACACACACACGTGTGATTATAAAGTCACTTTCACGTACAAAGCCTACTAATTAATCAAGGATGCGACACGTGTTTTAGGGTAAGGGTAAACACATTGTTATAACTAGTTTAAACTAGAAATTAGCTCCCCGTGTTGCGGTGGATGCATAAAACCATGTCAAATAACACAAATGTCACCCCATCTCTAAGACCACCAACATTGAAGTTGCGATGTGTTAATACGAAGAACTTAGATCAAAACATAAAACATAAAAAAATATAACTAAGTCGATTTAAGATCTGTGTGTTGTGACGAACCATTCAAAAGGAATAAATAGAGAATATTGAATCACACACGCACATTGTATTGTGTTAACTTACCAAATTTAGAACGAAACGTAAAAATGTTGAATCACACATGCCGGTTGTGTCGTGTTAAATTGTAAAACTTAGAATGAAATGTAAAATGAAGATTTACGAAATATGAAAAGTATAGGGGAACAAAATTTAAAATATACAAGTTGTGAGATTAAATTACAAAAGGTGGAAAATTTTGGGTAAAAAGTAGAGAAAATTAAATTTGAGAAGTTAAATTGTACAAAATGAAAAACCATCTGTTAAAAATGAAAAATCAAATTTTTTTGAAAACCTTCTTATGTATAAGATACAACATCATTATGCATAGAAGAGTTGATAATTAGTATAATATAAATGTATTTTTGTAATTGGACAATTTAAACATACCATTGTAGTTAGTTTATATGCGTTAACAAAATCAACAATGCATCAACCTCAACATTTTAAAAGACCTTTTTTTTTAAAACATGAATACTATACTTAAATTGAAGATAATAAACTTTAAATACGTGAATACTATACTTACATTGAAGATACTATTCTTTTTATGTTTATAGAATATTAGCTTAATAAGTAATAGAGTATATAAAGTTTAGTTAGAGTTAAATATATTGATAAAACTATATTTAAAGTTGTCCTTTAAGTTATTTCTAAATTCGTATTGTTTTTAATTTTGTCCCAACGCGTTCAATCATCTTTGTTAAAATAATATTATTAACAGTCTATACCATTGCGTAAGCTTTTTATGTAATTTCCGGTTTTTATTTGAGGGTGCAAACTAGATCTCTCTATAAATGTGTGTTAGAGGTATATAAGATTGTTCAATACACAATAAATTCTAAATAGGAAATTACACGAAGAACCGCATAATTCATACATATATGATATATATACTCTTTTTAGTATATTATTACTTTTTTTACTCGAAACTAAATAATTATCATATTCTAAAAATAGTTTTACATTCTTATGATTATTATCTTTGTGATTCATCTAAAGACATCCAGATATATCATATCAAATCATTTAACACCCATAATATACCACATTAAATAAATATACTTTAAATGATCAATATCTTGCCACAAGTACGCTCCTACTACGTGAGGAGGTTGAATCATAAACTAGATCAATTTTAGTGTTTAAATAGTTTTGTATTAGTTGATTTTTCTTTTCGAGTAAAATTTTATTTACGTACAGGCTTAATTGTTCTCAAATTACATGAAATATTATAAATCACACCGAAATCAAGTATGTTACAAATGCGAACTTAAAAAGCATCCAAATCGAAGAATCAAAAGAAAAAAAACAGATGAAAACACGTCAATAACATATTTAATTTTAAACGTTATCGTTACTTTTCAAATTATAGTGTCTAAACCAACTTATTTTTTTCTTATCTTTCGTGATTTAGCATAGGGATGCCTTGTGATTTTGAAATTTGAACGATTACATTCTCACTATTTACAAAAAAGTTAATATTATTAAGAAATAGGATATCTGATCTGCTCTTGCTTAGAGTTAAGTCAACAAACTTTTACTATATTTCTTTTTAACTTCACGGGGTTTCTTTCCATACGTAACAACAACTCGTATATATATCAAGTTTTTAAAAATTGGTATAAAAAGTGGTCACTTCATCTAAAACATTTGTGTATGAGTGTCAAATCAGTGATATTGAAAAGTTAAGGGGATATATGTGTACTAAATCAAAAGAAGAGGAACTAAAGAGTAGAAATGAAGAAAAGAATGTTGCTTAATTGTTTAGTACTTTAGTTAGCTCGTTAACCTCGATGGATTCCACTTGTTTAACACTTCCCACCTCAATTAATACAATCAAATAATTGTTTAAACTACCATATTTAATCATATAAATAAGTAATCTTTTGTATAAAGTACATAAATATAAGTAAATAATGGTTTTAGAAATCATCAAGACATCTGATTTTTTTTAAAAGACACATGTTCAAACATTCTTTATGTAAATATCTTGAATGATTATTGTCGTTTAAAACCATTAAAAATAATCGTTTTAGATGTCTAATTATTCATCTATTATATTTGTAATTAAACATTTTAAATCATACACTTTTTAAACCTATCACGAAATCTACATTAGTACATATCATGATATTGTTAGGCTTATACCTCTTAGTGGTAGTACTCATAATGTAATTTGCAAGGTTGTTTAGTTCAAATCCTAGTGATTTTCATGGTTTTAAATGAAGTTTATATCATCATTTTTTAACAAAAGCTATCAATCTCAAATAGTAGTACTCATAATGTAATTTGCAAGGTTGTTTAGTTTTAATCCTAGTGATTTTCATGGTTTTAAATGAAGTTTATATCAACAATTCTTAACAAAAGCTATCAATCTCAAATGTAGCATGCCTATTCTGAAATAGTTAACCATGTTTACTCTTACCCGTGAAGTCTATACATACACACACAATTATATATATAATCATCTAATATTATATAAATAATAACACACAGTTATATATAATTTCGATTAGTACATCAATGATTTTAACCAAAAGAAAACATTTTGAAATATATGTATATATGTGCGTGTAGAAATTCTATACTTAAACTAAAAAGGACGAGACATTTAATTTTGTGGTGTAAATTATTTTAAAAAAATAACAAATTATATAATAGTTATATGCTTGTAAAAAGTAAAGGAGCTAGATAAAAGTTAACAACGGTGTTTTTTTTTTCTTTTTGCCCCTTTTATACCTAGTTAATCACGAATTTGGCTCCCTTTACATCTTAATCATTGATTGTCTTGATCAAGAATCTGGATTCATTTCGCATATTACTTAGACATTTTTTCGCTCTTATTTGATTAGACTCATAAGTGTGTTGTGTGTTTTTTATTCTTAGGTTAAACGTTGCTACATGTTTAGATATTAAAACCAATTTTAAAAATAGCACTTAAAGATATTATCAAATCTATAATTGAAAACAAGTAATTGATCTACGATTTGCAACAAAGATGAGTGGATTGCAACACGAATTATATATACTTACCTTTACATTGCTCATTGTTGTTTTGATCTTGGTTTTAATTAGGTGTTAAGCAAAGGTGAGATTAGTATTAGCAAGAAATTGACTAATCAACAAGATAATATTGTCAACATTACACAAAGGGCATGTACCTAATATACTTTCATCATAAGGAGTGTCCCGAGTTCTACATGGTGATATCATTTCTTATTATAGATTCTATATTTTGATCCGATTAAACTTTTCTACGTATTTATTCCATAGAACTAAAATAGAATGATACGTTGTTATCAAATCGCCACCATATTAAATAAACATACATAACTATTATGCCTATTTAAACAATTCTGAAGAATAACAATAACAATAATAAGATATAACACATGTTTACAAAAATACATGTTAATTAGATATAGTATATAATAATATAACAACTAATTAAGTACCACAAATCCTACTTGCCTAGTGGTAGCCCCATGGATTTTCAAATGGAGGTCGCTTTGAGCAAAATTGCTCTGGACTGAGCCAGTTTGTTTTGGAGGTGAGGTCTTGACTGAGAAACTGATAAGTGGACCCGAATAAGACAACAATTATCATATGAAGTAGGTTCGTATAATTGTCGTTAGAAAAACAACTAATTAAGTTTATATTATTTGGCATATAACTTTTGAGTTTAAATTATAGTGGTAAAGTGGGATATTTTTAATTGTATGTTGTGAGTTTGAGTCATCTAATGAGTTTAGAAGTAAGCACGGAGTAAAGAATGAATGTACACCGATAAAAGTATAAAATAAAAAAGAATCCACATTCACGCCAAAATGTGATTCAGTTGGTACTTGCACTACTTTTAAATTACATGGTTTTAACTTTTAAGTGAACTTGATATAGGACTAAACTGTAATTATGTATAATATATTATCTATTAATGTGTACGTTGAAAAATAAATCGTAATGTGATTCACTTTAAATACCAAAGAAATATGATTGTAAACTGAAATTAAAATGAACGAATATCGTCAACGATATATTTATTAACTGGAATCAACGACATTAATAATAAAATATAAAAAAGTTTGTCTACAACCTACTCTTCTCACTAATCCCCTTCTTTAAAGGGTTCCTAACAAAACTTTAAAGAAATCAAAAAGTGACAATTTAGCTACCCTAAACTATTAACTTAAACTTACATAGTCTCTTTTATTGCTACCCAACATCTACTTACGGTTTAACATTACAATTACCAGTGGTGGAACTAGGTTATGGGATTCGAGTCATCCGACACAATTTTTCTTTATGTTTTATGTAGAATGTGTGATATGGTATTACGAACTACCTCAACTTTTTACGACTGACCTTTTTATGACTAAAGTTATGACACTATTACCAAATGATTTTATGAAAAATTTATATAATTTTTAGTTACATAAAAGATTATATAAAAGTTTAGAAGTTATGTAAAACTTTAAATAAGAAATAAAAGAATTATAATATTGAGTATTGAAGTTTTACTTTGTTTAGTAGAAGGCAAATTGTGATTTGTCAGTTGTTCATATATCCAACTCACTAAAAAAAAACCTTAGATACCTAATTAAAAGTTGAAATCGAGACATCCATGTCAAGAGGTTGACCAACCCGACCTGAATTTTGACCAATCCGAAAATTATGACTTTTGAGTCTTGTTAGAATCCAAGAACAAAAATTACGACACCACTAGGGGAGGACCCATACAACTTTTTCATAAGAGGCGGAGTATTTTAAGGATTATTTGGCTATCGTAATATAATTTAATTTTTAGTCCGATTCGGGTCGGATCCGGTTCATTTATGAGAAACATCGTTAAAACAGTCACAAAACTCTTGTATTTACATATATATCAAGAATCGTATTAAAGCGATTATAGTCATAAAAGTGGTTATTTTTAATGTTTAAATCAATTATACTCGTAAACGTGATGATATGTAATATGTTTTAAACAATTATACTCATTGTTAAAATAGTTCTCAAACCTTTTAATGGGGATGATATCCAACATGTTTGAGAACAATGTCGGCCAATAATATAACATTTAATCTCTTATATTTTGAAACCAATATAAATTTAGCTTGTTTAATAGTCCAAAATATTTATCTTGGTATAAGTTTTCTTTTCTTACTACTAACTACTTGATTATTTAAGGATTAAAGTACTAAAATTATACTCAATTACAGACCCTAGTTATGAGAAAATATGGTTCGTTGGACTATGACCCCATAGTAGTTCCATCTACGACAATGTGTTTGTTACATTCTTGCTTTTTCTTCAACTTCAAAAGTTTAATGGGGGTGATTGCAAAATTTTATAGGGGACGGTCGGATTTTTCACATATACATAACACTTAAAAAAATTTAGGATGGACAACTGCCCCTCACCTCATGAGGTCGGCACACCCATGGACACCACATGAAAAAAATTACTGATTCTGACACTGTAAAACAACTATTCTTACAAATACTATATTGTTACCGCACATATTAATATCAACCCCAAACTTTAGTAACTTTATAACCGACTTCAGTAATACGTTCAATACAAAATTGATTAAAATTCGGTTAGAAAGTGAAAAATGAGATAACTAATTTCATCTAAAATTAGGTTGAGGAGTGGAGGCAACTTACAACTGCCAAAGTTGCATTTGTTGCACTTGTATTTTGCCTTTATTATTTGGACACAACAAAAGTAAAGAAAAGAATAAATAAAGTGAGCTCACACAACTCATGCACCGTTTCACACCATCGCCATTCTGGATAACAACTATACACAAACAACTCTTAATCAATAAAAAAACAAAAAATAAGCCGTTGTATTTGTTTTCTCTTTTTCTTTTCTATTTATATACTTAGGGGTAATAAATATGGAGGTAATTCATTTAATTTTTATTGAGATAAATTTGTATACTAAAAAATAATGTGTGTATATTCGTTTGTATTCAATTCACCCAAAAAATGGTTCATGACAAAGAAAACCCTTAAAATTGTAAGAAGTGAAAAATACGTTTGTTTGTTTCCATTAAAAAGTAATGATATTATAAAATAATTATCAAAGGTGTTTTTGTTATTTTCAAGCAAAGTGGAAGCATACATTTTCAAAGAAAAAAAAATTAAAGAAAATTTGATAAGTTTCTAAATAAGAAAAACATTACATCTCACCTCTTTATAATTTCTTTTTTAAACTTGATAGATATTTTCAAATACTGAAAAATAAAATTAACAGCTTAAAAATGAAATAAATGACTAATTAAACATGTGAATCAATGACATCTACAATTCACATATTTACGATTAAAACAAAATTAATCAAAATCATTAACTTCGTAAAAAAGTGACCAAGTCAAAATCAGGCTCAAATTAGGGAAATCAGGGTTGAAAGTCAGGCAAACCTAATGGATAAAAGTTAATTATTGTTTTTTAAGTTTGATCATTTCCAGCTTACTTGTTTCTATAGTTCTATAAGTCATATATACGTACGTCAATTCTTATATCAACCCTGTATCATATTTCCAACAATGAGTATATTTTTAACATGATTCATTACAAACAAAAACAAATACTTACATAATTGGGTAATCATAAACTAAATTTAGTATATGCCTAACATGTTAAATACTTTAAAATACCAACTAAATTCTATTGTTTTGTCTTTAAAAAATATAATATATATATATATATATATATATATATATATATATATATATATATATATATATATATATATATATATATATATATATATAAAAAAAGTAAGTGAAATATGAAGAGTAGGAAGAGAGTGGAAGCATGAGTGTAGTCGAATGGTGACAATGTTACCTGTAAAATGTATTATTGTAATGGTGGACAGAGTCTACACCACCCATAACATAACTAACTCATTAAGCCTCCCCACCCCAACTTCACACTTACTCCCTACTCCCTTTCCACCTTCCTTCTATCTAACATCATAATATTTTATATGCTTAAATTATTATGTAAAAGCACTTAAAATTATATATACTACTAAAAGGTGTAACACTTGTAAGTGTAATAAATAAACGTATCTGCTAATCAGATCCTGACATGTGACAGACTCTTGATTTAATTTTCTTTTTTACGCACTTCACCACTTATGTTATGTAAATACGAGGGATTTATCAACAAAAGGTTCTTTGCTCTAGTGGTTGAGGCGCTTGCTATTTAACCAAGGGACCTGGGATTGTAACCCGACACCCCCTCCCCTCATGGTCCCCTCTCCTCATGGTCCTTCATTGGAAACCTTCTTGTTTGGATTATTTTTCAGAAAATAACCCTTAAAGAATTTTATGATGTGTGGCGTTGGTCAATGATGATATTAACACTTATTTAGGGTGATAAATATAAGGTGTATCGTAGAAAGAATTCACTCACATATCACACGCGTACAATTGATGATATAATGTATGCTAGTTTTGGTCTAATTATCATAAGCATAGTAGATATAATTAGTTCTTTATAGTTACACTTGTTTAACTAAAAGTAAGATTGGCAGACGTTTGAGAAGTTCCGATATGGTCTACGACTAAGTCATGCACCGAGGAGAAAAACTTTAGTAGCACCGGACAAAACTCTATACAAAAGCCTTTATTTTTATGAAAACTTTAACAATTACAACAATACACATAACTCCTATGAAACGAAATATACGATTGATTGTCATCTTTCTTGTGAGTAAAGATGAAATTCTTTAGCTTATAATTTTATACTGAAAATTTGTTACGAACCAAATACGAGAACTCAAACCAAAATATTAGCTAATGGGTAAGGAGATTTATTTGGTTTATAAACTTCATGTTACTCGTACAACCAATATGAGAAAAGTCTCATATTAGTGATTTCATTCCGTAACAAAACCGTAAGCATGAATATTAATCATAAAAAACTTATAGTAGGTGACCATGATTATATTTAAATCTCTTTATAGTAACCCAATCCATACAACCAGTGCCTCATGTACACCAAACCAGCCAAAGTTGTTGTAGATCTTTTACTATTGATAATAACCTAATGAATGAAGTGAAGTGTAATATTATTATATCATAAATATTTATTTAAGGAATAAATTTAGCAAAAAGCAAAGAAATATAATAGATGAAGGGGATAGAAGTACTTTCCTTTGAGGTGAAGACGACATGGAGTGAATGAGGGGTAGCATACCTTTAAAGTGCATTTTCTTGATCAACTATTAGTTTTACTAATATATCATTTATTTCTTATTACATTTTATTACATGTAATATTAGGTAATATTTTATAAATAAAAAGTTGTAGTGAAACAGTAAATTTGTATTTCAGGAATTAAAACATGAATTATTAACATTGTAGGTAAATCTTTGATTCACACACGTACATAAATATGAAAATAGTTGTATTCTTTATAACTATATTTATATTTATATATATATCTCTTTATTTTATGACTCATGTCTCTCTATATAAAGTTGAGTCGTCTTGCTCTTTTAGTAAATTTAAATTCTATGTCATATCTTTAATGTGAGGTTTACAAACTTCTTAATGTCTTTACAATCGTATCATGGGCCAAGATGGTGGGTACTAGTGGCTAAACGTTGCATTTGCACTTTTGTCACGATAGTGACATATTGAATACATCATAATCCAACCACCATTCATTTATAATGGTGTGTACATTTTTCAATTTTATTTACGTTGAACATGTTAGCTTTCATATATTACGACTTTCTCCTATGTTAAAAACAACTAGAATCTGCATCTTATTAATTTACTGACTAATTCTAATAATATAATGCAGCATTCGTAGTCTAGAGTGTCTGTTTGTAATACATTTTCTCCGAGAGAGACATCAGGAAAAAAAGCAGAAAAAATCATTTTAGTCATAGTTATACCTGATCAAAATAGTTTGGTACAAAACGGTTAGCAAAGAGCTTACTTCGAGTCTTTTGCCGCTGATACATCTTTCTTTTGGTAAAACGTACATGTGATCAAATCAAGGTATGTTGTACTACCAAGGACGTATTGTTTTATTAAAATTGCCACTAAGTTAATAAGATTTGAACAATTTCTAGATGCTAACAAATACAATGTATAATGTCTTTAGTGTCCACTTAGAAGATAGTTAAACCTAGAGTCGTAAATACAACAAAGCTAGTACATGATGAAAAACATATATTATGTAATACTAGGCGGTTACTATACCCCGTCAATCTATCCATTAT
This sequence comes from Flaveria ramosissima, assembly GCA_025215565.1. Classification (NCBI taxonomy): domain Eukaryota; kingdom Viridiplantae; phylum Streptophyta; class Magnoliopsida; order Asterales; family Asteraceae; genus Flaveria; species Flaveria ramosissima. The sequence goes on along the minus strand of CM046031.1, from coordinate 53,799,905 downwards.
GCAATGTCTTCTCATACCTATAACAATGTATCATATAGAAACTAATATGTGTGTATAGGTAATACGAGTCTCATACTTGTCGGCTATCCGATACTATTTACCAAGCAAATAACGGTGTAAATGCGGCTATCAAGTATACCCATTATTTTGTTCGAAAATACCAATTAAGGTTCCTAAATACATTTCAAACTATTTTTATTTTTATATATTTCTAATACTCAAGTAATATGAAACATAAAACTTAAAGGTTAGTAGATTAGTAGTTTACTCAATGACAAAACAAAGGATAAAAATTAGAGTAATGTTATGACACGTGTTTTTCTATTGTTTTAAAGAGAAGTGCATTTTGATCATTATGCCAAATACATAATCTCATTGTGTTATATAGTTTATTGTGTCATATATTTTACATCATTGTTATTAATGATTTAAATCATTTTGTATTATTATTGTCATTGTTTATATAGATTATATAAACTTTTTATCCATCATTGTGTTTTACAATTCGAAGTGCACAATAATATAATTTCACTAATGTATATATCAAAACTCATAATGTTAAAAATAACACAATGTGTTATTTTTATCATTGTTTTTTATACATTGTATAAACTTGTTGTCAGCTATCATTGTGTTTTATAGTTAGAAATACACGATGATTTTATTTCAAAAATGTATATTTTATCACTCATAGTGTTTAAGGTTACACAATGTCAATAAAAAAACATAATTGGACATTGTGATTTTGTCATTGTTTTTAATGTATTAGATTAATTAGTTGTTAATTAATTATTGTGTTTTACATATTAGCGATACACAGCAATGTTATTTTATCATTATACTTTTTTAAAATTCATCATTATAGAAAAACACAATAGTATTTAGAAGAATACATAACTAACAAAAATACACAATGAAATACACTAAAAGACATAATAACGAAATATGAGCTCAAAAACATAAAAAAAAATCATTAAAATTTTATATAACAATAATATACACGTTTTAAAGATAAAAAAACACTTGTTTTGGTGTAATTTTCATAAAATAAGAAATTCGTGTATAAAAGTTATGAATATCTAAAAAAAATTATAGTACTTGTAAAAAGTCAACAAAAGTAATTATTTTTAAAATACTATTCCAACCTTTTTTTTTCTACAAATTAATCTCAACCATTATTTAAGAAGAATAATTGAGATTATTTGTTACACATTTTAGTTTTATAACCCTTTTGTATTTGAACGTTTCCCTAAAAATTAAACGATAGTGTTTACAGGTAAGATTTAAAAATTCAAATAAACAATTATGTATGTTTCAGGTAACCATGTCGAGTCTCACTTATTCTAACCTTCGTTAAGAGAAGGTCAACATGTAAATTAACATCCATTTTTTTCAAAAACAAAAAAGAAAATAAAAAGTAAAATAGAGTTAAGGAGATTGGATGAATCGCACGCGATGAACATTAAACAGCGCGTGAGACTCACGCGACCATAAATTGTTGTTAAAAGTTAAAACCACTTATTTAATAAGTGAAACGCAAAAAAGATTGTTGGCAACAAACTACTTGAAGAAACATTTACACTCCACCCCCTAACTTTTCACTATTTACACTTCTTACCCCTTCACTATGTATATATTAAACCAACTCCCCTCACTCTTCCTCATCACCATTCACCACTATCCCACACACACACACTTTCTCTCACAATCACACACTTTACAGTTTACACACAGATTCACCATTGAAATGGAGTTCATGGCGGAATTCACTGAAGGCATGAGTCGTGATCGAGCTTTACAAATCATCAAAGGAAAGCGTACGAAGCGTCAAAGGCCTTGTTCACCTTTAGGTACGTCTACTACCTCCGGTAACACCTCCGGCAACATCTCCGGCAACAGCGACTGTTTGATTGGTGAATTCACGCCGGAGCACTCACCGGCGATGTCGTCGGAGGTTTCGACGAAGGAAGATGAGGATATGGCGAATTGTTTGATTCTGTTGGCGCAGAGTGAGCCGGAGGGGGAATATTCCGATCAGATTCGTCGGAGAACGGAGAAGTTGACCGGACGGAGGTTGCCGGAGATGACGAGTGGTGATTACGAGTGTAAAACGTGTAATCGGAGGTTTCCGTCGTTTCAAGCGTTAGGTGGACACAGAGCGAGTCATAAGAAGCCGAAGGTTAACGCTGATGAGAAGAGATCTGGTTCGGTTAATAATATTATTCCACCGCCATTGATGGAGCATGTTGAAGAACATGAAGATGAAGATGCAGATGAAGAAGATCATCAACATCAACATCAACACAAAGTCGTTGTAGATGACGAAGAAAACAAAGCGAATGTTATCATTACTAACAATAACGTCCACAAATCTCCTTCACGATCATCATCTACCTTCGTTCAAACAGGTATCATCATCACTCACAACATCAAATCGAAAGTTCACGAATGTTCGATATGCGGATCGGAGTTTTTGTCCGGTCAAGCTCTCGGCGGACACATGAGGAAGCACCGCCCGATTCCGGCCACCGGTAACCGAACGGTGACGTCAGCAAACACCGACGATATCGCCGGAAAGTCTCCGGCCGGTGGAAGCAGTATGTTATCGTTAGATCTCAACTTTCCTCCGCCGGAGGCGGTGGAAGACCACCGGCAATCGAAGTTTCAGTTCACCGGAAGTTCTTCACAACAACAACAACAACAACATCTGGTATTTTCTCCTCCAGCTTTTGTAGATTGCCATTACTGATCATCAAAGGAAGAAGAAATTGAAGAACACAATTAAGGTCCACAGATTAATGTGAAATATTATTACATAATTACATTCTCAATTGTTATTATTATGATCATTATTCATTCATAATTAATCAATCAAAACAGATTCTTCTTATGAACTCTCAAATTCAACTGTTACATCATTTATCTTCATATATAGATCGATCTAGAGGCTGTACGTTCTTATCGATTCGATTGTGTGATGTTAGATCATGTGATTGAATGTTTGATTCGCTAAATATTACAGTTTATGGTGTTGATAATGGAAATGAATTTGGATGAAGATTATAATTATTAAGTATAAAGAAATTAAGAGTAATTAGTAGTTAGTTGGAGTTAAATTGAAGTAGTGTGTAAGTGTAGTGAGTGTGAAATACTTTGAGTAAGTGGTTAGTGTTAAACAGTTGATATGATGCATTTCATGGGTTGCCTTGCCTTTCATTCACGAAAAGTGAGTGATAGTGTGAGTATTACATGGGCATCTTCTTTTTTTCTTCTTTTTCATTTTACATTTTCATTTTTGTTTCTATAAAAATAATAATAAATCATGTACTTTCACAACTTTATCTATATTATATACTCTGATAATATCGGTTATTATTAAAGAAGCGTGAAAACTGTATAAACACTTATAAATAGAGCGCGACAAGTTAATATAATTAATAAGAGCAAGAAAGAGAGGATATTATGCGATTACGTAATCGTCTTATTATTACACTTAAAGCAATAGCTATAAGAATTATAGTGTTTTATGTCTTTACTTAAATATGATATTGTATGAGAAGTAAAATTATTTCATATGGATGAAGGTTTATATAGATAGAAAAGAATATGATATTAAAGTATGTATGTAAATTGTAAAAAGAAGTATTCCATTTCTTGTTTTAGGTCATCTTTTCTATGCCTTTTTTTGTTTTTTGTTTACCAATTAAAAAACTTCAAATATTTAAGTGTATGATACGTATTTGAGAAGTGACTCAGATTTAATCTTTTAACACCGTTCAGAAAAGAAAATCTCTTATATAAGTATTGCTCAATCGGTTTGATTTGAACACCATCTTTGTGAACCACTTGATTTACGTCTAACTTGACGTCATGATGACCCTAAGATGATATAATTAACATGAGTCGGTTGAGGTTGTCAGGATTCAGTCTTTTTTAAAAACACGCATTCAAAACAAACATACAAATAGACATACAATTGTGTCAACACGAAACTGAGAAAGATGGAGACGACATGACATGAGAAGCGTATGACTAGGGTTTGGCACTACCAACATCGTAACCGAAAGTTATGGTAAAGTTTTGTTATGTGTTTGGGTGCATGTTGTATTAACGTGTTTGCAACTATAAAATGTGACATTAGAAGTAGGTATTATTTGAGTGTAGAATTAATAATAAAAGGAAATAAACACATGGTTTGTGTCATTCTTAACACACACATGGAGTGAGTGAGTGGTGAAGCAGTCGGTATCAATAAATGGTTGGAAAATCAAGATGAGTTGGCTAACTGCATGCCTTTCCCATTTCCATCCAACTCCATCCATGTATTAATAATATACATATATTATTATTATTTCAATTTATTAAAAGGGTGTTAATTGACATTTATTTTAAAATAACTTAATAATTCATTTAAAAAATTGTAGAGATTGAATATTTAGGGGTATAAACGATGAGAATAGTTTTTGAGGTTACTCAAGATACGTTCTTATAAAAGCTTGAATCATGCTGAAGTTAACTAAACATACTCAAGCTGAAACATATATTATAACTCGTTTAATAAATGAGTTTTAGCTCGAGCTTCAAATGTTGAGTTTCACTAGACTTGCATGTTGTTCTTTATATAATAAGGAATAACGTAAATAAAAAATTATTAGAAGATTAGCTTAATAGTATATCTTTTGACTGTAGATAATGTTTATAATTATACTTATACGTAAAAACAACAATACATTATATAAAAATAAGTAAGTCAAACTTGATATTGAAAAACTACACACAAGCAAAGTTAAGTTTTAGAAATAAAGCTCAAACCAAGTCCAACGTCTTAAGCTCTGTTACTTTAAATGAATCGAGCTCGAACATAGATGAGCTTAGATTAGACTAGGCCAGTTTACATACCTCTAGTTTAATCGTTCTACAACTACCATCAAAAGAAAATTAGTTAATTATATAGTAAGTATAACTTTATAAATGGTAATATAAAAGATTAAGGGAAGTCAAAAGTTGTTTATGCTTATAGATAGCTACACCTAATAATTAATAACTTACAAGTAATAATATAAGTAAATAAAAATTAGGTGTTAATATTGATTATAATTAAACAAAAGTGAGGATAGTATTCATGATAAGGTGGCCGGTAGCGATGACAGCTGCAGTTGCATCTCTCACCCCTTTATGTATAGTAACAACAGAATTCAATAATAATACTAGTATTATTAATATAATATATAAATATTTATTGAAAAAGTAAAAGTATATTTTAATGTGACACCTTGTTAAATTGTTAAAATCTATTTTTGGATATTATATATTTTATATTGAATAAGGGTTGTTACAACTTTTAATTGGTTTTTGTAATGAGGTATTTGAGTAATTCTTTTGCACCATTTCTTGATTTGTATATATTATCCTGGTGTTAGGTATTTGAGTAATTAACCTATAAGATTTTCAATGGATTTAGTGGAATATGTATTGATGGTGTATTTCTAATATTGGTATTGTAGCTTTTTCTATATATTATTCAGCTTCTTGTTAACGTTTTTTATCTAATAATTGGTTTAACCGAATAACCCAACTGAATAAGCTGAATAAATCGGTTTAAATGGCTTAATCTGATGAATTCGGTTCGGTTAGGCCTATTTATAGTTTGGTTCAGTGAACGGTTAGCCCCATTAATAAACAAACCGAATATATCAAATAAACTGTTAACTGAACCATTGAACATGCTATGTTAATCAGGAGATGTGGACCCGTGATCGTGTTCTAGTGTGAGAGTATGATTGAACTTGATCACCATGAGATAGTAAATAGTAAAAAATGTCAATATAAAACCCTTAAACACACTAATCGAATACGGTTGCACGTCCATGTTTATTAGCAGGGATAATTAACGAGTCGCCTCTTTAATTTTCAGTGTATTTTATTCTAAAAATATTGTATCGAATAAATCAGTTTTATCTTTTACTATGATAAAATAAGAATTTTATTGATGTTACAATCTAAAACATTTGAAAAAGTAAAATAAAAAATAGAAAAATAAATAAATTAAAGTGAAAGATACGTTTAACACAACTCGTTCTTGTGATATATCTATAACCTATAATAATGAAAATGTTATCTGATGCCAAACAAAGTTCAAATTGTTTATATTTTCTCTAGTCGAAAATCACTCAGAAAATCCATATCCTCACATGCTCATGGATATAAGGTGTTAGTGTTTTTCTTTCTTTTGATGTCTCAGATTCAATGGCCTCATGGTTGGACTCTACTGTCTCAAAGCATATTTTAAAACCTTGAGGGAAAATGATAAATCACAAGCAAACAACCAAAATCAAGTTAGTATACTCTTAATTCTTCAACTTGTTTTTTTTTGTTCATCTAGAATTTAATCATTTATGTGATTTTAGTGTTTGTATAATATTACGAAAACAACTTATTCATTCTCAGTCAAAGTACCATTAGCCAATTCTTTCTTTTTTCCTATGAAACAATTGCAACATCATTCATAAAACACCACCAATCCAATATGATTACCTAAATTTGACTTCATAAAGAATAACATCTCTCAACGGCTATCGTTAGAATCAATAACAACTTAATCAGTAATTCATAGACCTACAATAAGATGCTTTCTTGTGTCAAAATGATTGTAAGTATCCAAAAATATGATGTCATTTATATGTCAGATACATATACAACACATTAAAAAATATTATTAGTGTCATCCATCATTATAGCGTGCATCGCGTTGTGTTAGAGCGCATTAACGATATATATACATTTAGCTCTAGACGCCATGCCTTCTAGCGACGTGCAATCAACACACTTTGCCTGTGAGCATTGAACTAAGATTGTGTTTTTGTGTCTGTGAATGGAACATTTGCGAATAGGCATTGCCACACATAATGTACAACTTTGTTCCCACATTGATTTGGATTACCTTAATCTCAATGAATTAATGATGTTGAATTGTAGAATGTTGAGTGTTTGCCTTTTCAATATGTTTGGTTATTGATGTCACATTGGATAGATGTTTCCAAACTATAGATGCTTAGGTAAATAAAAGAAATCGATCAATATATCTTAATAGATTTGTGGTTTGTAATGAATACACATATGATAGTTTAGAATTTTATAAAATCTTTTAAAATACACATAAATGACTATTTAATCATTGGCATATTTATCTAAAGAAATTTAATATCTTCTATAGATAATAATTGAAAAAAGTGTTTATTTTAATTGGTATAGTCATTGAGCTATAAATACAAGTTAATTTGCTTACCATCTTTCCTCTTCATTCTTCAATATCATTAGTGTCCAAAATCAATTTTATCTTTCTACTCTACTATAAGAGAAATTAAACGAGATACATGACAGCACTATATTCACTAACTACTAATAATATTAATTAATCTTTTTAGATTACAAATAGTTTATTAATAATTAAAATATATTTTTTAAGTAATATCTTTTATAAGGAAACAAATTCTTATATATTAAGAATTTTAATAAAACATCAAACTTTTTTTAAAAAATATAAACTAATTTAAAACTGGTGTTTATAAAATGTAAATTTTTATAAACCAAAAATAATTAAAATGGAGAGTTATAATAAGAATATTTCTAAATTAGAAATTTTTTAAAACAAAATATTTATTTATTTATTCATTCTTTGAAAAAAAATAAAGTTAAAAATAAAAGTTTAAAAAGTTAATATCATTGTTTTATTACTTATAGTGTTTACTCATACGGAATTCACTTATATCTTATCTTAAAATCTTGTTTTATAATTAATAAATTTTCATTATATTTAATATTTTATTTATTCAATTCGTGTAATATACGAGCTACTAAAACTAGTAAAATTATTAGTTTACTAGTAACAAGTAGACCCCGCTACTCTCATTTTGTATGTTAAAAGTAAAAAAATTACAAGAGAGGAAAAAAAATTGAATACATATATATGAAATACATCCACATGTTTCAATATAGCTATTATAAGTAGGTGTTTTTCTATATAAAAACTTTCTGAAAAATGATGAATGTGTTTAATCACATGAAGTGGCGAATCCGAATTTTCTTCATAGCCCTTTTTTTATGGTACCAAAATATATCTTCTTAAAACCTAACCGACTACGGTAGCTCTGACGATCATTAGGCTTAATCGATCGTAAAAGTTGGTCGGCCAACAAAGTAAGAAGGAAAGTATTGGGAAATAAGCAATAACAATTTTATCTGATTTATGCTTTGGTTTTCATCATAATTGAACTATTAATACCGATGATTTTTGGTTTAGCCAGTCAGACTATTCTAGCCGGTTCAATCCTTTAAAGTAATATTAGCCTTTTTAAAGCGTGTAAACTTTTATAATAAATTGTATTTTACTAAACAACAATAGTAATTTATTTTATATTTACAATGGTGAAAGTTTCTATTACAAATTTAATTTGATAAACATTTATCGATAATTAATAATATTTTATTTAAAAAATTAATATTTTACAGAATTTGACAATTTCAATTTCTTAGAAACTTTTATAAAACCTACATAAAATAATAAATATTCGTTTTCATAAAATATCAAGGATAAAGTTATTGCTAATCATTGTTTAGTAAACGTGTTAATTAAATTATAGACGATTATTAAAGTATTCACGGAATTTATGGAACGATGGAAAGTCACGCAATGTTCCATGCTTAAGCCATTCATCAAAACGTGTACTTAACAATCACTTAAAAAAACTTACTCTTTTATATTTTTTTATTTATCTTAGCTTAAAAGTGCATTGTTTATAAAAAAGAAAATATAAAAAACCACACACACTCTTTACTCGTGAAGCTAACACTTGTCGTGTTTTCGAGTCTTGTGAACCTGATCTAATATTTTCTAGGCTTGAGATGAAATTGTAACACGAAGAAAACCTGTTAGAAAGGGTTGAGGTCGTAGGGTTAATTTTGAATTTCTAATTACTCTTAACTTTTATGAAAGTATTTTTATAAAAGTTATATTGGATTCTTGAATCATTGAATTATGGATTAATATAGTTAAATAAGGGTGATTTTTGTGATTCCACGCAAACAAACTTAACACTCATCTTTCTATCATTCTCTCTCACCTTGGTATTATATTATCACAATCATCCATCTTTCATCTCATCTTTTAACCATTGAAATACTTATTTTTTACTTTTCTTCTTTCCACTTTTTATTTAATTTTTAGTACAGTATAAAGTAAGAGTGAGAGATAAGCCTGTTGTGTGTAGAACCGTAGTAAGGCTATCACTTTAAGCCGGTTGTTTGTAGAACCGGTCGTCAAGGGCGGCATGGTGTTTCCCTCAAGGCCACTTATCCAAATCAGATGGGGGTGGGGTGCAGGACATGTGTACCACATGTTCTAAGTTATTTAGTCGTTTTAAGTAAAGTTAGACCAAATCCATAATAGATGTCCATACACAAACTATTTTCATGGTAAATAAATCGTAAGAACTATTTTCATGATTTTCTCGGCGGACTATGGAGAAGATATATCTAATTTACTTTACATTTAATACAACTAAATTTACTAATAAATTTATATTAAGTGGAGAATATAATGCATATCTCGCCTTCTAAACTTATAAAATTACATATTTTCTTATTATTAATACTTCGACCTTGTTTCCTTTTTAACTAAATTTGTTTGCCATTTTAAAAATAATATAGAACACCAGTTGACCCGCCTTAACATAAATCAAAGTAAGAGCATCACATCCCATTTCATATCCTTAACCTTATAATTTAGCTAAAAGGATCACATATATTCTTAAATTTTATTCATTATTTTAAAACTTTCTACATCTCATTACTTATACTTAACCCTAATACATTAATAATGCTTTTTATTCATTTTTTAGAGACTTAACCCTAATACATTAATAATGCTTTTTATTCATTTTTTAGAGGCAATTACATATCTCCCCCTCTAAACTTATAAAATTACATATTTTCTCAAAGCATGTTTAAAACGCATTGTTCTTATGCATTACAAACTTGTTTTTGAATAAATATACAATTTTTCAGATGAATAAAGAAATATATACAATTTTTCAAAGAATGACACATGAAATGTTCTTATTAGATTGAATTATTTGGAAAACTTAAAAACATTTTAGTAAGTTTGTTGGACAATAGAGCTAATGAGCTAATTTTATAATTTTCCTGGCCACAGAAACTCCATACCATATATTATGATGTAGTATGAGGTTTGTATTTTGATGTTTGGAAGCTTACCATAAATAGAAATGTTTGGTTTAGAAGGTAATGACCATGACTTGTGCATATAATCTATATAAGGAAAGATTGGCTTCAATGGTGATACAATAACCCATACACAAGTGTTTCTTGAAATTTCACTAGAATGAACTATTTAACAACAAAACTAACAAATAAACCAAAGGATGTGTACATACCAATGTTATATTGTGACCACATAAAACGAAAAGAAATAAAGATTCGATCTGGAAATTGCCCGATTCTAGTACTATTTCAACGCTTTTCATCCTGCAGAAAACATATAAAAATGATTAAAGCGGTTATTTTCTAGCTTCAACGGATGAACTCAACGATGTGGTTGTTTTTGTATAGAGTTACATGGAATAACCAAAAAGTTACCTTTCAATGTAGCGAACACTTAGAATATAACTATGTTCAGTTGACATAAATATCATTTAGTTATAACTAAAATGTATAGATTATTTCACATACCTTGACAAAAATCCTCTTCAAAGAAGTCGATTTGGCGAGTTTTCAAATTTTAATTGGCATATACATTCAGCCTTACTTGAGCACTAACATCAGGATGAAGTTTGAGTTCTGCAATATACTCCCCTGTTTCTCGGATCTCTGGTAGAGAAACAATTCTTTTGTCGATATCCCTACAATAAAATTTTAAAATTTTTATTAGAAAAGGAAAAGAGCCATAGTTCAAGAAGCTGAAAACATAGAACTCATGATTCATTTGGAGTTTCAAATAAGGTAACAAACTTTGGTCTGATTTATGTTTCTGGTGCCGCGTTTTATGTCACTAAAAACTCACTTTCGAAAAGTTCTAATCGAGAGTAAAATTTTAAGTGAACTCTCAATATACAGTCGTGTTTCAATTCCACGTTAGTTGCCACATCATCATGCCAGCTAGGTAAAGCCAGATTACCGACAAGTGACGTTTTTTAAAAGATTGAGGTTTTTTATCTACTCGTTCTTTAAAGTTTCCTACCTGTTTATGCAATTTGCTCTTTCAATAATATCATTCTACTGGATGAAAAAGGTTTAAAAGCATAGACTTGATACATGTAAAAGAGCTATAAAAGTGCTAAAGGGTAGTGCTAAAATAAAAATGTACCAAAAAAGAACCATGGGAATTTAAACAAAAGAAGAATAATTGGTGTTTGCAAATGTAACCTAAACTAGACTTGGGTAAATGGTTTAAAGACATCTTTTGGAAGAAAATAACATAACCATAGACCAAAAGGATTACCGTTGAAGTTGTGCCTTAATTATATCAACAAGATCTTGAGCGGTAACACTGCAAGCAATAAGAAGCATTACTAGAAGTTCAAAAAGAAAAGATTAATAATCAAATTACCAAATGAATTATATATAGTTTCAAACCTTCCAAAAATCTGTTTTCCTTTCCCGCCCTTACGCTTCACCTTAAAAGCTCCAACAGTTTCAAAAATTCGAGCAAGTTGCAGAGCCTCTTCTTTTACCTAAGAAACAAAATGCAATTTCTTAAGCTAATATGACTACAAAGATAGCAGAACTGCTAACAATGCCTCGAACATAATCTAGAAATTCGAATATAACATATTATTAATAATCCGTCTATATGGTCAGCTTTCGAGTGAGAAGCAAGGGTGATGAATCAAAGCAGCCTGTGCATACCCGTTTCTTTTCAGCCTCGATTCTCTCTTCTTCAACTTTCATTTCCCTGAATAAAGAACAAAAGAAAATAATAAGGAAAGATAAACAAATCATGTCTGTGAACATTAAACATGAATCTGAAACAAAAGAATACAACTTTCTATTCAGACATTGTAAGCCATTGAAAATCCAACTATACGGGCCTATGATATAAGCACATTTGCATATGCAATTTCCTCGACAAATCCCAGTAATCAAACCCTACGATCAAATAAATCCATATAAGCATACACCAATTATCACCACATGAGTTTAAACACTCTTCACTCTTCAAGTTCTTGACAAAATGTAAGCATTTTTTCACAGATCCCAAAAGATTTGTAGACCATACACCAGTACCTTCTTCAGAAAATCTTAACCTATTCCTAAAATGACAAATCATTAAGCTCATACATTAAACGAGGTTCTAGATTAACACACCACTGACCACTAAAACGGTCATTTACATAAAGTAAACTGCAGTTTACGGGTCAAATGGTCAAATGGTGTAGGTAAACTATGACCCAATTAAACACATCCAAACATTCTTTCTATCAGACATTTTCACAAACACTTGGTGGGCATCCTACAAAACCACTAATTCACCCACACATCTGTGCTTAAATCAACTCGATTAACATAAACACACGAAGAACAATCATCAAAATCAACCAAATTCCACATTACTTGAGAAGATTCGGAGTAACAATCCGAGCTTTTCCGGTAGGATGCAGAAAGTTCCTGTAAAACCCAGCTTTAACATCCAAAAGTTGCCCTTTTTTCCCCACATCAGTAACATCCTCCGTCAATATAATCTAACCAACAAGAACAAGAACCCAATTAACACTTAGAAAAACACAATTCGCCTGAATTACGATCGAAATGGCGAAATGGGTGTGATTTGGGTGTACCTTTCTTGTTTTCTTGGCTTTCTTTTGAGCTAAAACTACAAAGGTTGAAGCTTTATCGGAAATCTTGATGCCTTCGTTGGTTGTTGTTGTTAAAGTGCGATTGTTGAGCCATGAAGATGAGTTCCATGAGAGAGTTACTGCTGGAGAAGCCATTGATGGTCGATGATTTTATCTTATCCGCAGTGGGTGTTGTTACGATATATGAAGGTGAAGGCTATTCGATTTGGAAACTTTTTTATATGAAAGTTTATTGTAAAACGTAATGAATTTTTACATATTTTTTTGGAACAAAAATTACATATTTTCTCAAGTTAAAAAATCAATTACATTTATCATCTTCTTCTTAGAACATATATATTATATATTTATTTATTTCATTAAATTATCCTATTAAGTTACTATTTTATCTTGTTTTTGCTAAAATATATTTACGTATTGATGTTTTGTTATTATAATTGTTTAAATCTTTGACAATTGTGTTTTGTGTTTGAATATATAACTTTGATTACCGGTGTTGTTGTTTTTAAATGAAGTTTAAATGTTTGTATTTGGAGATGTTTTTTTTTTGTTTTTTATTTATATAGAAGACTCGAAAATAATAAAATGTGTAATTTATGGTCTTAGGAATGAAAATATGTAAAAATATCTTAGTAAAAATATGAGTAAATATCATTTAATAAGTAATTTTAATAAAATGAGTAAATATGTAATATATATGTTTTAGAAAGAAAAATATATAGTTGATTTTTTTTATTTGGGTAAATATGTAATTAATAATTTTAGGAATGAGAAATATGTAAATGTCTCTAAAATGTAAATATACACAGAAAGTGTGAGCTTTAGAGTTACTGGAAAGTTTACTATTTTATTACATTGAGGTCATCAATTTAAATTATGAGAAACAGCCTTCGACACACAGTCATGTACGTTAGATTTTGAATATAACTAGTATTAAACCCCCCGCGTTGCGGCGGGGGGCGTAAAACCGTGACAAGTAGCACCAATATCACACTACCGTCAACGACCACTTAACACCAGAAAAACTAAGAGAATAAAATCGAAAAAATATAAAACCGAACGAAAAGTAGGCGTAAAAACATTGAAATACGTGCGTGAAACGTAAAACATAGAAAACAATAACTAAGTCGATTTAGGACCTTATGTGTTGCGTCGGCGTGGTTAAGTAGTAACAAATCGGTGTGAAAACGTTGAACCACACACGTACGTTGAAGCGTGTAACTCGTAAACTTTAGATCGTAACGTAAAAAGAAAATTATGTAAAAAATGAAAAGTATATGAAACAAAAGTTGATAGTGAAAAAGTATTAGGGTTAAATTGTGAAATATATAAAAGTATTATAGTTAAAAGTAAAAAAAATTAAAAAAAAAAGAAGAAGAAAGAAACCAAAAAGTACAACTCATAAAACACAATATACAACCCATAAAACATATAAAAGTTGATAATTAGTATATAGTTAATTATATATAATATAATAAATATATTAAGTAATTTGTAAAATATTCTTTAACCTTCTATGAACATTACATTAGTCAAAGCATGTGTACAACACTATTATGTATATGTACAACACTTCAATGCATAAAGAAGTTGATAATTGGTAATATATAAATATATGTTTATAAAAATAATATACAATCGTATAACATATTGTTTATAGAACGTAGAAATATACAAGTTGGTTCATAGTCGGCCTAGTTTGGTTTTTCTAACAGCGATATTAACTTATACTTGTAAGGATTTTAACTCACATCACTTTTGTGAAAAACAATCACCAATGTCACTAGACTACAAGGTCATAAGCTGGTCTAGTTTAGCTAGTTTGATTACTTTTCAAACAGTAGTTAATTCGACTATTGATACATATATAATTATAAACGAATCACAATAATCGTTTATCAAAAAAATCATTATTGGACAATCAGTTTCTCATTTGTGATTCAGTTATATGTTTTTTTCTGCTTACCCTTACCAACGCCCCCTCAAAAAAAAGGTTTGGTTACATTATATTGTTAGGTACTTAGGAACTAAATGATAGAAACTTTGGTGGCTGCATCCTAGATCTTCAAACATGACATATTAGGAGCATATTAAGAAAAACATCAAAGTGATAAATCACCTTAGAGCCTTATGTTTGTTTCTTTTCTTAAAGCCTTAAAAGCACAGTGCATAAGCTGATTATAGTGTTTTGTTTTAATCTGGGACATAATAGTGAAACAATTTATTCAATCTATTCATTGTTTGTTAAATTCATGTTAAGAACAGAGAGAAGTATTTTAACAAAACGTAAGATCGTCGACCAAACCTTGGTCGAGACCCAAATCTTTTGTTCCCTAGTTTTCTAGTGTGTGACTTTGATTGGATTTACGTTATTTGTACTTAAACATAACACCGTTAATTTTAACTGACAAAAATAATACGATTTAAATCTAAAAGCATGTTTTAAACTTTACTAAAATAAATTCTAATGAAAATCAATTAATTAACCATGTCAAGAACTACTAGAGATCACATAATCTCCCGTAAGTCTAGAACTTAAATGTTTTACAAATCATACATTCTTTTACAAATATCTCATATTAAGGTCTCCATAAACAATTACACTTCATAACAACACGTCAACCTTTAACATTTGAATACCATATTTTGAATATTTTATCATAGCAAGACTCTGCTATTTTCAACTGACTTGCGAAACGTATAAAATTATGCTTTGAGAATTTAGCAAGACTCTCCACTTTCAACTCGTAACAGTAAATCTATTTAACTGCTTGTGAGTATCATTCACTACTTTAACATAAACAAACACATCATAACCATTTGCTTTCAGATGCACAAAAAGAAATTTGTATAGGCATATACAAACTTAAAAACATTCATGTGCATGCATTGTTGCTCAAAACTAATAGAAGGACTAATTCCATATGACTCACCTAAAACTCTTTAACTTTACCGAGAGTTAATAATCTTTTACTCTATAAACCGATAGCTCTGTTACTCTATACACCGATAATTGTTAACCTCCTATAACTATATATACACATAATCGAAGTATATAACTAGAACTAATGTCATCTGCATAGCAATCCTGGTCAGTTGGTTGACGTATAAACACTTTTTAGTTTTTAACTATATATGAAGCCCTCGTTAACAGTGGCAGAGCTTGAACCACACCATATGGGGTGGGGCCGAAAGTAAATGATTTTAGGAGGGCAAACTCTGTGTATGTTAAAAAATTTACACTACCGGACCAAAAATTTACACTACCAGACTAAAAATTAATACTACTGATGAAAAAAAGAGAGGGGAGCGGCCCTCATTAAGCTTCGCCCCTGCTCATTAGTATGATCATTTTAGAATATATTGAGAGCATTCACAGTAAGTTTCTTATATTTATGTGAGTATGTTTCTTATATTTTAAATAGTAGTTGTAAATGGTTGTGAGTGAAATATAAAGAAAAAAATTACTGTTCATTTGTATATTTAAGGAATTACTGTTCATTTGTTTTTTAAAGAATTATTTTTCAACACCTATAATTTTTTCATACTTTTTAAGTGGTTGTGAGTAAAAGAGATTAAAAAAATAATAATAGAAGTATTAAAAAATATTACTTAATTGAGAATGAGAGAAAAAATAAAAATTTTAGTGTAATCATAAAAGTAAATATAGAAAACCTGATGTGAATATTTATCATCATTGATTTCTACAAATAAAATCATCTAGTTAAAATAAATAATAAACCTAACATATGAAATTTTACAATTTAGAAACTATTGATGTAAAGAAAAGTAAACAATTTCTACAGCAAATGTCATAAATTCTTTGTAGAGCCATTTTTCATTTCAGCTTCATGAGTAAAACCAATTAATTTATGTAAGCTCAATTAGTGCTTTTAAATCTAACAATTAACAATTCTTTATGGACCCATAAAAGAAAAAGAAATAGCAGCCAGCCAGCCATGACACACATAGGAACACAAGTCCAAATCCATGTGTGCTAAACAATGTTTTCTTGATCAAACCAATCATCAAACATTTAAAACTACTGTTTTATCAATGTTTTATCAGTTTATTCGTCAGACTGATCAGATCGGTTATAAAACCATATAACAAGCATAAACATATATTTCTACTAACATGTGAACATAAAGTGGACACGCACGCAACACTGAGAACTTCTGCAGCTTCAAATCTTTATAGATAACAGACGATTACAAATGTTGCCAGCAAAAGCCAAATTTTCTCCAAATTCAGAGTTTTTGAAGTTGCATTTAAGTTAAATATGAAGAAAAAAGATGCACGAAGCTTTGAAAACTATATTCAAATTCTCATTATCATCAACTCCAAAACAAAAGGTTTAGATCTCCTAACCAAAAACGCCCACGGGTCGGCCCGTTTAAATTTGGACTATCAAGAAATCAAAAAATTCAAAATACCATTTTTTGTACCAAAACAGGAGATGTTTGGTAGCACTGTACTACCTTTCTCCATATATAACTGTAACTATATAACCAAAAGAAAAATAAGCATGTTTGACCCGTCCCGTTACACCGGGCCCACAAAACTTTATCATCTATCAACCAATTACCAGCCCTTAAATGTTTAAGGCTTCTGGACGGTCTTGTACAGCATTGAGGTTCCTTGGAAAATCATTAACTGATATTTCTTTCTATACTGCTTCACCTGCGACATAACATTAAACATGTTAACTTTTGTCATTGTATTATATAACAATATTTGTGAATCATATACTCCTTGTAACATGAATAGACCATTTTTTATTTAGATGGAAGTGTTGAAGCTACCAACAAGTGTGAACTAGAGGTGAAAGAACAGGTGGGATAAATTGGGTGCAAAACTTTTATATCTTTCATATATCTTATTATTAGTACCAAATAAGTTCCACAAAAATTACAATATTTCAATTACAGGTGATAAATGGGCGGGTCGGATGAGTTGGGAGACAAGTTGGATAGGTTGACAGACAACATTTTCTGTTGAAGTACTTTGTTATTTTTCTAAAAGAATAGTGCCAATCATGATGAAGATGTTAAATTATTTCAAAAACATTATTTTTTCTTATAAACTTTTTTTTTTGAATGGCCAACTAATAAAGCCCAGCTACTCGGGGTCAGGTTCTATCCATTAATGATACACTTTAGAAAACCTTTACTTTACCCTTTGACCAATTAGATTTCAATAATGTTATTATCTAACTAAAATGATCTACAAGATTTTAGGAAGCATGTATACATTTTAAAGTGGTTTTCAACTTGTTCGACCCATTTACTAATAAGCTATTTTTTGTGAACACTGAACAGGTCCACTAGACCTGAATCGAACCATTCATAAGCAAATGGTTGAAATTGCCACCTCTGATGTAAACATAGACAAATTGTTTAATCATGTAAGATTGTAAGATAACTTTTTGTTTCTGGCTTGTGGAATTTTGTGTGATCATCAACACTAACAGCACCTTAAAGTAGACTAACCAAAAGCAAGAGAGATTTGTATAGTTAGTAAACAAGTTTAATAAATAATAAAAAGTGCACACCTCTGCATCAGGCATCTTCTCAAACCCAAACTTCTTGACCCACATGGATCCAGCTTCATCAGCAGCAGGGAGAGCTAGAATTTTTACATCCAAAGAAGCTAGCAGTTCTTCAATGCAAGAAAACAGAGCTTGAAAATAACCCTACACGATAATTTACATAAATCAGAACAAAATGTATTAAAAATATTAACGCATAGAGCCTAGAACATTGTATTAGAAAATTAGATTAGCTTTGAAATTATATAGCTTCTGTAATCATAACTGACAAAGTATCTCTTATAAAGATTATATAATGAAAAATTGATGAAAGGGGTTCTGAGTCAACTCAACCCAGCCAGTTACCCAACACGTCCAACCCGCCCAACTTGACTCACCAATCCTTGGCATTCACTACTTGTTGCCACTAAAGGAATTTCGGCTATTTCCTGCCCAAAGATACGAAATATGCCAGCAGATACAACTGTAGAGCTACAAAATTAAAAAAAGAATTGCAATTAATATAATTCATTAAAGATTAAAAAAATGTGATGTGGTTGGACTAAGAGATGGAGTCTCACTTGACTGTCAATATAGCACAGTACATCCCACCATAATCCTGTTGTTTTAAACTTCTCCTGAAATGATGTCAATATTCCGATAAATACAAATCACTAATAATTAAAACCATTAAAATGCAAACCAAATCAATTACCCGTAAACCATGTGGGGAATCAAATCGAGACGGCTAGTGGTTGAATCAGCAATTGGATCAAACCGGTCCTAAAAAACAAGTTGGTGGCAAAAAAACCTTTAATTAGAAAAATTCAAAGTTTAATCATATACCCAAACAATAAAATAACTAATGATTACTCACATGGAAAATAGCAACAGCTTTTGATAGCAACACTCGTGTATCATCAGAAGACATTTTACCACACAAAAGCCGCCATCTGATGTCCAGCTCAGCACTGGGTTCCAATCCTTGTTCCACTTGTTTCTTCTTTATAGCACCCAAGCAAGTTTCTGGAAGTGTTTTTAAACCGCCAGCCACCAGGTTCTCTAAACAAGTATGAATCTTATTGCAATCGGCGCAACAAAACCACTCTCCTTTAGGCAATGCCTGTAATGAAAATTAAAAGCCATATTTTTTAAGGGAATTAAAAGCCATAGATATACATACAAAGTAAAGATGTATATGGAAAATATAAGCAGGTTAAGGAAAAAAATTTAGCGTACCTTAAGGTTGTCCATTTTATGCTCCTTTAAACAACCAACATGGTACTCTTTCTCACACTGAAAGTTAAGAAAGAAGTTATAATCCGCAGGCATTCAGAAGCAACATTCAATTAAACTGTCGCAGACACAAATTACTACAAAAAAGCACCTGATCACATATGATGACAGTTCTCGGGCCAAAACCAGACTTGCTAAAATCATGTGCCCTGCGGAAGAATAAATAAAACATATAAATATCCAAACATTTTAGTAGTCACAAAAAGAAACAAAAACACCATGCCATTTCAATTTCTGCACACAAAAAATAAAAGAAAAAAGAGGTAGACAAGTACCTGCATAGAACGCATGCAGGAGCTCCTCTTTTGGCTGGAACTCCAGAATCCCCAACTGGATTTTCAACAATACGAATACAACGTTTGGTTATTTCTTCAATCGGATCAATACCTTCAACCCTACCAGCAGCTCGTGCGTTTTCATTTCTTTCAACGAACTTTTCTTTTTGAAACATGTTTTGGCAGTATTTGCAATACCAAGTACCCTGCGGGACAGCCTCAGAGATGCATTCTGCAGTTTAGCCAATATCCAAAATTTGAATTTAAACAATAAAGCATTGTGTTAACCAAATAACAATATGGAGTACAAAAATCTCACCAGGGTGGAAAGCTCTTGGACAATTATCACAACACAAAAGTTCACCGCCATCTGCACAGATGGAGCACAGATCATCATTATCATCTGCAGAAAGCTTCCTCTGTTTTGACAGTTTTATTGATAGCTCGTGGAGAGATACGCCATTGGATGTGTAGATGTGTAGATAACTGTGAAAAGGAAAACAAAAGTTTCATGACTTCACTACATAGAGAATAAAGAAACATTGCAAATTTATGATTCTGTGAAAATGCAAATGGGAAACTCACGGTTTGCGACGTGACGCCCAGCCAGCATGAGCTTCAAACTGCGAAGGGCTGACCTGATAATGACAAAGTCAACGTCAGGAAAATAATCTAAAAAGATACAATTTCTGACTACAATACTAGATATAGACCGACAAGTACCTCACTGTTACAGCAATAGCAAAAGATTCCAGAACCTTTTTTGTAACCCTCCAGTATTTTCTGCCAACAATAACAAAAATATGGATAATAAAGGATCTTGGAATTATAAATTATACAAAACAGGAAGTGGTGCAGGGAAAGAATGTTATATACTTGTATCCAACTAATCAAATATAAAAATATTACCTCCCCACGAGCAAAATAAGCTAATGCTGTTCCATCAGCTAGCACGTCTTCCTCCAATACAAACTTGTGCATCCGCAGGTCTCTACATAACAAAATATACTCCAGATCTCAATCTCACAAAGAAACCGAAATTTCTAGAAACTGATACACCAACATATCAATCAAATACAAAGAATAGAGTAAGTGACAAGATAACATTACTGACTTTCTAGTTATTCTTCCCTGGCTCTTGCTTCGGGTTGAACTATTGTTGGCTACTTTGGTGGTAGAACTAGGAGCAGATACCGGAGATACTGGCCTGAACATATCGAGAATGATTGTTATAAAAAACGCAAGCCAATGAAAAAAAAGATCATGCAGATAATCATTTCAATCGGTTTCTTACATATAGTACACACACTTCTACCAATAGTCAAAAGTTATCATACTTCTAATTCCCTGAGTTCATACTAGTTTCAAATGTTAAACAAAAGAAAACTAGATGTACATGGGTGAACAAGTTTTTCATCAACATTAATGATAAAATACCAATTTAATAATTGCTTGTCACTTAGAAATTAGAGCAGATAGAACTCCTCCAACTGAAAGAACAAAAGGGGGTAAGGGACATTAAACGCAGTTGATGTTTCCAAATTATCTCTTAGTTTGACCTATCACTAAGTCCAGCATATATAACACAGCTAAGTTGTACATATTTCATAAAATTTTATCAGTACAATAACTGAAAACAAAAGTTCTTATTATGGATTTATTTGTACTTATTCATTGAAGGTACAGTCTCTGCAAACACTAACCTGTCAGAGAAGCAAAGTAATGACAAATTGCAAAGTGCCCTCTAGTATGTTTTATTATTGAACACTAACAATATACTGTGACAGAAGCATATACCTGCCAATAACATCATTAGTTGGCACAGGAACCGGGGGTTGAGGCTGAGACTCTTTTAACTCCGTGCATGAATCACACAAAACCTTTGTCTTCTGGTTACCTGATTCAGGTATGGACCCTAAAAACCATCAAACATATAAGGTGTTATGACAGAACTCAATACAGCATGCAAGTCCAACACTCAGTACAGCATACACAACTCACCTTTGCATTTCAAGCAAGATGAAGGTCTCTCTTTGGATGCACTACCTATTGCTTTTAAAATGGTTTCTTCCATCCCCTCTAATGGAGCAGTTTTACAAGTGTTAAGCACCTCTCTTAGGGTGTTACCATTATCCAAGTAAATGTACTCAGGTGGCCGCTTATTCGCACTTCCCGCATGCAACTCAAACTGATTCGGAGTGACAACCTAAATTCACCAATACTACTAATCAGAATCCAAAGTTCCAAACAATCCTCACATGAGTAAACAACTACTACTAGATGTCTAAATGTAACACACTCACCTCCTTCCCACCACATGTATCACAGAAACACAAAATTCCACATCCTTTAATCACACCTGGAAGCCCCTTCTCCAAATTTTTCACCTGAACAACAAATAATCCACAACAAAACATCAACAAAACACTACATTACACCATAACATCCTTAGCTTCAGTTCAAAGATGTGAATGTATACCTTTGAGCCACGAACATACCTAACAGCTGATCCCTCAAGCAAACCAGTTTCAAGCAACTCCTTCAACTTCGATGGAAATTTCTTCAGCACAACCTTCTTCGACGTTTTAATCTCCAACACCTTTTCATTATCACCATTTGATGGATTATCAACAGAACTAATCACATTCTCATCCTTATCACCAATGTTATCAATAATTTTATCAACAATTTTATCATTCACCTCCGGTTTCAAATCACAACTAATCCCCGTGGACTTCACCGATTCATCCATCGGCTCCGATTTCACTTCTTCCGTTTGTTCAACCACCGTTCGTCCAGGATCAACGACGTCACTTTTCGATTCTTCATCATCCGCATTCAACACCGATTCAACAACACCTTTCTCCTCACAAACATCAACTTTCTCCTCATTTCCAACACCTAAATCAACAGTTTTCGATCTCTTACTCACATTCACCGGCTCCGGCGACATCTGAGGCCTCCTGGCACGCGTCCGACCACACAATCCATAATTCTCCGAGTGAGATTTCATCGCAAAGGCGAATTCGCGTTTCAAACCAGGGCGAATCGACGACAACAACACGTATTCTTCACCGTCGGTTCCGTTGGCCATTGTAACGGGCAATAATTGCGATTTAAGAATGGAAACAACACCAAATCTTTCGGAGAGATTTGTTTTACAGCTGTATTGACAGCGGAAACCCTAGAATTCTCGATCAGAGGCTACAATGACCGATTTGTGGGGTGAATCGATGAACAATAGATCCTATTTTTGGTATGGAGATTCAGATTTGATTGTGAATTTCGATTTTGAAAGGGTTTGTGTGTGAAGATTGAAAGGGGGATTAATATTATTATTAATATTATTGTTATTATTATTGTTGTTGTTGAGGTGAAAGAGGAGATATTAGAGGGGTGCATGCTTGTTCTTCCTACTCCCCTTTGGTGAACAATAAACCCCACCAGAAACTTCTTTTCTTGGACCATTTTACCCCTCAATTTCTTATTTGAGTCTTTTGAGATCCTTTTATTATTTCTCAATTGTGTGTTTTACCCCTTGTGTTTTTGTAGTGCCAAGTTTAGCCCTCATTGTAAAAAGTCGATAGTAATTATGTAGTTCATTGTTGTTGAGACCGGATCGGATCGTTCGTTTCAACCAGTCCGACCGGTAATCGGATAGGTAGTCGGTCCGGTTCGCATTGACTCGTTTTCAAGCGTTTCGACTGGCCGGTTCGTCCCGAAATCGGTGATCGGATTTTTATTGTTTTTTTTAATGGGTAAAAACGAGGTGTTTAACTATAAATTAGTGTGTTGGATATAAAAATATAGTTAAGTTTTATATATAACTATAAAATACATATATAAATTACTTATATTTAATTATATGTATATAATATACTATATATATAATTATGACGTCATACTGTTCTTAAATCCGGTCCGACCACCAAACCAGTAAGGCGTTCAGTTTGACGTTCGATCCGCTTCTGAAAACATTGATGGAGTTTGTTATTTAAGTGTCGGGATGGAAGGTTGGGTGTGATGATAAATAGATAGAAGTCATAGTGGTGTTTTCACCCGAACCAAAAGTTGTGGGTTTGGATATTAGGGTTGACAGCTTTTGAATTATCTTGGTGTTGTCTATTATAATCTAGATATTGTATATGTTGTTATTTAAAAAAAATAATGTTTAACGATGTGAGTTATTTAATAATTAACCGTTGAAGTGTAGTAATCTTCTCTTAGTTTTGCTATAGTTGGTTAGATAAGTAACATTATTTTATAGTGATGGTAAGTTGAACATATGGTTTTTTTATTCTCAAAAGATAAACATGTTAATAATAAAGACCTTGATAAGTTTTTAATTACTTGTTATTGTACATATAGTTTTTTTATTTTGTAAGTGATGATTAATTTTATGTATTTTGTATAAATACTTATGTATGCATGTTATATTAAACTGTAATTTATAAATGTGATACACTCTCTATATTGTCACTATATATATATATATATATATATATATATATATATATATATATATATATATATATATATATTAGTTGGTTTTATTTTGGTTCATATAAAAGTTACACATCATACGAGTGTCACAAAACGTGTTTTGATGTCCGTCTTGTAATTAGAAAAATTTTAATTTGTAAATGAAGTTATGAACTTTGAGGGTGTCATTATTAACTTATCTTTTTAGAATTTGCACCCACCTCTAGAGAACATGATCAATTCTATTAATAGTGGCATCTACTATCGTCGCTTTATGATTAATTCTATTAATAGTGCATCTACCATCGTCGCTTTCTTATAATTTAATGTTTGAATTTTTGCAAAAATATCAATATAAATAAAAAGAACTCTTTGGAAAACAGCAATGTTCAATCCTGGCATTGCTAGTTTAGAATTTAGTGTAACTTACACGTAAAAGTAAATAAGTGTGTAAATAGTCGTTCAAAAATGTATAATTAAAAAAAAGTTATATAAATATCATCTTTATCCAACTTTACATGGACTTACAAGTTCAGTCCTCGAATAATAAACAGAAGTGTGATGGAGCACTCTGAAAATGATAAATTACAAAATGGTGCAGGGGCATTATAGTCCATATTCATTTAATGCTTAGACTTTTCGTTTACTATTTTTAAATTTTCAACTTTTTAAAAAATTTATCCTTTTTTATTATATTTTCACGAAATGTTTGAGAGGCGCGAAGGCACTGTCTCGGGTCTACTGCCAATATGCTGTCACACGTCCACTAAGGATCCTCCACGTGGAACTTTAATTAAAAAATAGTAAATACAAACACATAGGGACTTCAAGAAAAAGATGCAACAACTTGTACAAGTATCTTTACTAAAAACGTCTCACTTTGGAGTATGAACAAAACTAGCTAACGAGTGTTTGTTATATTCGTATTTCGTCTACCTAGACGAAATAAGGATATAACAAAGAACATAAAATACGAGCGGAGTTTTGTGTTGCTTAGACTAGAGCAAAGTGGTTAAAGCCTGAGCACGAAGGCATGCGTACTCTCTAGTCTTTACTGGGTGGTGATGTTTAACTGAAAAGGAGTAAAATCAATGTCTGATAGCAATAGCTAATACGACCTGAAATATGATATGAAAATATGTAAATTTTTTGTTGGTTAGTGTGACTCGTTTAATAAACAATTCTTGTTTTAGGTTGATACGTCTAACCTGTTTAATAAATGGTTTGTGAACGGACTATGCTAAATTCAAACGGTTTGACTTGATTCAAATACATATAATGTAACACTCTAGGTGAATCACACATCGATCGTGGACAGAAGAGATTCCTGATTCATAAGAAATGTATGGCCTCTAATATCACCAGCGTGTTTTGGGCGGTATTGGCTGTCTATGAGAGTAGAACTCCACAGTTAAGCATGCTTAGATGGCAGCAATCCAGGGATGGTTGACCTCCCTAGGAAGTTTTCACACGGGCAACAAAAAATAAATCCATTAGCTCATCGAGAGCAAAACGGACAATATTAGTGGTATGAAGGGTCAGGTGTGACATATGATGTGTGTATTCAACATGTCATCACATTCAAAGTGCATTTACAAATTGTTTATAACTTGTCAACCTTTTCAAATTGACAAGTTATAAACACAACATTGTTGATAGTCATAAGTAACATAATGTTCAAGAAAGACAACGAAATATACGATCAACCAACATTTATCGAATTTGAAAAAGAGTCAGAAGAGATGATTCGATCCTCTTCTTTTTTTTCCTCTAAGCGAGAGATCTATGGATCGGAATCCTGATGCATATAGATACAAATGGTCCACTGGGAGCAATAATTTCCATGAACATTTGGAAATTATGAGCAGAAGAGCCGTTTTCAAGTAGTGTTCGATCGATTACGTATTAATCCATATTCGATTGATTGGTCTGAGGTTATCGACAAAAAAAATTTGTCTAAGCCACTTCGTTTCTTTTCGACTTAGTAACCATATTACACAAAAACCATCTTAGATGTATTAATTATTAAAGTATACGACTAGTCGACTATGATACCTTAAGGCGGTTTAATATTCTTAGAAAAATGAATATATTAGCTTGTGTAATGAAAATATGAGAGGCTTCTAAACACAACCTTTTTAAGATAAAAACAACAAATAATTCATAAAACGTTAGTTTTCAATAGAAAATCCATTTGGTGAAGCAATCAATAGCATCTACTCGACTATTCATGTTGTTATTCTTATTTATATTTTCAACGACACCCAAATAAACTAAAAGAAAAGTGACATGAGCACAATTAATTTGAGTTTCAATAGATACCAGTAATTCTATTTCAATCATGTATGTGGTCACATGTTATGAATTGTGATCGTTCTTTTAAAGATTTTGAAGATAATAAAAGTATGAACATGTGATATGAATATGAATAGTATATATAAATCTTCATTTGTTTATATCATAGAGTCTTTCAATTTAAATAAAAATTTTAAAATTATTAAAAAAAACAGCAAAGCAAAATAATTTAGGGATACCACGCATAAGAATTAAGATACATGGTTGATAACTTGATACATGACTCAACTTTACAAAACAGTTAGTAGTTTTATAAATATTTAGGTTTTCACGTCTATTCGTGTCAAACACTACCGTATTATGGATCGGCAAAAACTGACATGAACGTTAATACTATAAAAAAAGTTAGGAAATATAAATAGGTTGATAACCAATTATAATATTAAAAAAAATTAAAAATTAACAAGCGTAAGACTTAAAAAACTTCTACCTTTGTTGTGCGTCAATATAAATAGGTTGACAACCATGTAACGAAAAGATAGGTTTACATAAATGGTAGTTAGGTACGTATACATTTATAAATACATTATACACCTAAAATTATAAAAGAAAACAATAACTATTTAATACAATGCAAGTCGTTTCCTAAAACCGGGTTCCCTTAACCAATTTCCAAACCGGTTTCTCTGTGGATGCTTAAGAGGCGGTTTAAGCCACTCCAAACTAGTTCCACTCAAACCGAATATGTTTTTCTTATCGGGCCGGGTGCTAACCCGATACAGGTACCCAAACCAGTTATTTTGTCTATTTCTATCAGTCTAATCCGAAAGTCCATATCTAAACATTTATGGGCTTTAGTTAGAGCAGCCCATGAAAACAAGAGGATTCAAAAGAAAGGCTTTAGTGTTCACAAAAGTCAAACAAAAGGGATCACTTGAAAGTTGAGAGTTCTACTTATTCATTCTTACTAATTACTCCATTACAACTTATAAGTTAAGCATCACCTATAGCATTCATCTCTCTCCATCTTTCCAAGTTAAGTATCACAAAACATTATATAAGAAAAAGAAATAATTAGTAGAAAGAGAAAGGGAAACACTTGGGTGCAAGACATTTTACATAAAATTCCCACCATTTTGCATACTATATAAAGCCTAAACCAACTTCAACAAGTTGTCAATCCCCTTTAAAAATGGCTAATGGTAATCGCCCGACCCAAAATCCGAATAGAATGATACGCTTCAAACTTATGAGACTCATTGTAATAGTCATAGTCCTCGCTGGTCTAACCATCCTTATAACTTGGCTAATCATCAAGCCCAAAAAGCTTGTCTACTCCATCGACGATGCTTCCATCCACAACTACAACTTATCTAATGCCAGTCACCTAAGTGCAACCTACAACTTTATCCTGCGTGTGTACAACCCTAACAAGAGACTTTCAATTTACCATGATAAAGTTGATATTGATGTTTTGTACGATGATAATACAATCAGCAGAGGGATAATCAATCGGTTTTACCAAGCTAGAAGAAACACAACCCTCTTTAAGTTGAATCTTGCATCACATGATGTTGTGTTATCGGATCATATTGCACAAGACCTTAAAGTCGAGAGGTTGTCGGGTCAAGTCAACTTGGGTGTCAAGTTGAATGCTAGAATAAGGTTCAAGGTGGGAGTGTGGAAATCAAGACACTACCACATGAAGGTATCATGTGCACCTATTGTGGTTCATGTTTCTTCTTCCTCAAAGGGCTTTCAAAGGACCATGTGTGATGTTCATTTGTAATCTTAAGGTTAGTTTTTATTTTCTTGAACTTGAGGGTCTGTTTTGCAATTTTTATCTTTAGTTCTTTCTGGATTTGGACCATTTGGTTGAACATTGAGTATTATAATTTATATATGTGATATATACACTTAAAAATAACGAATGTTATATTTTTTCTTTATCTTTGTTATATCTATCAAAAATATGCTTCTTGTGTAGGAAGTGACTTGTGGTTATTAAAACAAGCACGTAATAAATGTTAATGCAGAAAATATTATTCGGTTATTCACTTGTAAATGTGATGGTGAGAATGTCCAAATGTTAGCGGATTCGTATATAGATCAATCTGATAAAGACAAAAGGCCTGATTTAAAACAAATATAACTCTTAATTTGTTTGTTACATTCTTACCAGATACAACGGTAAAGGCGTTAACAGACCAGTCACTTAGACAAAATCACAAAGAGCCGTAGGCTGTTTGTTCGCCTCTCAAACTTGAATTCCTTTGCATCGTACCTTGATTTTAACTTTGAAGATTCCCCTTAATTTCTCATTTTTTTGATCCCATTGTATGACTATCATCATCAGTGGTGGAGCTTGAACTATGTCGTACGGAGGGCGGGGGCGAAATTATTTAGGGGGGGCGAACTTAATATTTATATAAAAATTTACATTGCCGGGCCAAAACTTTACATTATCGAGCTAAAATTTAACACTATGGACGAAAAAATAAGGGGGGTTGCGCCGCCCCCCCCCCCCCCCCCCCCTATGAAGCTCCGCCGGTGATCATCATGTGATCAAAACTTTGATTGATAGAACTGAGGTGATGGTAATAAGAGACTTGGGGCGTCAAGAACTTTTGAGGTTGTATTTAATAAGGGTTGGTAAAATGTATTGTGTTATGCGTTTAACACACTTACTAAATCCAAACGCAACACGTTTACTTAAATGTGTTACTTAAACACTAACACAAAAATGTTTAAAAAGTGAGTTACACAATACAACACGTATACATGATTAATTTTAGCCGATTAAATAACACAAAAGACATGATAGTTTAGATGTTAATACGTGTAAATATAAGAAATTAAGTGACACGAGTGTCAAGACGTATTTAACAAGAAACAACTTTGAAAAGAACACTAGAAACAATCTACCGAAGTTAAAAATAGTTACGAGTCTTAAATTTGTAATGTTGATTTGTTAACCTATTTAACACAATTGCTGGTTCTAAATACAATTAAATTTCACCTCTCTTTTCTGATGATAGTTTAGATGTTAATACGTGTAAATATAAGAAATTAAGTGACACGAGTGTCAAGACGTATAAACGAAACAACTTTGAAAAGACACAGAAACAATCTACCGAATTAAAAATAGTTACGAGTCTTAAATTTGTAATGTTGATTTGTTAACCTATTTAACACAATTGCTGGTTCTAAATACAATTAAATTTCACCTCTCTTTTCTGAATAATGGTGTCAACACGTAACAAAAAAAACAAAAAGTCGCAATGCTATATTTAGAAACTTATATAACAATTATATAACCAAAGCTATAAAATAAAAAACAATATATGAAAGTTTATAAAACATAATATAAACAATAAAATAATAATAAGAAAAATAAAGATAAATCATATCTACTCTTCATCAACTATGTATATCAATATGATATATTCATCAACTTTGTATATCAATATGATATCTATATAATCATGTTGAAACATAAGAAAAAAAATAATGTTGTAACATCATATTCAGAATCGATAAAACATTCTATATTCAAAGTTATAAAAGAAAACAAAAGCTTGTTTTTAAGTAAGATTTATATCAAAACTAAGCATATCAAAACGATATAAAAAAATTTGAATTATCTTATTTCAAAAAGTTAAAAGAAAAGGTAATATCCTAAAAATAATATAACAGTAAAATAACAAGAAGAAAAAGAAAAGGAAAAATTCAGTCCATGTTGTATAATAAAATATTATATACCCAAAATTATAAAAGAAAATTATATTTTTATACTGCTCGGTTATAAATAAAACTCATGTTAAAATTAGAAAAAAATATTATAACTTTATATCTAGAATTTATAAAACATTATATTTATAAAAGAAAATCAAAATTTGATCAAGCTCAGTTTTAAATAAAAATTATATTAGATCATAGATAAAATTAAGCGCATCCCTATATTTGAATTTTTTAAAATATTATATTTTAATAGTTACTAAAGAAAGTAAATATTCTAGTAAACAATATAAACAATAAAAATAATAAAAAAAAGAAAAAGCTATAATCGGATGTTCATCAGCATTGTATATTAACCAGTGGGAGAAACCCGCGCAGTGTGGTCGAGGTATAAATACTTTTAGGATTGTGTCTTTAGCTAACTCTTTCTTATTGTGCTAACTCTTATTTTGCTTTTGTATTTAATTAATGAGGGATATCAAACATATCTATATTATAATAAGGATGAACAAATTTATAAATACCAAGTTGTTTATGCATAAACACTTATCTATACTTATTAATAAAAGAATAACTTTAGTGCCACATGGCATTCTCGTAAGCCTCTATTTTTTCAATTCCCGCCTAAACATGTATCTGTTCTAAGTGTTAGTCTAGGTTCATTTGACTAAAAGTTAACTTATAATACAGAGATATTTAAGAAATTTGAAAACTAACCCTAATTAAAACACATCTTTTTTTGGAATTAAATCATACCCGATATTTTTTTCTTTTTTCAAATAATTTATCAATAAAAACTGTACAAAATCATTTATGGTTTTTCTTCATCTATGAAATTGGTTTATTGATTGTATTTTTCCATTATATACTCGATTTATATTCAAATCTTGACAAAAGTTACGGATTTTTTAATCGACTCATCTCCATTTTGAAAGAATTCATAGGTATTTTTTTAGAATAAAATCATACTCGATTTTAAAATATTTCTCAACTATCCCATTTACGACCCTCGCGATTTTCTTTATAAGTCTGATGATATCGTATTCAACAACTTCATTTATGTTCTCATTTTGGGCTTGATTTTATCAGTTTTTCTTCAACAAAATGTATTTATTTTTTGTTATATTTGAACTTTCCATCTGCGATTATGATTTAACCCTATCATTATCTAAAATTGTGTTTTTAGATTAATATTATTTTATTTTAATTTTTTTAAAGGTGATCTATTTCAACAGTCAATCTATAAAGATGTATTACATCTTTTACTTTTTAAACTTTTTTATTTTCTTTTTATGTGTACTGCCATATTATTATTATGTTTGATAGGAGTTCGTTTGATATGTACAAATTGTTTTGATGTATCTGGATATATTGACAATCACATTTTTATTCAACGGTTGTTTTGACATCTTCAGACAAAGAATTTCTTTTAAATTTCAAAGAAGACTGTTGTTGTTATCAGTGTGTTATGCAATCAATAAAACAAGAGCCAATGATAATCGCTATCCAAAGTTGGTTTGTATTTAAAATGAATAATGATCAGCTCTAAGTTTATTATCTCGGTGAGAAGTAGATAGAGGTTAAAATTACAAAAAAAAATAAATATATAATGATGGAAATAACCAACAAAACACCAATGTTGTATACAAATAATTTTTTTGATGTTTATGAATTTGAAATATTTTTTTTCATGTTCAATTTAATTTGTTTATTAGTTAAAGTTCTTATTTATTAATTTATTTCATTTCATATTTTACACTATTAAGATGTTTAAATATTAATAGAGAAAACCTACTAATATTAGATATAGCTAATGTTAAAATTATACATAAAAATCGATATACAAAATATTACCACAACATTATAACTTCGCACTTTTTTAAATAACAATGATATTTTTTTATTGAACCCGTGTGTTACACGGGACTTTAGCCTAGTATCAAATATAACAAAATTATTCTTAAGTGTCTTAAAAATTGATTAAAATTATAATGTTGTCCAAAAAGTTGTATTATATAGTAGTATAGATATAGATAGATTAAGATAACCTTAAATATAATAGTCATACTTTAAATTTAATTAGGCAATGATGAATACAAGTATTTAAAGCTTAAAAGAGATATAATAGGAATAAATATTTATGACATTACACATTAAAGTTTGCAACTTTTCATATGTCATCTTAAAATTGATGTAAAATTACAAATCTAGCCATGGTTTCTCTATTATATAGTAGTAGTATATATAGATATATAGATATGTATATAATCACCTCGAAACCTAAGAAAAAACAAAAATGTCATAACGCTATATTCAAGTTTGTATAAAGCATTATGTCAGTGGAGTTGTCCAAGGTTTCCGACGTTCTTTAGGTTGTCACGTTAGCGTTATACAATAATTTTCATTTTCCTAAGGTTTTTCCCATTTATTGTTCCAATTTAGGCTATGTGTTGTGGAATAGAGCCCCAAGTGGGGTTATCACGTAATATTCTGATAAGAGTTGCTGATTGGATAGAGCCCTTGATTAATTAGCATTACTCTATTGTGGATAGGTGATCAAGGGCTCTAATGAAATTTCTTAATTTATTTAGTTTATTTTTTAAATGTAAAACATTAATATTAAATCAAACATAATCAAATAAAACTCACCAAAAACATAAAATAAATAAAAACACATTAATTAATTTAAAAAAAACAATACAAATCTTCAGAAGATTCGGATGATGAGGAATTCCATTCTATCATTGAGATAGAGTATTTTGTTAAAAATGTATTGAAAATATGAGCGAAATAAAATGGTTTGTCTATTTTTAGGAAATGGGTATTTATAGATTTTTTAAGCATTTTAACGACTATTTTTTTGAGATTTCCTAGGCTACAACGGTCACTAACCCACGCGACCAGGCTCACGCCCCTATCATCGTGCCCCCCATCACGCCCCGAGTTCGTGGTGCGCGCGACTAGGTGGCTGGCCACATGGGTGCCCTCCCCTCCTCAATCACGCTCAACAACTATTAGTCTTATCCCACATTCTCCATAAATGCATTATGATGGTATAGTAGAAATTGTATTCAATCCAAATAACTTGTTGAATCCTAGGAGTTTTCATCATGCGAAGGGTTCAATTTTCTCACCGGGACCAGGAGGGGGGGGTATTCTCACTCAAGGTCAGGCACCCGTCACCATTCTCCCGTCATGACACCGTCTCCCTTTATATACCAAAAGTTATAATAGAAAACCAATTCTAACCCTGTTCGATTTTAAATAAAATTTATATTAAAACGTAGATAAATTAAACAAATCATAATGTTATATGAAAGCATAGGTAAAATAGTAACAAGGAAAAAGAAAATAAAGAACTCAAGTCTAGTGTTTATCAATGTTGTATATTAATACGTATATATAATTTTTATTAAAACGTAGATAAAATTAAACAAATCATAATGGTATATGAAAGCATATATAAAATAATAGCAAGAAAAAAGAAAAAATAACTTAAGTCTACTGTCCTTGTATATTGATACGTATATAATTTCTCATTAAAAATTGATGTTAATTGATTCTTTTATCTTTTGGTTTAAGCACCTTGTACTTTTCCGTAAATTCATATAAATATATAGTTTTAGTATCACTTGTCATTTGTGAAAATGATTATTACTTGACAAACTAGTATTACATAGCCTAAGACGTCGACATACAACTGATTTTGTTTTAGTCAAAATGAGAAACATTATATATTCATATGTAAATGTAAATATGTAAATAAAGTTTAAGTGTGTAATTAATTCAACTTTGATATTTCAAACTTTTGAATAAAAGATTAACGGGACTATCGACAATGTCAAATCTACAAGCGCACGTGTGACGTGTCATACAAAATACAAATTTACAAGACGTTATATCAAATATACTCCTATCTTTTGCTCACCCCTTAAGTTGTCACGTTAATAAATTTTCTTCCTATGCTAAAAATAAATTAGATTTGTTAAAATTAACATATTGAGAGGGTACATTTAAAATGCAAGAGATGAGATCTATTTACTCTCCCATTTAAAAGCACGAAGCATTGGATTCACATATACTTTTTTTTAATATAGAATACACTTTTTATTTTATGTCTACTCAACTTTTAAAGTTATCATATAGTATTTTATAGGATTTAAACTCATAATTTTTAGTTAAAAATACATCATTTATTTACCATTATAAATTCCTGTTAAAACAAGCATTTTTTTTGATAGTTGTAATTTCCCAATCCATGTGAGTATTTAAAGGAGTTTTTTTTTCTCAAAATGGTGTCGGTGGAAAAATTATTTACCATTACTAAAGTATTATTTAAAAATAAAATATTCCATTACTGTCGTTTTAATTTTTTTTTACTAAAATAATAACATTTTCTATAAAACAAATAATATTGTTTAGTTTTGACAATGTTAAAAGAAAAAGTTTATAAAATAATTATAAAACATTGCATAAAGTATCACACTCCAACACAGTATATTATTTTTTAATTGTAGAGACTTTTTCCATCACCTTATTAAAGAGTAATATCTTAAATACAAACTTTTTTATTCAATTAGATTTGAATTACGAAAAGAAAAGACTAAAAATACTTATTTTGGTAAATAAGTTTCAAATCACCTATTTTGATAAATAAGTTTCAAATCACCTATTTTAGTAAATAAATTTTCCATCAACACTTTTTGGGAAACTCGTATTTAAAGATAGTAAAAGAAAAATAAAAAGAGTTAAAAAGTAATATTATTCAAATCGGTATTCTAGTTATTTAAAACATCTGGACACATGCTTTTTAAATATTTTTCAAAAACAATTTGTTCAATACACAAAGTAACAGTTCAGAATCTTTGAAATACACACCAAAATTGAGTACCAAACTCTTGATCATTTCTTCATAAGCTTAGTTTATTAATACAAAATCATAATTATAAACACATTTATCTAAGTTTCCTTATTTCCCCCAAAAAATCTCACAAAAGAAGAATATAAAAACGTAAATATGAACCTTGATTTATTGTAGAATTTTTCTTTTTGTTAATATTCTAAGACTGAATGCAGACAGTATATTCTTAATTTACGCTAATATTTAGCTGCAAGAATCTGATCATAAAGAATTGTTCAGTAAAGTCATTTTCTTGACAGCAATTGACCCACCTTACACTCAGATTCAACTTCACCAATCTTATCCCTTTGCTCATAAATTCATCCTCTTTCACTTCACTCATAAATGATAAAACCCTTCAATGTACACACATATACATATGTATATACAAACATATACAGACAGATACATCAAATGTACAGTCAAATCTTCCTCAATAATTGCCCTTATTTTATTATATATTACAAGAATAAACTGCATTCGTCTGTGATTCTTTGAATCTTTCATCTTTTCTTGAAATGGGGAAATCCCATTTTGCTGGTTTATTCTGTGGTTCATTGGTGGTGTTGTTTCTGACACTTTTCAATGGAGGATTGGCGAAGGCTGCTGGAACCCCAGATGGATCAGAAAGATGGGGTTATGTTGAAGTTAGACCTAGTAAGATTCACTGATTTAGTTTTCTTGTTTGACCCATTTGTTTTGTTTTTCAAAATTTAATCTTTTGGCATTCTTGTGTGTGTTTTTGGTGGTGTTTATGAACATAAAAGTCATATGTTTTGGTGGGATTACAGCAGTCCTTATGGAATTCAAGATCCTAACAATCATTGGCTCATAATACGAGTTTTGTTGTTTTACTCATTTTCAAGATTCAATCTTTTGGCATTCTTGTGTGTGTTTTGGTGGTGATTATGAACACAGAGGTCATATGTTTTGGTGGTATTACATAGTCGTTGTAGAATTTAAGATCCTAACAATCATTGGCTAATAATTCTAGTTTTGTTCTTTGACTCATTTTCAAGATTCAATCTTTTGGCATTCTTGTGTGTGCTTTCGGTGGTGATTATGAACATAGAAGCTCATATGTTTTGGTGGGATTACTGAACTTCTTATAGAATTCAAGATCCTAACAGTCTTGGTCAATAATTCTAGTTTTGTTCTTTCACTCATTTTCAAGATTCAATCTTTTGGCATTCATGTGTGTGTTTTTGGTGGTGATTATGAACACAGTGCTCATATTTTTTGGTGGTATTACATAGTTCTTGTAGAATTCAAGATCCTAACAATCATTGGCTGATAATCTAGTTTTGTTCTTTGACTCATTTTCAAGATTCAATCTTTTGGCATTCTCGTGTGTGTTTCTGGTGGTGTTTATGAACACAAAGCTCATATGTTTTAGTGGGATTACTGAATTTCTTATAAATTCAAGATCCTAACAATCATTGGCCAGAACTCTAGTTTTCTTGTTTGATTCACTTTCAAGATTCAATATTTTGACATTCTTGTGTGTGTTTTTGGTGGTGATTATAAACTCAAAGCTCATAAAATTTGGTGGTACTACATATGTCCTTATAGAATTCAAGATCCTAACAATTCTTGGCTAATAGGTCTAGTTTTTTTGTTTCTCTCATATTCAAGATTCAATCTTTTGACCATCTTTTTTTGTGGTTTGATGGTGTTTATGAACACAGAAGCTCATATGTTTTGGTGGTATTACAAAAGTCCTCATAGAACTGAAGATCCCAACAATCCTTGGCCCATAATTCTTTGGTTGCAAGGTGGACCTGTAAGTGCTTGTCTTGATGTTTATACAAATGGAATTTCTTTTTTCAACATTTGAAATGAGTGTGTGTGATCACTGTGTGTTCTTCACCTAAATGTAGGGTGCTTCAGGAGTTGGGACTGGAAACTTTGAAGAGGTGGGCCCATTGGACTCTTTCTTGAAGCCCAGAAACTCCACATGGCTGAATAAAGCAGATCTGTTGTTTGTGGTATGCAAATATGCAATTCTTGTCAGTTTTTTCTAACAAAATTTGAGTTATTTTTTTGAATTCTGTTTATATGATTAGATAATTTTGGTGGAAATTAGGACAATCCAGTTGGGACCGGATACAGTTTTGTTGAAGAAGATGAGCTCTTTGTGAAAACTGATGAAGAGGCTGCAACTGATTTAACGACATTGTTGATTGAAATCTTTAACAGAAATGAAACCCTTCAAAAGAGTCCTCTTTACATAGTGGCAGAGTCTTATGGTGGAAAATTTGCAGTCACTCTTGGACTCTCAGCTCTCAAAGCCATTGAAGATAAAAGGTTAAAGCTCATTCTTGGAGGTATAAACATTATATTAATTTGAAAGTACTCGAAAAATATTACTTTGGTCTAAATTCTTAACAAAAATTATGGGTTGTTTACTTATTTGTAGCGAAAAGCCAAGTACATTGATTCATAAAAATCGATACTCAATTTGATTGGGTTTTATGGTTTATGTTCAGGAATTGCTCTGGGAGATAGCTGGATCTCGCCTGAAGATTTTGTGGTAATTTTACTTGATCTCTTAGCTTTAAAACAGGCTAATTTGATTATAAAGTGACAAACTTTGGTCTAATTTGATTATAGAATCAAAATACCTCGATTAAAATCTTTTAAATTTAGTGACCTTGAATCATATTTTCTTGAACCTTGGTCTCTCTTTTGCTTAAAAAAACTATAAATAGAACCTTATTAACGTATCAAACATAATATTCATTTCTATACCTTTAAAACTGAAATTATTAGGCATCATGGGGTCCACTTCTGAAGGATGTTTCAAGGATGGATGAAAATGGTTTGATTGAATCAAACAGGTTGGTGTTCCTTCATCAACGTGGTGAACTGTGATGTTTTCGTGTGTGTGATTTTACGACTATGAAGACTCAAGAAATGCTTTGAATTGGGATGCATTTTCTTTTATCTAACCAATTCATGTCAGGAAACAGTCTAGTTGAAAAAATAAGGCAGCAAATAGCAGATGGGAAATTGAAAGGTGCTACAGAGACATGGAGTGATCTTGAAGAAGTGATCGACGCTAATAGCAACTCTGTGGTATGTTTTACCCCATAACTCTAGTGGTGGAAACATCAAATATGGGTGTGGATTGTGTAACATGTCAAAATGGGTTCGGGTCAAAGGGGTATTTTTGGAATATGTTAAAGACCCGGATTTACCAAGAACACATTTTGTCCAGCAAGTTTATCATCAAAAAATGATTGGATTTAAAGTAGTAATAAAAGAAAAAAATATTCCACTGACGTTTGTAAATGTGATATAGTAACTATGATTTAGGAGGCTTTACGCATGAAATATACCACGTGACGACTTTCAATGGCTCTAATGTTTGAATTTTACCTGTTTAATCTAATAAACCTGAATTGACCCAATAAGTGGCTTGAAATTGCCACCTTTAGACGACAACCAAAAATCCATCTCACATCCTTTTTTAAAACCATTTTTACAATTAAGAAACAATCTTTTGTACTAATTGTAGGATTTCTACAATTTCTTATTGGATTCGGGGATGGATCCAGTGTCAATGACAGCAGCGGAGCTAATGAGGGCAACCCCGAGAAAGAGGTACTCAAGATATCTTGATTCTTTGAAGACTTCTCCGGGTGAAAATGGCGATCTTAATCTCTTGATGAATGGTGCCATTAGAAAGAAACTTGGGATAATCCCAAATGATGTGGAGTGAGTTTATATGTTTATCTTCTTGATTTTCTTGAATTCAAAGCAAATGCCATATTCATGGATTTGAGTTTTGATCCCAACAGATGGGGAGGACAGTCGGGTCGCGTTTTTGTATACTTAGAAGGCGATTTCATGCGACCAAGAATTAAGGAGGCAAGATTTTAAAAACTAAAAACAAAAAGATTAAAAATTTTAGTTTTCTTTTGTTCATTTGTTGTTTGCTGAATAGGTTGATGAACTCTTGAACAAGGGAGTCAATGTGACTATATATAATGGTCAAGTAAGATCTTTTTTTCTTTTTAAATGCTACATTCAAATGCATTATTCACTAAGATCTATTATGGTGTTTTTGTAGCTGGATGTAATATGTTCAACAAAAGGAACTGAAGCATGGGTTGAAAAGCTTAAGTAAATTCATATTTACTCTAGCTTTATATGAAATGTAGAATTACTGTTTTACCCTTGTGTTTGTTTTCTTTGATGACAAAGGTGGGAAGGACTAAAGACATTTTTGAGCATTGATAGAACACCATTATACTGTGGAGATGGTAAAATGACAAAAGGGTTCACCAAATCTTACAAAAATTTACATTTCTATTGGATTCTTGAAGCTGGTCACTTTGTAAGTTTTACACTTTCACCCTTTACATTTCTTAAAGTACTCATAAAAGTACTTTATAAGTTTTATAGGTCATGTATTTGGAGTCATATATCATATATGATATACCACTACATCCTATATATCATGTAGTCAAACATCCTACATTTTATGAACCAATATATATATTGAGGCAAAACAAATTTGTTGTTTTTTGAAAGCTTTCGACTCGTGTGTGACATTATCTAATAATATCATACTTGAGTCTTGATGGAGTTGAACTTATCAGTATTTTGTGTTTTTCATATTGCTATGATTTTCAGGTACCTGTAGATCAACCGTGTGTAGCGTTGGAGATGATAGATTGCATCACACGTTCATGTGTCTACAAGTTTAAAGATGATATGAAGAAACAAAGGTGGAAAATAACAAACTAGAAAGACAACAAGAACATCACGATATGAAGAGAGGTTATTAAAACGATTATATGATCACAATTGTATTTTGATTTGAATTTTCATTTGAATTTTCAATTACTTGTACACATTTGAATAAAATGAACAATACACCAATATTGGTGTTATTTTCGTTTAATTACATATTAATAGTCGTATGCTTTACGTTTGTAGTGTGTTTTCTTGTTTGATCATTGATCTTAAAGCGAACACATCCTACATCTATATACTCACCTTCTTCTTGTTTCTAATTAAACCAAATTATTTATTTCTCATAACGTGGCAAAAGATGTCTTAAATATCTGTTAGATATTTTAGTGTAATTGGATTGACAAGTTGACCAATATGATCATAATATGCATCAAACAAGTCCAGAGGTGCGGAGTGCACGTATGTTTGAGTTTATTATGATCTTTAATATTAGAATCTTTTTAGTTGCGAAACCCCTAAGCAATGTGAGTTTCAAAGGGGGTAACCCTTGGTAGGGGTCTGCGGGCAGCACCCTTGAGAGTGGGGTTTAATGGGCGACAGCCCTGGTAGGGTCCAAGGGGGTAGAGCCTCTGGTTGAGATTGAAAATTGATTTTCTTGCAGGTTCACATGTGAAACTTGGAGTAAAAAGTGAACATTCTAAATATGAAAACTGCCTTTTACAGTTAGCCTCGTCCCTGCAAAATATGAATTTCAAAAATTTGATTAATACTTCTTCTTTTGGTAAAAGAAACTCTCTTAAAAATCAATACATCATTCATAAACTTCTAAGTTTATCCGATTGAAAATTTAGATTGAACCCTAAATAGTTATAATCTGAAAGTGTTCTTAACAACTCTCGGATAACCGGATTATTTGAATCAAATACTCAACAATATGTACAAAATGAAACACCCATTATAATTTTTTATATTTTATTTATTGTAGCCTTTTAGTTTTGACAACCATGAGGTAATTATCATAATTTTCATCTACATTATCTTTATCTCATCACAATTTACCAATCTATTATATCTACATCTTACAATTTTTATAGGACTTTACAACTCTTATGATTCATATATAGAATCAACTGAACCAAGTCATATTTTTTGTAAATATTTCATAAAGTTACAACTTATCCTTTTTTAAATACGCATATAATTATATAAATATTCAAATGCCGTACACATATTCATATTGAAGAAGACTTTAATACTACTGACATCCATAATTGAAATGGTTTGCCTAATTTTATATAATGTTTTATAATTACAATCGAAATATACTGCTATAAAATTAAATAAAATTTAAATTTAAACTTAAACTCAGACTTATAGTTCTTGTTAATTCATAAAAGTTAAAACATAGAACAAAGATTTAAAAATTTACAAAAATAAATGCTATAAAATGTGTAGACCTCATAGTTATAAACGGTCCAAAAACTTTCATTATAAAGTGGGTTCCCCCACCAATACTCCATCACACCGGTTAGTGGATATGGACCTCTCCAACAAATTGTTTCCGGGTCATCCCACTAGTTATGCTCTTAGTCCTCTCATTCTCAACATATTCCTTTTAGGAAGGTGGGTAGGGCTTCGAGATGTCGTTCGGGATGGTTGAAGTGACGCTGATGTGACATGACGGTATGGGTGAATACACCGTCTAAAAATGTAGGAACACTGGATTGTATGTGTCGATCGCTGATGATGTGGGATGGAGATAAAGAAGGAACAAGTGAGGTGTGAGATGAAGATATGATGCGACACGACAATACGGGGGGTAAACCACACCCAACCTTCAGGATCCCGAGGTTGTGCACAGGTGCACAACCAAAAACTTTACTTTTGAATGATATAAAATTTATGCAAAAACGAGTGTTAGTGTGCTCTTTAACTGGCCTACACTATGTCGCCCTAGCCCAAGACACAAAAGTTAATGAGGACCGTGCAACATTTAGATTTGTTAGGCGTATGGTTTAAACTGCTATATCTACCCAATTTTTCACGTAACACTGTTTAACCTAGCTAGTCCTTACCAACCGCGTTAGACGTTCGTGCGCATGTAATACTTATGAAACTTGATGAAATTATAGGCAATGAAAAAAAAGTAATATGTTGCCAATGGGAATACACCCACACACCAAAAAAATTAAATGCTTCAAATACCAATTTAACTCTTAATTTTATAATTTAAATAATGTTTAGTACGGACAAAACACCAAATTATTCTTAACTGAAAATGAGAGCCTGAAATTACATCTCAACCTCTTGAAAGTGAAGCTGTTACATTACAAATGACAAAGAATATGTATATCACCATGATTTAATAGTTCAATTAACACACCCCATATATATAGAGCAATAATATATTACAAATGAAAACAAAAACAAAACGCGTTAACCTCAATATGAAGCCAGGTACGGCCTATGATTTCACAGGCTCGAGCGTTGAAAAGTACCGATGACCAGGTAAATTGTAGATAAAAAAACAAAACTATAGAGTTGATGTTGACTCTATTTTTTCTAGCACTTCCAGTTTGGTTTTCCTTTTCCAACCTCTCATGGTGGCCACAAGGTTGATTAGCCCCGTGATCTGGCTTTTTGTGTACTCCTAAAATGTAAAAAGTAATAAGATGATTTGTATAATCATAATACTATTATGTAACAGAGAACCAATTATAAGTAAAGAACTATGAGAACCACATAAACACTTGTACCTATTATTTAAATATATAACATAAAGTGGTTATGTAACCACATAAACCACCTCTATTACTGCCTTCACTACATCTAATCAGAGCTATACCAAGTGCTTATTGCCACTCTCGTGGGTCTATACTTAAAGTTAGTTACTTATTAAACATGCCTCGTAGATCTATTGGAACGGAATATCTATTTCCTTCATGAGTGGAACTAGAGGGGTTTCAAATTATTGTTGTACAGTATTTAAGTGGATGTAAGGAAAAAATATCTATTCTGACCAGAGTTTAAAAGTTCTAGTTCTAGTTGGGCTATTGAACGTTCCTCGGTTCGATTATGTAAATAAAGCATAATTTTCATGATAGTGTCATGGTGTTATAGCATGACGAGTGCAACAAGTAAAAGTATAAGCAAGAAAAGAAATTATCTTACGGGATGGGCACGAGCCCAGTGAACATATTCAGTTTCTGGAGATAAAATGCCTGTTAAAGAACAACAAATTACTCCTATGAAACAAAACGAATTTAACATATAAGAAATGAGTGCTCAAGACTGCCAAGTGTTGTGTAAACTAGTCTATAGTTGGTTACCTTTATAAAAGTTTCAACTCGTAGTAATTTTGGCTTAACATTAATGGTCAGAAAATGTTGAAGGCCAGTGATCAAAACCTAAATCAACAGAAAAAACCGTCGTCTTTAACATACCAAATACATAAATACAGAAACAAATCAGCAAGCATAGTTAGAGGTGACAATTTATTCCATTACTTGTGTATGGGTTAATGCGTGTAATGTTTTATCTCTAACTGGTCAAATGAAAATTTTCAAATTTAGCTAAAGAAGAATAAAAGGTCAAACGAGTAGAAAATTACCCAAATTGTATTCCTAGTGCATACAAGCCACTAAAAAGCTTTATTTATTATATTATTATTGCAAACAAAATATCATTTGTAATCAAATACTTAAAATGCAATGTAGTTATAAAGAATTTTATATTGAATTGACAAAATAGTTTCGGGTCAACCCAGCCCGACTAGTAAAATTTACCCAGTTGGACCCAAACCCACCACTATTGGTGTACAAACGGGTTTTTTCTAAAACCGGTTTTGGTCCAAACCGGAATCGGTTTGGTCAACCGTGGTCAAGACCGGTTTGGTCTCAAACCGGTTCGGGTTCTAAACCGGTTTGGGCTTTAAAAAACCCAAACCTATAAAACCGGTTTGGGTCGGTTTGGAAACCGGCTTGGGTCGGTTTGGAAACCGGTTTGGGCCCAAACCGGTTCGGTTTTTCTTTTTTTTTTTTCTTTTTAAAGCGTTATAAATTAAAAACAATTAATTGTAAAAATTAAATAAACTTATAAGTTGAATGTTACATATTAATTGTATAAATTAAATAAACCTATAAGATGCATTTACGTATTTTTATTTGTAAAAATTAAAACATATAAAATTAGAAACATTACATAATTGTTTTTAAAAACAAAGTCCACAATTTAAAATCAAAGTGATATATAATATATAAAACATAGAAACAATTTAAATGACATAAAATTTTAAATAATTGTTTGAAAACCGGTTTGGAAACCGGTTTGGGTACCGGTTTGAAAACCTGTTTGGAAATCGGTTTGTAACCGGTTTGAAACCGGACCGGGTTAGAAACTTATTGAAATACGCACCTACAAACCGAACCTAAACCGCCGGGTTGGGTCAGTTTGAAACCGGTTTGGGCCAAACCGGCTTGGGACACAAACCGGTTTCGGTTTTTACTTCCCGAACTGGTTTTTTTGAACACCTCTACCCACCACCAACCCACCCTTGTGAGTTGTGTCCA
Organism: Flaveria ramosissima; assembly: GCA_025215565.1. Lineage (NCBI taxonomy): Eukaryota > Viridiplantae > Streptophyta > Magnoliopsida > Asterales > Asteraceae > Flaveria > Flaveria ramosissima. The sequence continues at coordinate 53,755,248 of CM046031.1, read as the reverse complement.
TCTCCAAGCATAATCAATGCAGTTGTAATTTAGGGGAACCTGAAAATCCAGTGACATTAGAGCTCGACCTTCATTGGTACATCTCTTCACTCGTGATAACCCTTCGACAATGGTTTCCGAAAGATTTTCAAGACCATACCCTATTAGTGTATCTTGCACCTGAGTTTGCAGAATAGATTCTAATAAAAATTGATCTATTAAATTAATTATTTAGCAGAAAAAAAGTAAAACAAGTTCCTGGACTTTTACCTCAGTTCGAATGCCTCCATTAGCAAGCCTCGTCTTGTAGTGCTTAAATTCTCCCAACAATAGATCAACATACCTATGAACCATGGAGAAGTAAGAACAGAAGGATTGTTAAAAAATTAGTCCATCATTTGTCTCTTAATCAATTTACAACAACTTTAGCAAAGTAGTATATATATAGAATAACATTTGATATTCTTAACAATGTAGATGCAAATCATAATTACCCGTTATGTTCCATTCCTAACTCTTTAACTTCCCATTTAGCATTGGCAATTCGATCAGCATACCTGCCAAGTGATCCTGATTATCTGACCCGTTATTTATAAATGGGTCAAATAGGGTTATGAAAGTGCAACTTAGAAAAAATTAGTTTAAAAGTACACAAGGTAATATGCGTCAAAAAGTGACCTAAAGTGCATTTTTCATGCATTAAACCTTCTAAACAATTGTTCTAAAAATAATCTGACTCTAATATTTTACAAAAGAACTAAAACTTTGGATTTTTACCTAAAAGTTAAAATTTTGGACAAGAAGTGTTTTGGGTTGACAAAAACTAGCCAGTCATTTTGACACGCTACCCAACCTGCCCATTTTGTTCTATGAGAACCACAAATGTAAGATGTCTAAGTGACAAAAGACATGAATGACAACACCCAAGGAATAATGTTCTGCAGCATAAAATAGGAAATCTCGGTGCTCTCAGATAATTATGAATTTCTTTCTGGAAAACCAAATGACAGAATGCTTAATCATATCAACAATCAAATAGCATTCAATTGGTTCACATTTGTGTCTCACCCGCTAATATGAAGAAGTAATCTTGCAGTTGTTCTATGAACTTGCTCCACAAGATCTGGGACTGAACTAACCTGAAAGAAGTTGAAAAATAGTTATTACATCAAATTGACCTAAAATTGGAAATTTAAAAAAGAAATAAAAACCAAGTAGAAACAGGCATCCATGTGATGGATAGAAGACAAAAAATTTAAGAAAATAAAGTTTGTGCTTCGTTCTTTTTCCTATTGCAACTAAAGTTTCATACTTGACCAATGACAAATATAGTTAAAAGGTTGACAGCTTTACTTAAAACAGATAAATTAAAAGCTATCATGAATCTTCAATTCCGTGGAAATTTAATAAGTTGAAGTGTACCAAATGCACACAGAAGTCTTCCACAATTGCTGCATTATTTGGCAGAAGAATTGAATGAAGACGCGCCTTAAAATAATGCAATAACCGTGCAACAAGAGATATAGTGTCAGCTCCTGTACATCTTTCCTGCATCATAACCATATAAATATTAAGTGCTTTTGAGTTATCTATTATGTCTCACATTGCTATAAAGAAATGCAATGCTTCGGTTAAACATATAAAAAAATGAAGATGATTCACCAAATGAAAATGGCATACAACAATACACCTTGAGGCCAAAGGAGGTGCTGATTACATGACTAAGATTTGAATTGGGCATATTGTTTGGCCCATTGTCAGTATGAGATAACGGCATATTCAAGGGTGTAGATGAAGATGAAGAGAATGGACATGGGGATTTGACCCACTCACCGCAATCCCTCCGTATTCTGGATAAGGCTGTTTTCAGCTGATCTGAGCACCACAAAGTAAATTCATATACACAAGAAGCATAGATCTTTGGTGGAATTTGGTTTGCAGTGAGGAATATGGGAATGGCTTTAATAGTAGGGTGGAATGGGAATAGTAATGGGAAAAGAAATTGATTTTTAAACCCACATCCTCTTACAGGTATGGAGAATCCCAACTTGTAGGATACGATTCTGAATTTATAAAAAATGTACCCTCAGACCAAACACCATATCATTTCCATTTCCATCCCTCATTCCCAAACCTTCTATCAAAAGTAAAGAAAGAGAAAATTAAGCATAGAGTTACTAGAGAATACTCACGACCAAGAGCATCGTTCAATCCTTTACCACCAGGATTGGTGTTCTGTTGACCAAAGCTTTCAAAAACAAAATAAAAAAATATCCCAAAAAATTGGCATATACCCTGTAAGAATTATTTAGCATAGTAGTAAGAGAATAAAATTTAATAAAAGACAGACATGAAAACATATTATTATTTCACATACCTTTACAAACTCAATGCTAATAATGTCTAATCTTTGCATCAGCCTCGCATATTTATCCATCAGCCTATTGCATATAAATAACATTCAGTAAAGTGTACTCATAATACTTGGCATTAGAGGTGAAAATTTCAATCCATTTCCTTATGAGACGTGGGTTGAGTCTTTATCTTGAACATGTCAATTCAAAATGTTCACTAAAAGGGAAACGGGTCAAAAGGGTTGAGAGTCACCCAGAGTCCACTTTCATTGCATGCATGCTTCTAAATTGTTTTATTTAGAGTTAAATTATTATTGTAACAAAAATGCTTTTGTAATCATGTTGATGTATAAATTGTTTATAGAAAGTTTTTAAACAAGTGGACAAAAAAGTGTCGGCCCACTTCAGTCCATTATAAACGTAACCTATATCAGCCCAGACCCACACTGATCCGTTACTGAATCTGCCCGTATCAAAGAGTCTGGATGTATAATTAACCTCAGGACACATATTGAAGATCCTGTGTGTGCTTCCATCTCTTCAATACTCCATGTTGAAGAGTGATTTCTTGAATGGCTGGGCCGAGAAATCCGGCTTGGTAATTGGCTGTCCTCATCAATGAAATCTGCAAGAAGATCTTCGTTTTCATCTTCAGGATCATCAAGGCCATTGCCATGATTTTCAACACTATTAAGTGATGAGTTGTTTTTGTGAGACGCCTTAATGACATTCTCATTGGTTTCTTCATATGTAGAAGGATCATCAAATTCCTTGGAAGCAATTTTTGAGCAAAATGGATTTCCACTATTAATCCAATGGGAAAATCCAGTCTGTTTGGGGCTAATTTTCATCACATCTGCTGATTTTTGAGACTGGAACTCTCTTGAAGTAGACTGAATAATCGTTGCAGCCCCATCACCAACAAGGCCTGCAAAACTAACTACCTGGATGCTCTCCGGTGGAATTGTGAACCAAGTCTCTTTTTCCAAAACCATTTTTAGAGCCTGAAATATAGTATTCACACGCTTTAGCAAAACTAATATGCAACATTAGACTATAGGTGGCAAGATGGTCAGGTTGAACTTGCCACCTTAAGGAGACCAAAAATATATGATGAACTCCTCGTAAACTACAAAAGATAGATTGCTAAACTCAGTTTTTTATTATGAAGGTAACTTCTAATTGAATAGTATTAACAAAACTTGATAAAATTCTCCATCAACAAAACTGGTCTTCACCTTGATAATTCTATTTTAATATAACCTAACTAAATTTTAAAGAGTTTCCTATAGTTCATTTCGTCCATTTACTTCAGCTTAAGATTCAATATCCTGTCATTATTTTTTTCAGAGAGCCCATGAAGAAATAACTGAAAAAGCAAATGAAATGCAATATCCATTCTCTCTTGTTTATTTCATGACATGATAAGATGATATATAATAATGAATATGTCAGCTTACATATATATTTTGGCGGTGGAAGGATGCATAGTAATTTTCACAAATAGCTTTCAGTCTCAGCCTAAATTCAACAGCTTCAGCCCCACAGAAAGCTTCACCAGCTAAGATGAAAATATTAAGATCTTCATAAATTTTTAAAAACTGATGAATGCTAGTAGAACCAACAGCATCAGATGAAAGCAATACTGAAAGACGGCTTGTTGCAAGTTGCCAAAGATTCCTACGACCCCTTTGCAATGTTTGTGAAACAAATGTTGTTGCATCACTTCTAAGCTGAAACCAAGAGGACCCACTGCTTGAAGCCCCACTCCCATCATCTCTCAGTTCTGAACCAGAAGGATCAGAAAATGTGGTGGCAGATGTTGTAGGTACTTCTGCTGAAGCTAAATTGGGCCCTTGGCCCATGGGTTCAGAGAGAGAACCGTTTTCGGCCTTTTGATTCGAACGATTTTGTGATGATGAGTCAGCATGATGGACATTCTTAGACGAAACAGTGCCTTCATATTCTTCCTGCATAGTAGGTGATAAATGGCCCAAAGCAACCTGTGACAGAAATAGAAGAGACCTTGTAATCTCTATGGGAAATTGTTACAGGCGAAAAGATGGACTGGCCAACTGGGTTGGGTAACTGGTCAAAACAAGTTTGGATTGAAATGGGCTAGTTATACTTAGGGTCAAAAAAGTTGGGTCATCTCGATCCACCAACACTTTTGTCCATTTCTTATGATCTAAAACAATGTTTACACAACAATTCTCTAAATCTTTTTATGAAACACTTTATGAGGTTGTATGAAGTATGAACTAAAACAAAATTTTAGGCTTTCAACCTGTCTGGCTTGTTACCCTTTTATCTAAATCTCTTGATCTAACCCATTTGAAATAAAAAACAACCCAAATCCTCTCATTCATAAATAAATGGCTAATGCAACTCTAATTTCAAAGAATCAGTCAATTAATCACTGAAACCACCACACTAATGCATCTAAGAGAATTTTGAAGTGGATAAGAGCAATAAGAACTTGAAAAAAAAGGTAAACCAAGAAAGTGAAAATTTATAAAATATACCTTATGATCTGAATTAAAATTCATGATTGCATGATATGAGCACATCAAGTTGAAGAGGACAGCTAGTGTTGCCAACAAGCACTCTCTAAACTTGGATTCAGGTACCCGTGTACATAGATCACTATATGTAAGCCTAATATGCAAGCACAGATGGAGCTTAATAACAAACTGAAATACAAAGGAAGCATTAGTTATATCAAACAACTGGTTACAGATGCAAAGCGATGATACCTAGTGTTTTGAACTTCAGCAACTTCTAGATCCTGCCACAGTCATCATTACAGTGTTAGCTAATAAAAATGAGATGGTTATAGCTATTAAGGGTGTTTGGATGTGCACTCTGAAACCGATAATGTGAAACTGAATAATCAAAAATCAAATAACCAACTTTAACACTACTTTTTATGCATGTACTAATAACACATATACCTGTAGCATAATATTCTTGAGCACCGCTTGGGTTTCAGATATAACTTCTTGCATAAAGAAGCTTTGTATCTTTTCAGCAAGACCAGAAACATCACCAATTAATGCATAAGCATCAACCACCTGTAAATATCATAACATGTGCCAAAAAGTATAAAAATTGAATAACAATCAGTACCAAGAACGAGCTGGTTATATAATCACAATTTTAACTACGGAAGGAAAAATTATTTGTGATCCATGAATATAGTAGCAAAGACCAATATAAAATGACAAGCACAAAACCAAACACTTCAAATTGGTAGCTGTTGCAGAAACACCATATGAATTACAAAATATTTCCATGTATAAAAAGTCAGTATATCATATATGACCATTAAAGGAATTCAGTTATCATTTGGACTCAGGAAAGATAAGGAAACACCAATGATAAATTATATTCTCACAGTTAAGAAGCTTGTTTCTTTGAAGCCTCTGCACACTCCCAGTAAAAGTGAATCCAATTTCTGTAGAGCTTTTCCCAGCCAGATCTGCATAGACAACACTGTAATCATATGTTCTTTGTTTTTAAACTAGTGCTGAACTTTCAACAAGTGTAATTTCTGTAATATCAATACAATATTATAAGCATTTAGGTCACTTTCATACTGATCAAATCTAAGCGTTCAGTCTTAATCTAGGCCGTCAAATACTATTTTGTATATGTCCAATACTCCAATTAATCTATGCCTTCCAATGCTACTTCGCATATGTTCTGTTTAATATGGGAAGTGAGGGGATAATTGTCGTATTGAACCGATTACATAAGCGAAGTGTGAAGTTAGGTAATTATCTTTTGTATTGCACAGGAACCCCTCAAGTATATTCATTATTACCTTTCACTATCAAACTTCATGAATATGGTTGACCTAATGATTACCTCATCACAAATAAACACAACTCCACATCTTATTCTAAACCTTCTACTGTTCCTCCTTGGATTAAAAATTGATTGTAGGTTGACTTGCAATATTTATTTGTCTATCTTCATGAAATAATAATTTCAATATATTTGCACTTATGTTAGTTCTCTTTGCACGAAGGTAACCATTTTTCATGTAACCCGTGGAGGAGCTATTACTCTTAGATTATCTCATCCTTTCTTTTTAAATCTGATATTTTAAATTTTATATGGCATGCAATCCTTCTAGAAATAAACTTAGTTCTTGAAAAAATTTATTAATTTTCAATTGCTTGAAATTCTTACCTCCACACCGCGGCTCATCTCTTGTATGACCAGAAGCTCTGAGAAACCATCCAGGAGCTGAAGATACTCAGGCAAGACCTGGAATGCCTGTACAGTGAACCAGTCTAGCATAAAGCTGCAGTCTTGGATAGAAGTATAAATATAAATATATCTGACACCAAGGAAAAAATTAAATAAAATGGAGAAATATATAAATCAGGTTCAGACCTTAAAAAAGTTCCCTTCAGTGACATGGGTTTCAAGTGCTGCTTGCATGTCTTGTGCATGACGAAGCTCTGCTAATACTGGGAGTATGTCCTGCAATTTTGTAGGATGTGAATATACAGTTAGTCATCTTAGATAAAATTCATTTACAGCTATGCTAATATCAGTTAATTGAATGTATATTCATATAAAATTACACCTCAAAGATATTCAAAAATCAAACTACTAGGCGGTCAATATGGTTAGATTCAAAGGATTGTTTAAGAGAAATTGACTCAAATAAACCAGATAATGGCTTTTGCTTTGTGAACTTTCTGCTCAACAACTAACACAATGCATAGACCTAGGAATCGTCTAGAACAATCTAAGATGCATACTACTTCGTCACTTTCACCAAAATCTAGCTTAAATCAACATTACAGGTATGTTGATTCATATAATGAAAAATAAATAGGGTCTTATAGGATGGGCAATACCAGAAGAGCTTGTTTCCTTCTAGAATTTGTGTTTACAATAAGATCCCTTGATACCTCATTCCTTGAAGAAGTTAAGTGCCGTCGTCCATTCTGCAAGTACAAGAGTACCTCAATGATGATTTTTGAGTTAAAAAAACCCACCTTAATCACATACTTTATTATATTGCTAGACTTATTCCAGACTTTATATTATTGCAGATAAATGTGAACATCATCACCTGCTTACCATGCAAATGATGTTTGCAATCTTCATGTCTTTTTCCAGCTCCATTACCAAATGCATCCCTTTCACTGTATTAAAACAAAAAGAAAAAAAAAGAAAGAAAGAAAGAAAAACTATTAGCACCTCCTTTTGATCTATGAGAGAGCGTGTGAAAGATATTGCTACCAGAATGTTGCGACTTGCAAGAACTTTAAAGGTTGTATATTATGTGAGTCATTATGCAGGTAGTAATAAAGAATAACATATAAATGTTATTATAACCATGGAAGGTGATTTTAATCTTACCCATTACTTCATGGTGATCCATTACTTGGTGAGACAAACTTTCTGTTACTTTATCCAGCTGTAATAACCGAAGAGCAGCCTGTAAACAACAAATCCAGTTTCAAATTATAAACATCAACAGAATTAAGATGCATGGAGAAGTAAAAAAATCAACTTGCACATTGAACTATTGAACAGACCCTCAAAACCCTTTCTCTCATAATATTTGATTGTGCTCAGGTGATATTAGTAATTATACTAATCAAGCAATATTTTTTTGCAATGTAAAAATTACAATCAGACGTCATATACATTCATCTTGTCAGATGAATGACAAAATTGGGGAAGTTCCAAAATCTCTAGAAAGAATGTGATAAGGACCATGAATGACTGAAACCTTGACAACTCTCATTGTATGGATGAAATGAATAATGATATTACCTTCCCTTCAAAATATGTGAGCTCGTTTTCTTCAGATGAAAGATTCTCCAAAGTGTGCCGAACAGGATCAAACATCTAAGCACATAAATTCAGCAGCTCTTAGTAGATGCCTAACATATATAATATAGGATAACGCATTGGCTCGCATGCTCGTCTAATAAGCAAAAGTCAAAATTTTATAGTTCGGTGCTCCTCGCTCCCTGACCCCAAACATAAAGATAAACGGACGAGTAATAAACAAACACATATAAAAATAGAAATAATCAGATAATAATAACCTTTTTATACAAATAGCTTGGGTGTGCTGGGGACGATTTTACACTAAACACTACAGCGATAGATGAATTGGGTGTACATCATAACCAAAACTACAAAGCTAACTTTTCAGTATAGAAAAGGTATTATATTTCAGGAAATGCAAATTTACAAATCTCAAAGACGTTAAACCTCTTCATAAAATTCTTCTTCAAGCTCCTCTACTACTTGACCTCGGGATGTGCTTCCATATATTGAACTCAGTTCTTCAGAACTTGAAGAGAGACTTTGCCTATGATTTGGAGGAAGTGAAGCAAGTGCACGAGCTATTGTTGCTGCATTTGCAGCCCGAGCTGGAATCTGCAAGAAATGATTTTCCATATAATCATATTGTAAAGGTCTACTAAGCATCAACTGTCATCATAAATTATTTATCAAGTAACTATTTTAATAACCAAAAGTTTTAGACATGTCCACTATCTAGACTGAACCTGAAGAGGGGAAAGTCACTAAAACTGCAAAGGCTTTGAATACAAGGTTCCAGCAATTAGTATGTTCAATCCTTCTACATTTTTCATTCATCAAAAGGAGTATCTAACTCTGTATGGCTCTACACACTCAATGCATGTTTGAAGCATATTTGATTTTCTTTATTAACCCATGGTATGTTACAACATTACAAGGTATAACTTCAAGTCTACAATACAGTCTCTTCAAACTAATCTGATAACTCTTACATTCTAACATCTAACATTCCCCATAACACACCACTTCATAATGATTTACCTCTTTCTCTGTTACATGTCTTGCCAACCTTAGTTGTATAATTACACACACGTATATGCCCATTATAGTTTCCATCTCCATTGTTCATAACTACGTAGAATTGACCTACCAAATAAAATCCAGAGGATTCACTAACTAAGGATGTTATCAATATTTACAAATACAAACATTATAATTCACTATTTCAAGTGTGGCAAGATGAGCGATCAACAACGAATGCAAAATAACTCAAAAACCTTACATATATCACACTAAACAACCATAAAAAACAATTACATTGAGCTACTTTCCACATAAACATATATCAAACGAGTGATCTACAAACACGTTACGTAACACACGTGTAGAAACAAGCACTACAACATTTCAATCACCTCAGGTCGATCGGACGTCGAAGGAAGAAAGCCAATGGATCTGGCGGAACGGACTGAACTAAGAAGCTTCTCACCGACCTTCGACAGATCCATATCACCACCACCACCACCACCGCAATCACCGGCTCCTCCTTGCGAAATCAGCAGCGAACCGAAGAGCAAAAACCTAGAAAGCTCGAAACCCTCGGGGATCAATGGTTCATGATTGAAAGCGATTGGAATCGACGCAAATGGTGGTGATCGGAGATTGATTGAGTGCATTTCAAATCGGGGGTCTGAAATCGAGCAGTAAGTGAGATTGAGATTGAATCTCCATTGTTGAAGAGATGTTGAAATCGATGGTGGTTTGAGGGTTTACTGTGCGTCTGTGTGATGATAAACTGAATTGACGTTCATTCTCGTTCCTCTGAATGTTGCTTCTGCAAACCGTTAAATACCAGCTTTTCGTTCAGAATTAATATACAAGCAACGAATACAAATATTATTTGCTAGGATATGATATTATTACACAGGGCTCTCGCTATCTAGACGCCCTATAATTATAACTCAACACCTCAGATTTTTACATGGGTTACGTGACGTATAGATTGGTCGTGTATTTTTATGTGGGGCGTACCCCTATACAACACGTGTAACCCCTCTGACAGCCCGTTGAATTTGACATTGTAGTCAGTGTCGAAATATGTTATATGCGTTGTATAACTCTATATGTGTCGTATATGGCTCTTATAGGGCTATATGGGGCGTATAGCCCTCACACAGCCGCCCTTGAATTTTGTTCGTTTTCAGTGTATTTGACACTATACGAAGCTTATAGAAGGGTGCCGATTTATAAAGTGGGGTGCCCGTATATTAGGACCCATTATATATTCTTTATCATCTGTTGTGGCGGAACTTGAACACATCATGGAAAGCAGGGGAGAAAGTAAATTATTTTAGAGGGGGGGGCGAAGTCCCTATATATTAAAAATTTACAGCACCAGGCCGGAAATTTACACCACTTGATCGAAAATTTAACACTTCTGGCGAAAAGAAAGAAATCAATAGCAAGTATAACTCATTAAGCATAATATACAAACCTTAAAACACATAAAAGTTAATAATTAACATATATTTTAAATTAAGTTGTAACAAGATTAAATTGGTAGTAAACATTTAACAGGATAAAATATTATATTACTATTTACAACAATAAAATACTTGAAAGTTTCAAACTCACGTATAACTGACAATACAACACTAACAAAAGAAACATAACTTTATTTATTATTTTTATTACAATCCTGTAAGTTCATGCCAAACTTATAAGTCATGTTCATTTGGCTAGCAAATGAAACCCTACATATTCAATCCTTTAAGAAAAAGGACATGCTGATGACCCCGCACCGGTAATCAAATCTCTGGCAACGGTGGTGGTAGCGGCGACACCAGCACCCTTCATGAGACCCGCGAGTAGTTCGCCTCTGTCGTAGAAGAATTCGACCTTCACGATTTTGAAGTTTTCATCCAACTAACAAAAGGGTTTCAAAATCATTCATGATTTACTGAGATCAAGACACCGAGATGACATCATTGGTTAAAAAAAGAAGGATAAAAGTGACCAAAATTCGTGACCGTTAACATAAAGACTAGATTAGCAACCGAAATGAAATTGTCTCAACGGTAGCTATCTAAAGTGATATTGTCACAAGTATAGTTGAACGTTATTTAAAAAAGATAAAAAATAAATTCATCGGTCGTTAAAACGGTCGCCAACATTCGTTAAGAAAATTAAAACAAAATAGCTTTATGCACAAATGGTTGCAAATTATTTTATAAAATAAGGTCAATTGTATATATCATATATCTAAACTTGTAAAATTACATATTTAAAAGAGCTAGCTTTGTACTTATGCATTAAAAACTTGTATTTTGGGTACATATGATATTTTTAGATGGAGAGAGTATATATGCAATCCATAAATTTGGTCGGAAAACAGTAGCAAATTTGTATTATTCACCTCAAATGTAGATACACCAAACATTTCTACCAATTCACCGGTAGGCGGATGGCCTTTGAATGGTCCTTCCATGTAACCCCAGTGCCTGAACTTATACGCGATCACCGGTGGACCAGAGTAAACTTGAAGAATCTCCACTGCGAAACCTCTAGGGAATGTCGTGGTGAAGAGTTTGTGAGCAGTATCCGCGGTCTCCTCACTAGGGTCATATAATCGTGCATTTTCCGGTAATGACGTTTGAAGAAACATATTGTACACTCCACCGATCCGAGCGACACCTTTCCGTGTCAAAGGTTTCCGACCTGAAAAGCATGGGTTCTTAGGATATCAACAGTTTGATCATAAAAACAACAAAAGTTAAAATTAGAAAAAAAATAAAAAAAATTTTGTGTTTACCATTAACAGAAACTATCAACTTTGTGACATCAATTGTTTTGAAATCTTCAGGTTTCATTTTGTGGAGCAATTCCATTTCCCATGTTTTCACTAGATTTTGAACTTGTTCTTCCAGTGAACCTGTGGGCCATGTCTTACCATATATCCAAAGTTCAAACCGTTAGCCTAAAGAATAATTAACACATGTAACTATATAAGCATATAGGCATTTCACCAATTTATGTTAACATAATTATTTTTTTTAAATTGATAGTTGCAAATGTTTATATTTGAAGAATAAAAGGGTCACGTGTCTTATGAAATTTTATGTTCATAGCACAAAAAGCTTAAAGCTTTGTGCCAATCGACACAAAAAATGGACATTTGTGAAGATCGGTTTGAGCGACGTTTGATTAACGCCAAACGTTTTTTCGCCTCAATGGACACAAATCTTTGCAAGTTTTGCATCAAGTGTCATGTGACATGTTGTGATTGGTTTTTCCAGTAGGCTATAGAAAGGTGTCACTACAAATCACAGGAGTTTTATCAACAAAAAACATTAGTTGCGGCAACTGCCGGTAGGGAAAGGTTCCTGAGAAAACCAATAGTTATGCGAAAACCAAAGAAAACCATGGAAATCAATAATATAATTCATAACTTTTTTGTTCTTTTAATTGCTAAAATCTTAATTAAGTGTTTGTTACATATATGTTGAGCATAAATACGAGAATGAAGAGATTTACGTATATGTAACACTACTTTCAAAAAAAATGGGCACATATACGTAACTTATGTGTGAAATGTATGTAAAACTATGTTACGGTTTTTATTTTTGAGCCATACACTTATCTATATACACACACACATACATAGAGTGTAGTGATAAAAAACCTATAAACTATGTATTCGGTTTCATTGGTTTTCTCTAATTTTCACATAACAATGTGGTTTTTTTAGGCTCCATCTTCACTGCCGGTACCCGTCAATGAAATTAATTGAGAAATTTGTGTTGTAAAGACTTCACCCACAAATCACTAAAGGTTACTTCATCAGCAGACAACCAACAAAAGATTTCTATGACGAAAACCTGATGGAAGTTATTGATAGATAACCACAGTCTACGGTAATCCGTCAATGATCATTTCATCATTTAAGATTTCTTTGGCTCATAAAGACCAAGATGGAAAATAGTTTCTTTACATATCACAAAGTTGCAGCTTCTATATAACACATGATGAGTTTATCTATGAATTAGTAACCGGTAAAATTACTGTTAAACCCATGGATTGGATACAAGAAAAAGAAAGGGTACAAAAGTTTTTTCAATACCTTGGTTCTGCCTTCTTCAAAGAGTTTGTTGACCAAGTCAAAGTTAGGTGGTGCACCCATCTTCCATGTGGTGTTCTTCTCACCTTCACCACTCATAAAGCATCTATATTTGTCTACATCACAACCTTTGTATTGATCCATGGTTTGTTTTAGTTTTTGATAGAAAGAACCATATGATCTTAAGTTTATATAGGAAGTGGATAGGGTCATTGGTGCCTAGGAGTGGGGTGGGAGTTGGTAAGGAGTTCATGTACTTAGATCATGTACTTGGTCTTACAACATTTTGTTTTTGTTGTTTATTCGGTTGAGGTAGAATTATTAATTAATATTTTCCGAACATTATTAGTTCGGACGATATTTGATCTGGACTATTGGGATCCAAATGAGTTGTGACCTGGGATAGTAGATGAGCTTGGACCCGATAGACAAGCTCGGAATAATTGGGATGGATATTTGGGCATTAGATTAGTGTTAAAGATTCTATAAATATTAGACATGTATAATATTATGTGATACCTAAAACATAAATGCATGTTTATCTAAACCGTATGCGTAAACAATTTTCTTTGTTTTAATTCTTTTATCATTGTTTAAGACTATGTATAATGGTTTATTTAATTAAAATGTCACCTAGGTAAATATTAGTTTATTAAAATCATTTTAAATCAGGTGTAATGGGTTTAAACTTTAAAGTCTCTTTTAGTTAAATATTGTTAAAAGTGAGGAAAAACATAAATTATTTATCTCTTTTAACCCTCATTAAAAGTTTGACTAAAAATAAGTTTAAAACACCCCTTTAACTACGATGTAGTGGCTTTAACGTCCCAGTTGTGTCCATATCAGCAACTTTGGCACCCCCTAGGGCACCACTTCGTCCAGCCTAATAGAATAATATGTTAATCCTTTGACTTTTTAGGTTTTATATTTCTAATTTCTTGGATAGTAAATTTATATAAAGAGTTAATTACTCGATTGGTCCATATGGTTTGTCCATATTGCAATATTGGTCCAAACTTTTGAGAAATTACAGGTTTGGTCCTAACTGTTTATCAAACTGTAACACTATTGATCCTTGACACTAACTTCTATTAAGTTTTTTGGTTAAGTGGAGGTAAAAATACCAAAATGCAACAAAAAAACTACAAGGCAAAATTAAAAAACACACACATATAATATAATATGTAATGAATATAATATATGGCCATGTGAAACCCACACTCCACATCTCCTTCTTCCTCTCATCCACAACCTGCCACTCACATAGCATCATTCTTCTCCTCGTCCACAACTTCAACTCACGAAGCACCGCCGCCGACCACCATCAGTAATCACCATGGTCACCGCCAGGGGCGAAGTTTAATAGGGGCCGGGGGGGCCGCCGCCCCCCCTATTTTTTTCGTCCGTAGTGTTAAATTTTAGCCCGATAGTGTAAATTTTTGGCCCGGTAGCGTAAATTTTTATATAAATATCGAGTTCGCCCCCCTTAAAAAAAATAATTTCGCCCCCGCCCCCTCTACAAATTTGGTTAAGCTCCGCCACTGGTCACCGCGAACCGTCGACTACCATCACCATACCTCAACCACCGTCATTGACCCAATTTTTCTCACAACCATCCCATCTCACCCCACCTTCTTGGTCCATAAGAAGCCATTTTCACCCCCGCCGATCTCCACCACAATCTCACCGGAATCTACTACCACCACATCATTGGAGTCGGGGTTGAGGTTGAGGTTGAGGTTGAGGTTGGTGTGTGATCTTGGTGGACGATGGTGATGTAAGGGTGATTTACATGTGCTAAAGATATTTAATTATATAATTTTAACTCTTTATTTATATTTAATTGGTTCATATTTAGACTTTAGAGTCAAATATTTCAAGAGATCATACGCTAAACTGATATAATTACTGAACTTAAAAACTACGAATGGTTAAAACATGTGAATAAAAATGAGACTTGAGATACAAAGTGATTCATAACAATTTAGATAAATTTTACGAAATGAGTTGATTTTTAAATGATTTATATATTAAAGAAATAATTGTTTTTGTGTTGTAGTGCTAATGATGAATTGAAGGGAATATGCAATTCCACGTGGAGATATGAGTTATTATTATTGATGAAATCTTCGGTAAACTCCAAATTACATGGATGACTCGATGACTACAAGAGTACAAGGCATCACAAATAAAATTGAACAATGGGCCATCAATTTAATCGATTCTTTGGTTGCAAACTTAAACTCTTATGAAGCACAATAGAGAAATAGATAGAGCCCATGTGAAAGATGCTCAAGAGAAGAATAAAAAGAAACATATGAGGACGGCTGCAAGGAGGAGGGAGTTCGACGTGAGCTTTGCGCGGGGGAAGAAAAAAAGGGCAGCCTAACGCGTTCAACCGCGTCAAGATTAGAAGATCTGATCATAAGTATGAGCGGCTAGTTCACCCGTGATCATTCTCCGGGTGTAGGGTTAGTGATAGAATTGTGTTTATTTTAGTTTTTATCTATTATAGACTTAAACTTTAGTTGTTTGATCATCTCATTGTTTATGTGTTTGTTTGTTCTCATTGATTGATCTAATTTGGATATTTGTTTGGTAGATCGTTCATCAAATTATTAATCTTAGAATTATTAATCATTTAATTATTTATTGTTACATTATCCTAAACTGATGTTTATTAATACTTTAACTAGGTTTGACATTAGTTAGTTTTTTACTATCTAATTTAATGACCAGTTATCTAGTTAGTAATCACGTTTCAACAGGAATAACAAACTAATCACGTCTATGTGATTTCTAATATGGTATAACCAAGTTGACACGATTCATTCGCGTACCTGAAACCCGGGTGTGATCATCTTTTAGTTTTATTTTATTTAAAACTAATTATTTAGTTTTGTTATTCTCATCCACGTCCATTACAGTCAAAGTGACAATAGTTCAGTTTTTCATTAGTAAGGTACTATAAAAAACAAACGAATCGTGGAACACTAACCACATGCTCCCCGTGAATACGATACTTGATTTGCCCTAGCTACCTAGGTTAATTAGGTTTTTGCATGACCCCAACGACAGATCATCAGATGGTGGTTAGAGTGGCAACGATGGTGGTGCCGAAGGGAAGGGTTGGCGGAGAAGATGACGATGATGGTGTGTTGATGTTGGTGGTATCGCCGGACTTCTGGGACTTCTGGCGGCAGTGGGGTTGCCGGACTTGCGGTGGCGGGTCGTCGTCGACGGCGCGGGCTAGATTTTTTTTTTTTGTATTATATATATAAATATATTTAATTAATTATTTAATAAAGTGGGTCCTGTATATAATAATTTATATATAGAGATTATTAAATTATGTTAGGGGTATATTGGTCTTTTCACATTTACTTAACTGAGAAACTTAACACAAGCTAGTACTAAGGACCAATAGTGTTGCAATTTGGTAAATAGTTAAGACCAAACCTGTAATTTCTTAAAAGTTAGAACCAATATTATAATATAAGCAAATCACAAGGACCAATCATGTAATTAACTCTTATATAAAAGATAAAAGTCGTTACTCGTTACATATTGCATGATGGTTTTACTATGATTTTCTTTATATTTGTTAGTTGAATTTTTATGTTTTGACTTCTCACCTTGCGAAGTGTTACTTTCACTTTGTGAGTTGGGATTATAATAGAGATAGATCTATGAATCTATCCTTCTCCATCCTTTATTTAATTTATCATTATAAGTTTAATTATAGTTATTATTATAAATATAATGATAGTAATAATAATAAAATAAATAAATAATGAATGGTGAAGGATACAATTATAATTATAGTATTATATGACCCTTTTAAAAAGATTTGAACATAATTGAAATTTTCAATCAATCAATAATACCAACAAGTAACACGTCGGAAAAGTTTATGAACTTATGTGAAGTGTATGAATTTATACGAAGTATATGAATCGATAACAACTGTTGATTTTTTCTTAAATTTTCTCAATTGTTTAAGCGCATATAACTTTGCTATACAATATTAATTTTTTTTAAATTATACCAAAATTGAGCATTTTATTCTCTTTAATTTGAGTTTAGTTTTGCTATATTTTTTTAGAAAAAAGTCAACATTTTTTCTTAAAAACGTTATGTATTGTGCGTATAATTTTCATGATTATAATTGCGTAATTATGACAATAACTTGCGTAATTATCATATAAATCGTGTAATTATAACTATAATTTGCGTAATTATTATTTATAACTTGAGTAATTTTAACTTGCGTAATTGTACTTACAACTTGCGTAATAATAAATATAATTAGCGTAATTATTCACCTTATATGCGTAATTGTGGCGCGAACGAAATTACCCCTGCCAAAAAGACACGTGTCACGCCATGATGAATTCGTATACTTTGCACGTTTTTTGCTTTTTGTATAATTTCCATACATAGTTAATATATAACTAAAACTTTAATCTGTAACATGAAAATCGATTATTATTATTCCTTCCTTCTACTCGTCTTATAGACACATAGGTAGCGTTTGGTACGCAGGAATAAGGGGCGGAATGGAATGAACCATTGAGTATGAATGAATAAAGATATGTTTTGTTAGTGAAGGTAATGTCATAGACCATTAAATAGTTGATTCCATTTCTTCAAATTCATTTTATCCACCCATCTTCTTTTTTTCATTTCATCCATTCTTCCATCATTAGTCACTAACACCACCCACTCACCCCAACAACTACCACCGACCATCAAGATCGTTCGTCACCGACAACCACCACCAGGCACAACCACCACCACCACCAACCACCACCATCGCCGCCAACAACCGGCCACCCCCAGCGTCGCCCACCACCGACCAACCGCGACAACATCCACCACCGCCCACTAGAGGCGTCACCAACCGCCGGCCACCGCCATTGCCGGTCACCACTGCCGCCATCATCGAAGACCGTTGCCGCTGAAGACCACGACCGTACACCATCGCCGCCAAAAACCACCGAAGGCACCACCGGCGGCGGTCACCGCCGGCCACCCCCGCCACCGGGAACCACCGCAAGAAACGAACGAAGGCCATCACCGTCGGCCACCACCGCTGGCCATCGCCGTTGCCGGAAACCACCCACGGGCCACCACCGCCCGCCATCACCATCGTAATTACTTTTACATTTCATTACTTTGTTTTCTCAAACCTAACAAACAACACAAAGTAATGATTCTTTTATTTTTAAAGTGTAAACAAACAAGATAATGAAATGTAATAATTTATTTCATTCTCTCATCCATTTCATTTACTCAGTCATTTAATTACTTCGTTCATTACATTACCCAATATCAAATAGACTCACAAATCTTTACATTAACAACACGTAATGAAGTAGAAACGTCAAAATAAAAATATATTTATCATCTCATGAAGGCGATATAACTTAAATATATTATTCTATTGTAATAAATATATTGTGATATAACTTAATCTAATTACAAATATTATATTGTGATATAACTTAATCATAAAAGTAATAATATATTAGCGTAGCAGTTATGGGGTCAATGGACGGTTGGTGAGGAACCAATATATATTATGTTGTATCAGGATATAACTACTACCAAGCGACAATTTTTGATTTTGTGAAAATGGCTTCACGTATGTGCAAAAAAAAATGTGTACCTCTTTGCTTTTATTATTATTATTATTTTTTTAATTTCTCATGTCGTTATAGGTGTTAAATCGGACTTGTTGGGTAACTAGTTAAAAAATCAGGTTTGATATGCTAGAAAGGTTGTTTTCAGTAGTATTCAAAATAAGATGCGTCGAGTTGGATTGACCGGTAAACACTTTTCCTTGAACATTTTTTTATTTCTTTACAATAATCGAACATTGTACCGAAGTAATATCCAAATTTTTGGGTAAAACGATATAAATGGATGTTTGTATTAGAAAGTTTGTGTCTTTTAACTTATTCAACTCGTCCCTCTTTTAATCACTCTTTTAATCACTTCCTTTGCCCAAACCTATCCTTAGTGTTACTATTACATGGTTTGTCTCAAAATTAAATGATTGCTTTAAGAGGTATTATTTACTTAATTTTCACATTTTATCCTTAATTATTTTTTTATCATAAATATCACAAATCAATAATATATTTAATGCACTAGTAGAACCCACATGATGCGATGACAACAACAATATACATCGATGTACTCGTATTTTGTAATTTATCGATCTACTCGTGATATATTATATAGTAATTTTGTTAGGTTGACCTGCCTTTATCAGTATGGATGCTTACGCGTAACGGTATAAAAAAAACTAAGAACATGGATATGCAATATGAGATTGATGAAACATTAATTTCTTAAGGGTGTGGATATATAGACACTCTAAAATTATAAATTAACACCCCAAATTTCTATACGGTATAGGGGGTCGTAGCCCTATACTAACTCTCTGACAGCCCCCTGAATTTTTCTCGTAGTCAATGTCAAAATTTGCTATACGCGTCGTATAGCCCTATATGTGTCGTATAGAGGGTCGTATTGGGCTATATGGGGCGTATAACTCTCTAACAGCCCCCCTGAATGTTCTTCATTTTTAGTGTATTCGACCTTATACGCCGCGTATGACCCCATACGCGGCGTATAGGAGGCGTCGATTTATCTGGTTGGGTGTCTCTATATTAAAACCATTTCTTAAACATTGAAAAAGGTTAATACATGACACTAAGAAGAGGTCAACTTAGTATTGGTAGAATCAAGTACCTAAGCATGCTCGATTACATTTCGTACGTCTTCTCGCACCTATTATGCAAACACAAATTAAGGTATTTTTTAATTCTCAAACATGTATACATGAGGTCAACTTAGTATTGGTAGAATTTAAATAATTAATATTAGATGTAAAAGAATAAAACCATGAGGTCAACTTAGTTGTTCTACCTTCTATGATTTAGAGTAGAGAAAAAAAAAACAAAAGCTATTGAAAAATAGTACCTCGATATATATGGGTCTTTATATCACATATGTAGTTAAATCCAATTTTGAATATCACAAAAATTCAACAGCTTAAAAATATCATTTATACTATCAGTAGATGATATCACAGTTAATGGCATAACATTTGTAAATCATTTCATCTTTCGGATTTCATCTGTTTGACAAAATCTCTTGCTTGAATTTTGTCACTAACTGAAGCATTGAATGTTGAAGGCAAAATTGATTTTACCTAAAGAAAAATAAAATTCAACCCCCTCTCATCATGAGTTTTTTTTCTTTTTCAAAATGGTGTAAATGAAAAAAATTATTTATTATATAGTGTTGTTAGAAAAGTATATACTAAATTAGTGTTTTGAAAAATTGTTTTGTATCTCACTCCTAAGTCCTAATCTCATTGGATAAAAACATAATTCGAAATTGATTAAATTAATAAAGGAGGCTATTGCTATATACTTCTATTATTAGATTTAATTATGTAACGTTCTTAGCATATTAACCTATGTTAATGTTAATTTTAACGTAGTAATCTGGCTGTTGTATTATAAAATAAAATATATATTACACCTGTGTGTCGTAAAAATAAAATACAATATTAAAAACATTCTTTAATTTATTAAACAAATAAAATTAACTTCAAATTATATATTTGACTTGTTTTTTACCTTACCACTACCACCGATCTAAATGTATATGTTTTCCCGATAAAAATATTATCTTCAAAATAAACAATTAAGTTCGTAAATAAAATATTTATATAAAAACCCAAGTATAATGAAATTTAACCAGTGTCACATATTTTTTTAAACAGGTTGGCGAGTCAAATGGGATGCTAAACGGGTTGATGGCTTGTAATCAATGGGTTAATGGGTTGTAATTGGATTACAATAAAGTTATAATCATGTTACATTGGTCATAAACATTTAATGGGATAAATATATAAGTTATTTCTTACAACTATGAAATACTTGACGATTTTCAACACATATAACTGACAATACAACAGTACCAACAAAAGAAACATAACTTTATTTATTATTATATTTCTGTAAAATCATGCAAATTATCCTATTTATTTGGATAGCAAATGAAATCATATATGTTCAATTCTATTCCTTTAAGAAAAAGGACATGTTGAAGACCCACCACCAGTAACGGAATCTCCGGCAGCGGTGGTGGTAGCAGCGGCACCAGCACCCTTCGTGAGACCCGCGAGGAGTTCTCCTCTGTCGTAGAAGAATTCCACCTTCACGATTTTGAAGTTTTCATCCAACTAACAAAAAGTTCTCAAAATTAGACATTGATAGCTAGTTGATTGAGATCACGATACTGAGATGACATCACTTACTAAAAAAATGTAAAAGCGGCTAAAATTCGTGACTGGAGAAACGGTCGCTAACACAGTGACCAGATTAGCGACCGAAATGAAATCATCTCAAAAGTAACTTGTCTAAAGTGACATTGTCACATATATGGTTGCAAATTGTATTAAAATAATAAATTTTGGTAGTAAAAGTTGTCGCAACATTTGTTTAGAAAAATTAAAACAAAAAACTTTTTGCACAAACGGTTGTAAATTGATTTAGAAAATAAATATTGGTCGTAAATTTATATCATTCACCTCCATTATAGATACACCAAACATTTCTACCAATTCACCGGTAGGTTGATGGCCTTTGAATGGTCCTTCCATATAACCCCAATGTCTAAACTTATACGCGATCACCGGAGGACCAGAGTAAACTTGAAGAATCTCCACTGCGAAACCTCTAGGAAACGTGGTCGTAAAGAGTTTATGAGCCGTATCCACAGTCTCCTCACTGGGGTCATATAATCGTGCATTTTCCGGTAATGAAGTTTGAAGAAACATATTGTACCCTCCACCGATCTTAGCGACACCTTCGGGTGTCAAAGGTTTTCGGCCTAAAAATCAAAGGTTATTACTTATTAGGATACTAATAGTTGATCTTACATAACATAGAAGTTGAAGTTTATTTTTTTTGTTTACCGTTAACAGAAACGGTTAACTTTGTGACATCAACTGTTTTGAAATCTTCAGGTTTCATTTTGTGAAACAACTCCATTTCAAATGTTTTCACTAGATTTTGAACTTGTTCTTCGAGTGAACCTGTGGGCCATATCTTAACATATATCAAAAGTTCAAACCATTAGCCTAAAGAAGAATTAACATATGTAACTATATAAGCAAATAGGAGTTTCACCAAACTTTGTTTACACAATAATTTTTGCTTCTTAAATTGATAGTTATACAAATGATTATATTAACATAAGAAGTGTAACGTGTCTCATATTATGAAATTTTATGCATATAGTGCAAAAATATTAAAGTTTTGTGCCAATATTCGATGCAAAAGATGGACACCTGTGAAATTAATTTTATGCCTCATGGGCCATGTGCCAATAAAAATATTAAAAATATCAATTTAAAAACATTAATTTTTTTAGATTTTGTTTAATCACCCTATTTTGTGAGTAAATGTTTGTTTTCTAGTAGTGTATATAACTTCTACATTAATAATTTACAAGAAGCCAATTTGCTTGTTTAATAAACAAGTTTGATCAATAGATTAGGTTTTAAAAAAAGTATCAATAGCTATTTTGGTAATACATATTGTGGCTATTCTCATGATTTTCAACAGAATTGATGCATATGTTTCATTTGATCATTTAAGATTTCCTCTGGCTTATAAACACCAAGATGGAAAATAGTTGGTGAAATTACTCTTAAACCCATGAATTGAATACAAAACTAGCAATGATAGAATATAGCTATTACTCAATACAAGAATAAGAAAGGGTACAAGAGTAATTCAATACCTTGGTTCTGCCTTCTTCAAAGAGTTTGTTGACCAAGTCAAAGTTAGGGGGTGCACCCATCTTCCATGTGGTGTTCTTCTCACCTTCACCACTCATAAAGCATCTATATTTGTCTACATCACAACCTTTGTATTGATCCATTGCTTGTTTTAGTTTTTGATGAAAAGAACCATATGATCTTAAGTTTATATAGCAAGTTCAAATGGTTAGTGGGGTAGGGAGTTGGTAGGAGTTCATGCACTTGGTCTTAAGGTAAATTTACTATATACTAATTTTTAACTTTGTTTTGCATTGTTAATTGTATTTTTGGTATATTTGGTTGTACCTTATTTGATTTTTTTCTAATCTTTAATATTTTTTATCTTTAACCTCAAACTTTTACATCTCTAATAATTTAACCTTAATATTTTTTCTTTTAACTTTGTCCACTATACTTTTTACTTTTTACAAATTGGTTGTTTTGGTCTATTTTTTGCGACTTAAAACGTATTAACGTGCGTGTGTGGTTTTAACGTTTTTTACGTCTATTTTTTCTCATTTAACAGCCACGTCGTAGCCCGCAAATCCTAGATCGACTTAGTTATTGTTTTCTATGTTTTATGTTTCATGTATGTAGTTCAATGTTTTTACGTCTACTTTTCTTTTAGTTCAGTTTTATTTTTTATTTATTTTTTATACGAATTTTTCTGTGTTAATAGTCATCAGTTGTGGTTTGACATTGGTGCCATTTGAGATTGTTTTACGCCCCCGCGGTAACGCGAAGGCTTTATAAGTAGTTTTTAATTAATATAGTTTGGACTGGACTCTAAAAGTCCATGTGAGATGTTACATAGGGATAGCTAATGAGCTTTGACCCAACAGACTAAACTCAAAACATTAAAGATGGATAGTTGAGTGTAATTAAGATTAATGTTAAAAAATAAAATAGATATGAGATAGGTATGATATTATATGATACCAACCGATGACCATCGCATTACAAATGACCGAAGGAGGTAGTAGGAATGAAGAATGGCACATAAAAATATGTTTATCTAAACCATATGCGTAAACATTTTTTTTTCTTTTATTTTCTTTTATCATTGTGTAATAGATTATAATCCTAATGTTATATAAAAATTGAAAGATAAGTTACGTATTGCATGACGCATTTACTAGAATCCCTTTGAATCTGAGAGTTTCCTTTTTTTTATTTTATTTTATTTTTGACTTCTCACTTGGTGAATGTTGCTTTCAAGTATATTTCAGAGCTTGTGATAATCTACAAAATATTGTTTTTCTTTTACTTTTATCCATTTAATCATTATCAATTAAATATGTATTAAAGACTAGTGATGTTTAGCTACAACTTTATAAAGTTGCATATGTTGAGGGCTGCTCGATGCAACTCTTTAAGTTCTTCGTATGGTAGTGTAGCTTATGACTATAAAATATGAAGATAGTACAACTCTTTATATAAAGAAAGTTAGGTTGACTTTTTTGAACAATAATTTAGATTCAAAATATTTATTATAATAGAAATCAAACAAAATGTATAGATCCTAAGAGATGGAGTAGTATTTTTTAATTAAAAGTTTCTTGCAAGTTGGGATTATAATAGAGATGGATCTATGAATCTATCTTTCTTCATTATTATTCATGTATCTTATTGTAATTATAATTGTTATAATTATATGACACTTTTAAAAAGATTTGAACATAACTGAATTTATCAATCAATAAAGAATACCAACAAGTAATTTGTCTCAGTTAAAATCTTGATTTTGCTCTCTTTATTTTTTAATTTTTTTCGGTTAACGCCAACCAACTAACACCGTTAAAAAATTATGTTAAATCAATGGATATTATAGTCATTTTACCGATAAGGACTAGTGATGTAATTTATTCAACTTGAAGTACTGTTTTATTCAACAGAAAATTTTAACGGTGTTAATTGGTTGGTGTTAACCGAGACAAATTGAAAATCACAAGAAGCAAAATCAAGATTATGAAATCTTTGGATGAAAGCCGTTATTTCGATCAAATCACAGGTAGCGAAAGCGAAGTTTACTCTGAATTAAATTTGTGTTGTCTAGGATCACTTGGCACTAATGATGGAACTTCTTGGAATGATGCCTCGAAAGGTTAGACAATATTTATTATTTTTTGTCCTACTAAGGGGTTGTTTGATTACTGCTGACTGAGTCAAAAGCTGACTCAGTTAGAAGTTTTGACTAAGTCTGCATCTGATTGAAACTTGTTTGTTTAATTCAGTATCAGACTGACTCTGCTGAATGATAAAATAATCATATTGGCAACGCCTTCCCATCCAGCCAATACAAAGGGGGGTCACGCGGATGGGGGTTCGCGGTGGGAGACCGCCGGAGGGGATGGGGGTTCGCAGAGGGGAGACCGTCGGAGAGATGGGAGTCGCCGACGGGTGGAAGACCTCGCTAAGGGGGTCGCGCTGTGGGGGTTCCGCGGAGGAGGCGGATTGCGGGGGTTGGCGAAGGGAGGTGCAACGCCCTTTTTCTTGGTCAGAATAGTTTAATTTAGGGTCAGGGTCAGAACCCACGTACCCTGTCAGAACACAACACAGCCACATCAGGCAGTCAGGCGAGTCAGCGCAAATCAAACACACCCTAAATATCATTTTTAACCATTGTATTAGAGATGCCAATTCGGCCCA
Organism: Flaveria ramosissima; assembly: GCA_025215565.1. Classification (NCBI taxonomy): domain Eukaryota; kingdom Viridiplantae; phylum Streptophyta; class Magnoliopsida; order Asterales; family Asteraceae; genus Flaveria; species Flaveria ramosissima. The sequence goes on along the minus strand of CM046031.1, from coordinate 53,729,495 downwards.
TTTACTTATAAATGGATCGATTTGTTTCTTTTAATCTCAAGCGTGTTGTTATAAAAAAATATCCCAAACGGGTCAATTTAAAAAATAGTCAAAACAGAGAACATTCAAATGAATTGAACGAGTTAAACGGACATGCAGACCATTTTTACTGCACAATCGCTTTCATTCAATGATTTTGATTATAACGCATATAGCTTTAGGTGGTCGTTGCTCTCGAGAATTTTTCAACCAACATGGTGATCTAAGACATATTCAGCGGTTGCGTTTTTGTCTCTAAACAAAGTGCTAAATTGCTTAATCATCCTTGGATCACTGGAATCATAGTTGTCAATAGTGACTGTAGTGGGGCGCTATAGCGCGCTACGTCGCGTACAGGGGAAGTGGCGCTACATGGTGGTTAGCGGCGTAATAGCGACCAGGTAGCGATATTTTTTAACACCAAATTGTGAAAATATGAGATTTAGATGGTTAGTAATAGAGTGTTTTAGTTATTTTGGTGGTGTTTGCTTAAATTTTCTACTACTTTATTGCTAAACATGTTTATTTATTGAATATTAAAACATTCATATATTTTATACTACTCAATTGCTAAACACAAAAATTGCGGGCGCTATCTACCGCTATTCGCTACGTAGCATATAGGTGGTTTGTCGTTATTTACCGCTACTCGCTATTGACAACACTGACTGGAATATCACAGGGTCTTGGTTATGTTACGACTCCTGCCGGCTGATGCTGATAACAGGATTAGCCAAGTTTCAAAACCTGTTTTAAGATAAGCTTAGCCAAGTTTCACAGGTAACTTAGGGGGCGTTTGGTTGGAAAGAATGAAATGGAATTGAGAAAGTAGTATAATTTTAAGTAAAATTATGTTTGAGTGGGTAATGAAATGTAAACCCAAGGGAATGTTTCACCTCAAATTCCCTTGGTTGTGGGATTTCAAATTCCCTCTCTAGGTGGAAGGAATTTGAAGTCCCATAACCAATAGAATTTAAGGTGAAACATTCCCTTGGGTTTACTTTTAATTGCTCACTCAAACACAATTTTACTTGAAATTATACTAGTTTCACATTTTTATTCCATTCCATTCCATTCCTTCCAACCAAACGTCCCCTTATTTTTTTTCTTTGCAATAATACAGCCTAATTTCTGAATTTTACCTAAACATATTTTAGAACAAAATTTGAAATTAGCAGGATGGGTAGTTGGGTAATGGGCTAATCTTTGTTTGGGTTGATATTGGCAAAATATGCTGGTAGGCTTGGGTTGCCTTGTGAACACTTTTTTGTATGTTACTGTGAACTTAATAGTTAATTGTCATGATTTTAAAACGGTAGGGGTGTCAATACGTGACGCGACAGGAACCTAACATGTAGTTTGTGGTTTTTGGTTTAAGTCCAAATGGGTTCGGACCGGTTTTGGGTAGAACGTGCGGGCTCATGTAACTAAACAAATATTGTTTGGTTGACCTATCAGGTTTACTCGTTGACCTCCTAACCTGTTAAATTATAAAGAAAAAATTTAAAGAGATGTATTTTATGTCATAACTTAAACTGATGGAGTATTTTATGTTATAACTTAAAAAATAAAAGAAGAATGGGCATCATGTCGTGTTTAGGTTCAAGTTCATGTGTCTTACTCGATTTTTGTTTTCGTGTTAGGTTTGCCCACCAACAACCAACCTGCAGAACGCAACCCATTTTGGAGGTTTAATGCAATAAAATTTGACGTTAGGCCACACTCGACACATTTGACTCTCTCCCATGTCATCTAAATGTTTGAGATTCAATGTGTTGCAGGTTATATGTGGGTTCATCGAAGCACTATATTGAACGATTTTTTGCCGAAAGATGAAATACGAAAGAAGCTTTTGTATACTCTTGATATGTTTAGAGCGTGCTCAATGGGGAGCATGCTCAATGGCTCCGGTTAGAAGTATTCTTTGTACAATTTGGGTTTTTGTTTTTTTGTAACATGAATTTAGGCTTTCCCATAGAGACAATATTGCCTGTTGGCTGTTGCTTGTAATGTGGTGACACTAATTGTACATTTTATTATGAGTCCCCTAGGGACTATGCATTCTTCAACTAGAGGAATCATACCAAGATGTTAATTAATACTATTGTTATGTAAGACGTGTAATGTTTTCTTTTGTTGTTTCTTTTTTTTTTTTTTTTGGTTTGAAAACAATTTTCTTTCTCATATAATAGATCTCTCTATTGATTCTTAGTACTTGTGATCCTAGATTTGTGTGTCATCTTACCAGGCTAGAGATCATTATTGAGAGAATTTAAAGGGTTTGTAGTGTAAATCATGATGTGTAGTAAAAGTGTTTTTTTTTTCTGGTGCTTGAGGGTTTTGATCTTATGATGTATGTTACTGTGAATTTATAAGTAGGTTTAGAGAGAGTGTTAGTTGTTTTGTAAAAGAGAGAACTTTAAGAGAGAAGTAATGGATAGACAACTCACTTTTTGTTATAAAAGCGTTTTTCCTTCTATGGGAATGAACCCACCCTCTTCTACCTCTCTTTTTGCAGTTTCTTTTTGCCTTTGCGAATAGTCCGTGAAGAACTTTCATCTTAAGAATGCATGGCGTTTTGAACCGAGGATGGCACCTAAGTGCCAACTAGGCGAGAGACAACTATTGTTATCATTGATTGAGCAGATACATATGGCGAATATTGCTTGCTTTATATACACATGCTAGTTAACCATCAAAACCATGGTTGGTTAATTATATTTAACCAACTAATAAAATTACTAACTTAATTAGCTAAGTTGTATTTTGGCTATTACATTGTGAGAGAAGAATTGCGTTTTGAGATATTCATTTGTAACTTCTTTTAAAAAAAATCCGTTTGATAAGTTAGGACGGAAAAAAACTCAACTAACCTATGGCTTTAAACAGCTGCACCTTTCTGCTCCATGGTAAAAAGCGATCCCACTTTTCATTCCGACACAAGCTACCGTTGGTAAATCAAATCGGTCTGATTTGTGACAAGGATGCTTCAGTAGTTTGCAGTGATTTTTTATATATCAAACTAGTTTGTATTAAGATTTTTTAATTGTTGGTTTATATTAATATTTTCAAAATGAAAGATATTTTATAAATATAGCATGCAAACATAGTTGTAAATTTTCAGAATAAAAGATGTATAAAAGAAATAGTTGGTTTACGCTACCATTTCCAAAACGTCAACCCAATCAGTAAACTGTCAAAATCAAACTGTATAAATCTCAAACCTAGAAAAACCAGAAGACTTGCATTTAGGTGATACCTAATAACATGCTCAATCTTTCCTTTGTATTGCATTGTGGTGTAAACACAACAAAGATACATATGAGTTATGTATACTATAAGTATCACTATACCTATCGTGCTAATAATGTGCTATCATGCTAACGCCATGCATATTCTATCTCAAAGGGAACCAGGGCTTGATTTCTTTTCTTTCCATTTCCCTCCGTTTTGGAAGGAAAGTTAGAAAGAAAAATTATTGTAAATTTTCCTTTCGTTTCTTTCCATTTCCTTCCTTTAAAAAACTCGGGAACACAAAGTTTTTTTTGTTTCCTTCCATTTCCCTCCTCAAAAAAACTCGGGAACACAACTTAATAGTTCCATCTCTAGTTGCAAGAAATATGATATTAATTGATTAGATGATGATGTAGTTTTCGCGCCTAGAGGATTTTCTTTGCCCTAAGGTACGAGTAAGTGAGAAAAAACGCCACAACGGCACCAAATATAATCCCTCCAGTCGTAAGCCAAAACGCAAACTGCATACAATAACGAAAATATCACAAAGAATACTTTTAACTTTATAGTCATGAAGTAGGAGAAAATCTAAGCGTGTCTACTTTATCTTCACGAATGAGTAGATTCCCCTTCAAACTACAATATTAGTCATATTTTAATTTTTCCTTTTATTTTCTAGTACTTTGAATATATTTGAGAATTTAAATTGATAGAAATAACAAAAGTGGGTCATTTTTGTACATTTCAAGGTATTAATGATGACTCTTATGAGTATTTCATGGCTATAGTGGTAAAATCTTGTCTAGTCCTGTTAATATACCCTAAATATTATTTCTCTATAATGAATTAGTGAGTGTTATAAGGTGTTGATTATTTTACCAAATGCAAACATAATATGACATCGAAGTTTAAGCAACTTAAGAAGAAATTACCGCATGTTCTTCAAGGTAGGATCTTAAATTCATGCCAAATATACCTACAAACAAAATTAACCTTGAGAAAATGAAATATGATACAGATTTCTTAATTCAAATTGGCACATTTTGGGATCACATTAGTGCAAATTTCGATTCATTATTTGATAATGATTGAAGGTAGACATTTCATAACGGTAACAGTGAACACTTTGGTTAATATGACTGCATAAATTCAAAACTTGCAATTGTAATGAAGATGGTATTAGTTTGATTAAAGCAAAAAAGTAATAACCTGAAACGAGAGCACCAACTGCAAGACAAAAGGTTCCGACCTGAAGAAGCAATTCAAATCTGCTGACCTGGAGCCTTCTTGAACTGGAACAAAAGAAAAAAAGAAAAGGTAATGTTCACACATTTGCTCATTTTCATCATTATAGATTATTTATGTTGTTCCACAGTCAAAGTTTCATAGACATTTTTCTTTTGGTGTCAATGTGTCATAAGAACCTGTTACCAGTAAACTCATGAGACCTACCAATACATTGCTAACAACATGATCAGGTAAACCGCAACATATTGTATAGCTAAAGAACAATAATCTGAGAAATATTTACTCAAGCACTTGAAGTGATGTCTAATAGCAAACATTTATGCAAACCTCAAGTTAACGGAAATTGAGTCTTCCATTTCTCTTGCAGAATCAAGAAGTCTTTCTGCTTGATTATGACATGATTCACATCTGCAATCATAGGAAAGATCATTCAACTTACTAACAGGCATACTGATACCCCACAAATTGCAATACGGATCATTGTAACACACTATATACCAACCTATGAAGATAATTTTCCAGCAACATTTCAATTTCTTCCTCCTCTTCTGCATATGATGAAAATAGCCATAAGTTAACCAATTTCAATGACAATATCCCAATATGCAACACACTTACCCTCAGCAATCTGTTTATCTAATGGGACTGAGCACTCTACATTAGTGTTCCTGTTCAAGATGCAGTTTCTGCCCACAATACAGAGACGGCGTATTTCTTGAGAATCTTCTAGCATATCAAGTAGCATTTGTCTAAGCGCCCCTGCTTTTGATCCCAGTTCCACCTTCAATTAAATAGTTAAGGGATTGTCTTGTTTCGGTTCATATAATAGGCATGTAAGTTCAAGTGAAAATGGTGGGACGATCAATTGATACCAAAGTTTGCTTGCAGGTTCGGAGTTGTTCCAGTATGTTAGCTGTTAATCGGTTTGGTAAGACCTTAAGTAGATCTTGAACCTGAAGCACAAAGAAGTTTTCTTGTATAATTAACAAACTATATGAACTTAACAAAAACACATGTGGCTGGTCAATCTAGTTCTCTTCGTGATGATCTAGTACTTCAAATTTTCAAAAATATGAGCTTACCAAAAACGTACTCAGTATATTTCAATACTCACATGTGGGTCTAAATCCATTAGCCTGTGCTCAAAGTGCTGTATACGTGAATTAAGGGCAGCTTCCACAACCTGAAATTCCAAATCAAATTTCTTTTTAAATATTGTTGAATCCAAACGCTGAAAAGTTGAATGAAGTTCACTTACAGATGAAAGCAAGCAACATGTCTAATACTTATCTATATAAAGATCACATAAGTTTCACATACAAGGTAGCCCAGAAAACTTATATAGACCAGAACCAACCTCAAGCTCAAATGGCATTACTAGAGCTCCTCCAATCATACTTTTAGGATTTAAACGAGGTAATAAATCGTCAATGAAAGCTTTTCCTCCTTTACTGCAATACATAACAATTAACCCATAAAAGGATGATGTCAATCCACTAATCCAGTAATTGATTCTTCCCTCTCTCCCAATAACTTTTTTACTAAAATATAGGAGTTTACATTACTGGATTTTAGTATAAACAATATTTACCGGTTGTAGTTAAATATAAAGACACACTCTTGCATTGCAATGGCACGCAAGGATCCCAAATTCAATAATATGGCATTTTCTCGAACCTATAAAAGAAACCACAAACAATTGTATTGATTAATGATCAACAGCAATCATGGGCATTGGTGCTTATGCTTAGACATGACTCCATAACAGTAGATTAGCTAGGCAATATACCAACAAAGATGGCATTGTGTTTGTCAACCACAGTGATGGATCAACACTCCTTATGTCGCGAGGACGAAGACCTGTTATCAAATAACTAAATTAAGACAATGCCCCAATTGAGTTTCACCTATAAACATAACTCATAACTGCAATTTTAACAATGGTGAAGAGTATTAAGGTTTCTATTAACATTAGAACTTCATTGACAGTAAAGAAATGCTAGATAAAACAAATCTGCAAGCAATGGGTATCAAAATTCAACCATTATCAGAATCAATCCCCAAAGCAAACTAATGATTATACTATTTGCATATTCTGATATTCACCACTTGATTTTAGTAGATGCCGTCTGTTAACTTTTCTGGTTGAGACCTTTCCTTTTGAACTCACTTCAACAACCTTCAAGCAAAAAAAACAACACATATATAAGAACATCATATCACATCACATCACTGCAAATGAACCACTTATGCTCCAATCAACCTAATCTAATTGCATTGAGAGTAAACTTTCAGTGTTACAGGCTAAAACATTGAGGAAATAAGAACTAAACTGCATAACGATCGAAAATTCAAAACGATTAGATACTTCAAAAATGAAAAACAAACCTCATAAACCGGATCACGACTGCCGATGTTAAGAGCATCAGACAATAACGAAACACTCCTCTTCGATTCACCGTTCACAGCCTTCTCGAAATCCTCCGAGCTCCGGTAGCTAACATCACCGGAATCATCCTCATCGTCATTATCACCATTACATGTTTCCTCCGCACTATCTCCCGTCGATTTCACACAACGCTTAGACCTAACAGTCGATAATGCTTTCAGCGGAACTGGAAACAGAAAACAGCAACTCCTCCGTAGAGATATCGCCTGATTAGTTCTTCGGATGACGGTGACGGTGTAGGTAGTAGACTGAACGTACGCCGGCGAGTGGACCACCGGAAAATGGGGGAAGTGTGAGGAAGAAGAAATTGGAGTTACGGTTTTTGACGACATTTTCGATGCTTGAATTCAGTTAGTAGAGGTTGATCATGTTTTGGAATCTGATTCTGTGTGGATTTGTGTGTGTGTATGTGTGTGAATACGGTGGTGGTGGTGGTGGTAGTGGTGGTGGTGGTGGTGGTGGTGGTGGTGGTGGTGGTGGTGGTTGGTGAGGACGACGGTTGGGGTTTTTGGTGGTTATGTTGTGTCCACGTGGATATTATCCACCGAAGCTCTTAACTTTTTAAAAAGTTTACTCTTTCGCTCTTGCTCAATGTTCAAATAATTATAAAGTAATACAATCTGTTCTTTTATCGTAGCTTTAAACGATATAATAATTAATAAGTGTAACGGGAGTCTTGTGAATTATAGTTAAGCAATTAAGCGTGTTTTTTATGCTTAATGTTTGTATATTAAAGTATCATTGTTATTATTAAAGTAATAACAAAAGTTACGGTAAGTAAATAGTACTCTCCTGATATGGTTTGTTGGTAATTTATTTTCACCCTCAACTAGTTTTGATCTATTTATTTGGGGTCTTGACGTCTATCTTTTGATAATAATAATACCCTTCTTGGTCTTGACGTCTATCTTTTGATAACTAACAGAACATATCAATCAATGGGAATCCTAATATTAGGTTGTTATAAAAATTTTGCCTAAGGTATAGCCCTTCTTTCCGAGCTAGACAAAATCATAGTTGTATATAACAAAGAGTTTTAAGTCATCAATGTATATGTTTTACCTTTGTTTTGGTTACTAGTTATATGATATATACCCTTTTGCGTATTTGTAATGAATAAAGATATACATGTTTCTAGATCTATCTTGATAAAATAACAAGACATGCCGATGGAAGTCTCAATACAAGGTTGTATGACGTATCAAATCCTTTCCGACTCAACATAATCATACCAGTATAAAGTGAAGTAGTTAGATATCCTAATTTATACTTTGAACTAAAATTGCTACACAATCTTTTGTTAAGATTTCTTCAACCTATTCCATTTAATACATTGTTTTCTACACACAAACTTGATAAAAACAAATTATGGCAGTTACAACCTCCCAATAATTTATGAACTCTATGTGACTTTGAGTTATCTTAGCTTGTTGGATAACTTCTTCCACAATGATAAATACAAAGTGAGTGTAAAAGTTTAAAAGAAGCAAGTTGAGGAGACGTGTGCCAAACTTGTAAACCTAAATCATACAAAAATATAAAAAGAGGGAATTTGGCTTGGTTAAAATAAAGAAAAATTACAAAGAGCTCAACATTTATTTGGTAAGTATTCTTTTAGAATTTCTTGATAGAAGTAGGATTATGTTTAGCACTTGTTAGATATGTTTTATTTATAAATCTAACAAGATTATAGCATGCATGTAGTTAAACTTGCTTAAAATGATTAAAAACAACCTAATTTGGGAATTAAAGAAATTGATGTGTAAGATACCGAATTATCACTTACACAATTAATAACACGTACTATTGGAGGTGTTTAAAAGGATTGGATATCGCGTTGGAAATCGACAATGAAATTTGACAAATATAGTTATCAAATTGACTTAAATATGATTTTCATTTATAAGAACGTAAATTTGGCTAATTAATTTTTTAATTTTGACTTAATCATCGTGTGCATCAATAAGTGCTTATGTATAACATAATTCTCTACTTAAATTAATATTGTAATGAATTTATTAATAAATAAAAACTTTATTTGTTTAGAAATAACATTAATCAATAGATATATTTTTAATTTGTTAAATTAAAAAGAATGTTAAATAACATTATTAGTAATTAAGTTAATTATTTAATAGTGGAGAGATGCGAGAAAATTTTAGTGAGAATGATTGTGGTACTGCCACATGTCATCTCAAGTTACTCTTTTATTAGAGTAGTAAGATAAGTAATCGATAATTTAACTTTTAGAAAGATTAATAACAATTGAATTTAATAAAATATAGTTTTATTGTCAACAATACAAAATTCTATTAATATATTAAACTTATAATACCTTATTTATTAATATTTTAAAAATGTCCCTTATTTGTTTTAATTCCATTTCTAAATTTAGTATCATCTAAATTACAAACACATAAATTAGTAACTGCACGGTTTATGTATAAATATAACTTTTTATTTGTAAACTTAGTAAAAACATTTTTTAAACTTAAGCTAGATAATTAATAATTGACATTTTATGAAATGAATAAAATAAAACAACGGGAGTTTACTGTATGACCGCTCTTACAAAAATTTGTAGTTTATGTATGTCCCTTTTTAAATCGTAGAAAATACAAAACTATAAAAATTAGAAAATAATGTTTAAATCTTAGTTAATTGTAATATTGTTACTTCTATTAGTTATTATTTTAATTAAATATGAGAAAATTTTGAAATGTAAAAGGAAAGCATGTGCACTTAATAATTGATTATGAAACTCCACATGAACCAGTTTCTTCTAGTCTCCTTCGTATTATTGAGTGATAGAAGTTATCACTTGATAATCTATATTGGTATACATATTTTTAATAATGTACATTAACTAGTTTTAGAAATTAAGCATAAGAAAAGAAAATATGCGTACTGTCTAGTTTTAGGAATTAAACAGTCTTGTAGGTCACTAAGTGAATGATGACCCGTATATAATACATAATAACGCGATCATGAAAACAAACACTAAAACTTGATTCTCTCGTTAAATGTAAGTGTTATAAAAATACAACATCCGTTTTAGTTGATTAAAAGCTACTTATTGAAGTTGTAAGATGCACTCAACGGATCTCATAAGACAAAGATACGTTCAAGCTTAAACATTCATTTGTTGTCCTTTATATCTGGATACTCGGGAGGTGTAAGTGTTCAAACCTTGTTCCAGTATTGGGAAAAAAATCTAAGTTGCATTCCTACAATATCAAGCAAACCTAAACAATAAGTATAGAGGTTATTCGGATTCGATCAATGAGTTGTCAACTGCACTCGTTTATAGAAAGCTTGGGTTACTCACTGACACGTCAGAGTGACTTTAGTATCCATCAATTTTAATCATTATAATTGCAAGTGGATGGACATCATAGTTAAACAACAAAACCCTAAGAACTAGTTAAACGACTCTCATTGTAAAGATTAAATAATCTTTAAGTTAGAATGCTAGAAATAAAGTATCTCACTTAGATTTTTAAGATTTATAACTCCAAGCAATATCTCATGAAATTATTAATCTGTTGTTTCCTTGTGGGAAGCGTTATTACACATGATCATAAGTCCTAGGCTCCTTCATTGACTCTAATAATGATATGAAGATAGCTGTTGAGATGCCAACAAAAGACATGAGACCAAATATTGTGAAAGTTTTCAAAAACTAAAGATATAAGGGATGGTAATTAAATATTTCATCTCCACATATCCAATCTATAACCAATACTAATTGATGTAATCATGTAAAAATGCTTGTGTTACATGTTAATTGACCAATTTACTTGTTTATTAAAAACAATAATAATCTTAATGACCTCGTAAACTTTTCATCTCATCTACAGATCTCTAACCACCCTCACATGCCTCTCCATCCCTGCGTTACCTATGACAACGCTCAACCGAACAACACTATGTTTATATATCTAGCATTATTTTCATATCCATGTACACTGATATGTGTTCTGCATATGGGCACTCCATACCGGCATGCCAATTCCAACACTTAACATATCATCACAGTTGTCATCATCGCATACATGGTCGTTGCTCCATATATTCTAGCTAGTATAACATTCTCAATACCATGTTGAATCTCAAAGTTTGTTCTCTAATGTCATCCTAGATCCACTTCTCAAAACCACACTAAACCCAAATCCAATTAGGGTGGAAAGGATGGAACTATTTAAACTCAAAAAAGCCTAATCATATCACAATAAAAACTTGTCGTATCATTTCAACTAAAAGTATTGTAAAAAGAGGAAACAGTCTTTGGAGTCTATAATATCCTAACATTTTTATAAAAGAAAATCTAAATAATATATTTAAATAAATAAAAATACTAAAATTAAAGAAACATTAAAATAAACATATTTTTTATTAATAAAAAAAATACATGAATAACAGAAAAAAAATAGAAGAAAAAAAATACTAAACTTCTCGTCGTTCAAATCCGAATCTTTAAGCCCGGATCTGCATTTGATTACTCAAAAGCATGTTCCATAATCGCAAACGATGGAACTATATAATTCTTCAAAATCACTAAAAAATTGTGTATAAAATTATTAAAAATAATCAAAAAATTGTGTATATAAAAATAAAATCCAAACATTGATGCAATTCAATAAACAACTACAATATGTCTCCATCCCAAAATCTAATTTTCATACACGTTTAGAAAAAAGAAACAATAAAAAATCGCATCGTAATAATTCTTAAAAATCATCAAAAAATTGTGTATATAAAAATTTAAACCATTGATGCAATTCAATAAACAACCACATCATGTCATCATCCAAAATCTAATTTCCATACACGTTTAGTAAAACAACAGTAAACAATGCATCTAATAACTCTTAAAAATTATCACATATTTTGAATATATAAATTAAGTCCTAAACCATTGATGTAATACAATATACGACTACATTATGTCTCCAATCCCAAAATCCAATTTACGTACACGTTTGTAAAAACAACAATAAAACGTATCGTAATAATTATATACATATTAAAAAGCAACATAAGTGCTAAAATTCATTTTTGTGGGTTTAGTTTTTTGCCACAATAGTTTATCTCTTTTCTTTATTGGCTTCTGATTTTTATGAAGTGTAATTTTTGTTCCTTTTATTTTTCTAAAATATATAGAATAATACTTGGCTTTATATAATTATATAAATCTACTATTTTTAACTCTTTTGGTTACACCACTTTTAAGCATTGTTATCGTGACAAACCGAATCAATTTTAAGCAAAAAGTATCGTTGAGGGTATTGGTATTATCCGAACTGGTTTCAATATTTGTTTATTTATGGTTTGTATTTCTTTTTGGGGTTTCGTGATGAGCAGAGAAGATAATGACCAACTTACGCTACATAGCTCGAAGAAAAATAATCAAACTCCCACTGCGTAGTGTGTTAAGATAGCAAGCAACTTTGGAAGTGTTAAATAATGCAAGAGTTTAGCCAAATGCAGTTCTTGCTAACTAGCAATGCGATATTGCATTAGCGATAAACACTATACAAAAAAAATGTCAAAACGATCAAAAATTATAAGTTCTTAAAAATTATCAAAAATTTGTGAATAAAAAAATAAAATATTAAGTATTGATGTATTACAATACACAACTACATTACGTCCCCATCATAATCATACACAGTATCAAATAACCCATAGAACGCATACACAATGTTCAACAAAACAATCAATGTATAGTAGATGTGAGAAGCACTCACCGACAATAAAAAATCATATAGCACATACTAGACAATTATTATAAAGTAAAAACAAACCCATATAGTGATCAACAATATAGAAGGCTTAATCATTAATCTAAAAACAATTGACACCAAAAAATAAATAAAAATTAACACTAAAAAAACACATGCCCGAACACTAAGCAATAGACAATAACTAATCAAGGCTAACATATAGGGCAACAACCTAAGACTCATACAAGATACATCTAAACCCTTATCTGAACAATTTTAACTTTAATCATATATTTTCACATACCCCTATACCGAACCATATACTTAAAGAGATGTCACTCTAACAGATCATGTCTAATATCCTCCTCCCAAGTCATTTTAAGTCTACCTCTACTCATTTGCCCCTCAACATTTAATGTTTCAATATTGAGCAAGTTTTTATCTTTTGAACGACGTTTAAAACTACCTTCAATACCCAAGTAAGCCTTATTGAAATGAGATTTTTCAAACATCCATACTAATTTTAATGTTTCAGATCTGACTCACCCACCAACGTCATTAAACAAGAAAACCCACCCCGTAAAAAGAAATAAAAAAAATCACTTTAAATCAAGTTTTCAAACAGTATAATTTCTCAGGCCAATAGTTTACAACATTGACCAATCTAATTTTCATTTCATACACGTTTAGAAAAAGTGAAAAACAACGAAAAACGCATCACAACACGTAAGTACGTAACCGACACACCCAACGCGCTGCAATCCACTGCCCCAACATCCACGGTACACCCCCGTCCCCACCAACACCCACCGTCAGATCACCGCAACCACACAGATAACCCTACTCGTGACCACACCGGATCACAAGCATCCACTTTACACACACTCTATCTCAAGTGGATCCATCATCCCTGTGAAATGTGTGAACTCTGAACCTCCATCGATCTCCATTAAATACCTTCAATCGTCCCCCAAAATCCTCCGTCGATCGCCGGATCGGAGCAAGTGATCACAAACAGAAGCGAAACCACCGTTACAGACTTACAGAACGATGGCAGCGACGACGGCGAGGGTAGATCTGGACGGAAACGTGATAAAGCCGATGACGATATGTATGATCGGTGCCGGAGGGTTTATAGGCTCGCATTTGTGCGAGAAGTTGATGGCGGAGACGCCGCACACGGTGTTGGCTGTTGATGTGTATAATGATAAGATCAAGCATTTGCTTGAACCGGAGGCTCTACCGTGGTCTGGACGCATTCAGTTCCACCGGCTTAATATTAAGAACGACTCGCGCCTCGAAGGACTCATTAAGTGCTCCGATCTGGTAATTCGTTGGTCGTTTTATCTGTTTAAGTTGTTTTGTAGCTGTGTGTTGATGTGATTTGTTGATTGTTGATTTGTTCGTTGTTTTTAGTGGATCTTCTGTTTGTTTGAGTGATTTGAGTGTCGGTTTGGATGTGGAGAACGAGGTTTTATAGTTTATGAGCTGGTTTCGTGCTTAAGTTGTTGTATATTTTTAGATTTCGTCATTGTTACTTCATTCTGTTATAGGATTAGAGTGTAGGATAATTGATAGGTTGTGTGATCTGGTGTCTATGAATGCGGATCAGTTTGAGATTTTGTTATCGTTACTTCTTTCTGTTACAGGATTAGAGTGTAGTTGATAGATGATAGGTTGTGTGATATTGTGTCCGTGAATGCAGATCGGTTTGGAGTGTGAGTTTTTGTGCTGAAGTGTCTTATTCCATATAAATTGTTTTATTCGTTTGTTGTTCTTATCGGATCTTCATGTTCGTTTGCCTTGATTGGACTGTTGATTTGGAAGTGGAGAACGAGGTTTTATAGTTTTATACTTTTCTTAGTTGGTTTCATGCTTAAGTTATTGTATATATTTAGATCTCGTCATTGTTACTTCATTCTGTTATACGATTAGAGTGTAGGATAACCAACGATAGATTGTGTGATCTTGTGTCCGTGAATGCAGATCGGTTTGGAGTGTTAGTTTTTGTGCTGAATTGTCATATTCCATTAGTGGTTCTATAGTTATATATTGATGTGATTTCTTCATGCTCATTTACCTTGATCTAACTGTCGGTTTGGAAGTGGAGAAGGAGGTTTTATAGTTTCATGAGTAGGTTTCATGCTTAAGTTATTGTATATCTTGAGATTTCTTCTATGTTACTTCATTCTGCTATAGGATTAGAGTGTTGGTTAATCGACGATAGATAGTGTGATCTTGTGTCCGTGAATGCAGATCAGTTTGGAGTGTTACTTTTTGTGATGAATTGTCTAATTTTTTCATTTTTGTTTTTGTTTAGACCATAAATTTGGCGGCTATTTGCACTCCAGCGGATTACAATACGCGTCCTCTTGATACTATCTACAGCAATTTCATTGATGCACTTCCTGTGGTATGTATTGCATCTTGTTTATATATTTTATAGACAGTTTGATGGTCTGCCAATACTACTGTTGTTGAGGCAAGATTGTGTGATAATTTATGCCCCCTTCATTCTACAGGTTAAGTACTGCTCTGAGAACAACAAGAGGCTTATTCACTTCTCTACGTGTGAAGTATATGGGAAGACAATAGGTAGCTTTCTTCCCAAAGATAGCCCCTTACGTCAGGTAAGGTTCAGATCACTGGTTGTTTGTTCATTTGATACAGTTAAATGTGCTATAAGTTTTATAGTTGGTTACAATTTCTCAGCTTTCTGGTTTTCTATCCAAACTCTTACAACTTCATATTCTAAGGTTAAACTTTTTAACAAGCGGAATTATCATTATTTAAGCTCTTTAATTGATGGTGATGGCTTTTGTTTCAAACCTGGCCATGATCATACTCGAGATGTAATGTTAATTGGATCAAGAAGTTTGAATTGTGCTTGTTGTTTTAAGTTGTAAAAAGTGGAAATATAATTTTTTAAGCTAATTTAAGTTGTTGATGCTGGTTTTTGTTTTAAACTTGATTATCATCACACTTGGTTGTAATGTCAGTTGATATCATGTTAATTGGATCAGCCAGTCAGGAAGTTGGAATTGTGCTTGTTGCTTTGGTAGTGGAATTATATATGGGGGTTAACCATTAAGTTTAACATGCCAAAGGCTGAATAAGAGTATTCTGTTTGGTGGCATAGGTTTTGAGTTCACATTCAATGTTGTTTGCATGCAACACTCTGTCCAGTTATCATATTGTATCTTAGGGCTGCCATCCTTGCTTAATTATATGTGATGGGGTTTTAAATTTGAAATTTCTAATTTCATGATTACTAGAGTTGCGTTGACATCTTGCTGATCATCTTTTCACCTTAGTTTGTATAGCTTTGTTCTGAACTGTATAGACATAGTAGAAGGTTAAAACTGGAGCTTGCTCTTATATGTAATCTGTTTGTCTATTAGATTGCATCTTGCTGTATTTGTCATCTCCATTATCTGGAATTCTTAGTTTTCTCTTTACATTTTTCTTTTTCACTACAATAATTTTTTTGAAGTGAATCTTGATCAACTAATTTTTTTTGGATGATAATGCGTACAGGATCCTTCTTACTATGTTCTCAAAGAAGATACATCCCCCTGCATATTCGGCTCAGTTGAGAAGCAGAGATGGTCATATGCATGTGCTAAACAATTGATAGAGAGGCTAATATATGGTAAATAAACAAACTGAAGCCTCATTCTGTTTTATTTATTACACCAACACTGGCATGCTCACTGACTTTTTTCCTTTTCCCCCTAAAAGCTGAGGGTGCGGAGAACGGTCTTGAGTTCACCATAGTAAGACCTTTCAACTGGATTGGACCTAGGATGGATTTCATTCCTGGAATCGATGGTCCCAGTGAGGGTGTTCCAAGAGTTCTGGCGTGCTTTAGCAATGTTAGTAATATTTCCTCTTAAAATCAGAGTTTTGAATCGCTTTAATTTACTTCCAACTTTCTGGAATATTATTTACTAATGATTTTTTCTTTTCTTTGTTTCCAGAACCTCTTGAGAAGGGAGCCTCTGAAGCTTGTGGATGGTGGTGAATCACAAAGAACCTTTATTTACATCAAGGATGCTATTGAAGCTGTTCTTTTGATGATTGTATGCTAATCTTCTCTCTTCAACATATAGTCATATGGAATATCTTGTTTTCTGAAATGTTGGTAATCTTGCCTATTGATCTACTTATCAGGAAAATCCAGCTAGAGCTACTGGCCATATCTTCAATGTTGGCAACCCTAACAATGAAGTTACTGTAAGACAACTTGCTGAAATGATGACTCAGGTGTGTTCATATTATTTATCAGTTTGACTTTCATAATTATTTGAGAGTATACCCGGCAATCATGACTCATTCATCAAGAAATAAGTTGATCTGGGAAAAGAAGATTTAATTACGGGTCAATTTGGGTCTGCTAAAATCGTACAACAGGAAAATTTGGGTTGCCTAAAATTACACAACCGGACAATTGGGTTGCCTAAAACTACACAACGGATCAATTTCAGTCTACTAAATTATCAACAGGTCAATTTTAGTCACTATTACAAACCTTGCTTGCTCAAAATAGGTCAAAATGGACGAGCACCACCCACCATCCGTTTTGACCCGAGCCAAATTGATAATTATAAAGCAGCCCTTTTCTACCGGATCGGTTTGTTTTTAACCCGTTTTGAGTTTTGACCCGAACTCATTTGGTTAGAATCGGTTACTCAACCTTACCTGACCGCCCATTTTGCCAAGGCTTATTCGAGGGGCGGAATGGAAACTTACTAATAAATAAAACTCGTGTTAAGTTTGTTCCATGGATTACAAGTATTCTCTTGGTTTGGATAGGTGTATTCAAAAGTAAGTGGAGAAGATGCAATAGAGACCCCCACCATTGATGTCAGCTCCAAAGAATTTTATGGTGAAGGCTATGATGACAGTGATAAAAGAATTCCAGACATGACCATCATAAACAAACAACTAGGTTCTATTCTCTTCTCATTATCTACAATCAAACTAAACTTCTTATTCACAACGACTTAATTCTCACACGCATAAGTCATTTTGCATGAATGCCAGGTTGGAACCCTAAGACGTCGCTTTGGGACTTGCTGGAATCCACACTTACATATCAACACAGGACATATGCCGAAGCCATCAAGCAAGCAATCGCAAAACCATCAGCAAATTAAGCACAAAAAAGTAAGGTTTCTAGTTCTGCATCTGCCGCTTTGGTTCTTTCTCATAGTCGTCGTATATCTATCTGGTTCGGGTTCAAGTTTGTTCATCATATATACACAACGTTATCTTTCTACCATACGTATGTGAGCAGTAGGTCAACAGTTGCTATGAAATTTGTACTTGTAATGTCTAAGGAATTCTGCCTTTGGATGACCATCTGGTTGAATACCAAATTTTCCTTTGCTTGTACTGTTTTGTGTTGTATTCTTTTGTTTAGAGGTGTTGTTTGTGCTATAATTTATTATTTATTTGTACTCCTTCAGCTAAGTGTCTCTTGGCAACTATTTGGTTCAGTTAAATTCAATAAAATTGAAACATGATTTTTGTTTCAAACATAGTTGGTTTGTAAAATTTAATTGAATTTCTATAATCGACATTTTCTTTATACTGGGTTCCGTTATGGACTCATCAGGGAAGTGGCTTTAACTCTTGATCGGTGAGACATGAGAAGTGCTAGCACTTCCGTTCTGCATTTATAATGAATTGTTGAGGCTCTCGTGAATGATATGCAAGGCTGGCTTGTAACTCAAAACGATTCAACATAAATAAGTAGACATGATTTTCAAACACGTCACAATCTCCTACAGCCAATGCATGCGCCTCCTCGTGCATTGTTGCACATCCATGACAATACCCTGAAATACAGTCTTCGTTTTGGCAATCGGTTGAAAGTGAGACTCATAAGACTTTTTGATCGCCTAGGCCGATTGTGTGAGAGATACATCAATATAACAACATATGTAATGTTTTGAAACAAAAGTTGGTATTTATAGAGGAGAGCTAAGGGTTGTTCAATGTTCTTTAAGTTTATAAACACACGAGAAGATCTTAGTGGTTGGATGGTTAATAGATATATTGAGAAAGTAAGGGGAATATGACATATCTATGTTACACCTCTTCCTTTTGCATAGTTTGTGTTTATGTCAAGACTCGAGACAACTTTACACGAGGGGCGAGGGACCCTGGTTCGGAAAGTGTTGTCTTGTCATCCGTATCCAAATAGTCACCTGCCTTATGCACACGGTCCTTCATTCTCGAAGGTCCGGAAGGTTTACCACTCGACTCTACTCAATTACTTTTCAACTTTTTTTTACTAATAGTAACAATGCATATTACCTAATTGTTGTTATGATCAGCAAAAAGTGATTTATCATTTCTTATAATTCTTCAAGCACGTTTCTATATTAAGAGAAGAAGTTTACACAGCTAACACACCTTTTCATTTAAATGGGAAAAAGTTGTTGTCAAAGGTGAACAAAGATCTACAATATTTTAAAATCATTTTGTATCAATTTTTTTTGCAAATTTTAGATGTGATATTTAATTTTCACTAAAATAGAATCCAAGCAGTTGCCTTTTTAGCAATTTTTCCTTCTAATTTATCAGAATTAAAACATTAGTTTATGTATTTAACAAAAGTAGAACTTTGATTGTAATAAAAGTTAAAATCTTGTGTTGCCAATTACAAGTTATCTGATTTGAAATCTTTATATATTTCTTTAATAGTGGATAAGACCTCCATACAAAAACTTTATCCTAACAAATCCGATGTCGGACACATTTTCCGTTAGGAGGTTCCACCACGTCGAGTTCTGGTGTTCCGACGCGACGAACGCCTCTCATCGCTTCTCGTGGGCTCTCGGTATGCCCATGATCGCCAAATCGGATTTGTCAACCGGAAACACGACCCATGCATCTTACGTTCTCCGGTCCGGCCAACTATTCTTCCTTTTCACCGCTCCTTACGCCGCCACCATCTCCGCCACCGCCACCACATCCGCCACCATACCCACGTTCTCCCACACCGCTTGCCGCGCCTTCACCGCCTCTCACGGACTCGCTGTCCGCTCAATTGCCATAGAGGTATGTGTTACATTGGTGTAACTAAACCATGCATTTGTGTTTTAACTAAGAGGTGTAAATGAGTTAAGTTGGGCTCGAGCTCGAGTTATTATACATATGATCATATTTATTATATAAAGTAAAATCATGATCTTTATATAAAATGATAGGCTTGTTTAGTTTTGCGAGCATAGTGTAGCTTGGTTTATGAAGCTCATCTTAGCTTGTTTATTAAACTAGCTTTATTTGCGCTCGAGCTCATTTCAATTATACTTGATTCAAGCTTTCAACACGTAGATTTCAAGTATCTCATGAGCGGCTATACTTTTTAAAACTTATTTTATCTGGTTACAAATAAACTTCTAATCATGAAATGAATCTTTTCCTTTTTTCCTTAACTAGGTCGAAGACGCGGCACTTGCCTACTCCATAAGTGTATCCCGTGGCGCCAAACCCTCCTCGCCTCCGGTCACCCTAGGTGAACCCAAAAACGTCGTCGTTGTAGCTGAGATCCAGCTCTACAACGACGTTGTTTTACGTTACATTAGTTACAAAAACCCCAACATCTCAACCTCCACCACTTTCTTACCAGGGTTCGAACCAATCGAACCCACTTCCTCGTTCCACCACCAAGACTTAGGTATCCGTCGTCTCGACCACGTGGCGGTCAATGTCCCGGACCTCACCCCCGCGGTCAACTACCTAAAAACATTCACCGGATTCCACGAATTCGCGCAATTCACCGCGGATGAAGTCGGGACACACGAGAGCGGGTTGAACTCGGTGATCCTGGCTAACAACAACGAGTCGGTCATACTCGGGATCAACGAGCCCGTGAACGGAACAAAGAGGAGTCAAATACAAACATATTTGGATCACAATGAAGGCCCCGGGGTTCAACATTTGGCATTGGAGAGTGAAGACATATTTGGGACTTTGAGAGAGATGAGACGGCGGAGCGGTGGTGGTGGGTTCGAGTTTATGCCGCCACCGCCACCGACGTACTACCGGAATTTGAAGAAGAGGGCTGGAGATGTGTTGACTGATGAGCAGATGAAGGCTTGTGAGGAGTTGGGGGTGTTGGTAGATAGAGATCATGAGGGCACTTTGCTTCAAGTTTTCACTAAGCCTGTGGGTGATAGGTAGGCATACATACATACATACACACACACATACATACACACATACACACATACACGCGTACACGCATACACGCACGCACGCACGCACGCATGCACGCATAGCATACATGCATATACATGCATGCATCATGCATACTGAACATGTTTTTATGTTTTGTGCAGGCCAACAATATTCATAGAGATAATCCAAAGACTAGGGTGCATGTTAGCGCATGATAGCATTAAAATGCACCAAAAACCAGGATGTGGTGGTTTTGGTAAAGGAAACATTTCAGAGCTCTATAAATGTGTTGAGGAGTATGAGAAAACATTTGAAAGACACGTCAGCACCTCTTAAAAACATTATTTGACTTTTATGGTCAAACTTGTTATTTGCCAAATCTCATGTATCAAGATTCAAGATTCAATAATTGGGTTTTTTATACTTTCATCTTGTAACTTGTAAGCAGGTAGATTTAGGTTGGTTTTAATATATACTATAAGAATGAAAGTATTTTAATAAAAAAAACAATTTTATGTATTAACTCTATTGTTTATGGGTTTTAGGATTTTCATATTCTAATATAAATGTATAATACATGTGGTGGTTGAGTTGGATACTTGAATGTATGAAGAATAAGATAAGTTTCTCTTTTATTTTTCTCTAAATTTACAATACGTTATTGGGCACGACTTACACTATGGTTTTATCAACTTTGTAACTCGTTTGGAGGTGGGGGTACTTTTCAAAATCCTATCCATATTTTTGACGCGATGAAATGAAAGTTTTGTTGAAATAAAATATGGTAGCATATTAAATCTCTATCTGATATCTGAAGTGAAAGACTTTAGTTTTCTCGTCATATTTGTATAGTTCCTTGATCAAGTATTTTCTTAGAGTAAAGTTGAAGTCCTTATCGACTAGTGTGACCGCGTCCTCTTATGAGGAGTCATAACCACCATGTTCCCTTAAAACCTGGTAGTGAGTTGTCTGTCAATGTAAGATCCTACAAATACGACCACATCCAAAGAACTGAGATTGAAAAACATGTCAAGGAGATGATGTTAAGTGATATTGCTCATACAAAGTGTGAGTTCTTAATTTCTTATGCCTCTCCCATTTCACACATTTTCAATTTAAATTTTCATTTTGAACTCTATGGGTATGAAGAATATACATATTAAGCCTTATGGTTTGGTTTGAATTCTACTCAACCATAAATTACACAACTGGGTTTTGAGTTTAGGATAACCAACGTTTTTACTTTGGTTGATGTATTAATAAAAACCTTAGTAAGAGACTAAATTTTAAGGCTAATATATGCAATTTAATAAGGATCCTAATATAGAGACACCCATCAGATAAATCGACACCCTCTTATACGCCGCGTATGGGTCATACGCGGCGTATAGGGTCGATTACACGAAAAACGAGAAAAATTCAGGGGGCTGTCAGAGAGCTATACGCCCTATATAGCCTTATACGACCCCTCTATACGACACATATATGGCTATACGACGCGTATAGCGAATTTCGACACTGACTACGAGGAAAAATTCAGGGGGCTTTTAGAGAGCTATATGACACATATAGCCCCATACAACACATATAACCCTATATGACCCCCTTGTACGACGCGTATAAAGCTATACGACACGCATAGAAATTTTAAGGTATTAATTTAAAATATTAGGGTGTATCTCTAACCGGAACCTTTTAATATTCTGCAAGAGAAGAGAAAGTTAAGATAAAGCAATTAATAATGGCGGGAAACATCAGACCGAAGATAAAAGAGCCATTTTCATTCATCACCAGAAGATCCACAATAATCCACCTGGGTTTATCAAACCCTAAACCCCTGTTCCTTCAAATCTTTCCTCTGATTCTCACTCAATACTCCAGAATCATGAGAATTTGTTACAAATTAGCTTCTATTTATTCATATTCATTCAATTAGGGTTAGGGTTTAACAAATTCTCATACTTCCAATCAACATACCGAAAATGGGGAACAAAATCACCGACGAACTGATCACAATGGTCCAATCCATCGTAGGTCAAGATTATTCCAAAATGGATGTTGTCAGAGCGCTTCACATGGCGAACAATGACGCCACTGCTGCAATCAACATCATCTTCGACACCCCTAGTTTCAAACGATCGGAACCCCCAAAAAGCCCTAGGGTTTCAACTCGTGATGCTGCTGGAAACGCACAAGGTGCCGTTGGGAGCTCAAAGAGGAACAGTGTTAATCGTGTTGTAGATGATGGACCGAGTATAAGCAGTTCAGTGGGGATTGAAGGTAACAGGGGAAACGACGTCGTTGGTGATCTGGTTGGGAGTAGTAAGTGGTGGTTTGTGGGATGTTCTGAAGTGGTGGGGTTGTCTACTTGTAAAGGGAGTAAGATAAAAGCTGGTGATCCTGTGAGTTTTACGTTTCCGCCTGAGAGATTGTTGACGGGCCCCTCGCCGGGGAAATTTGGTGGCGGTGGTCGGGGAAGGCAGCCCGCTGCTGCGTGTTCAGAGATTGTGAGGTTTTCTACATTAGCTTCTGGGGAGGTATATGCCTGATGTGGTTTTATATTTTTTTCTGTTATATGGTTGAGTGCTATGAACAAACAGTCAAGAATTATGGAGGTTGTATGCAGTTTAGTTTAGTAAGGTGCAAGGAAGCATTAGGGAAAACTTAATTAGATTATACAAAGATTCTTGAAGAACATCACTTGTATGAATTATGATCTTCCCAGTAAGCAGTTTGAGATTGCTTATTCATGTTTCGTAGTTCTCTTCTTTGCGAGTTTAAAATTACAAGTTTATCCTTTGGGTGAAATTAGGTAGTCAAAGGCTGGGTGCACTGAGCACACCCGAGACAAGCAAGACACACGGTATTCCAGACCAATTTTTAGATGTTTAGGCTATTAGGCTAATTCAGACTGGTTTAACTGTTTTAGGCTAGTCTAGACTGTTTTTGGCTAGCCAAGACAGGTTTTTTGCAGGTTCAAGCCTGCTTTTTTGAATTATTTTTGTGCCTGCGCACGCAATGCGGTTTTGCTGCGCCTTGCTTGGGCTTTTAGGCTGTGTTTTTGGCGCCTTTGGCTACTATGTGGTGACATAAGTGATTTTTTAGTAAGCTGAGTGCCTGAGCATGTACTTCTATTTATATGTTATAATAAATGCTTCAGATGATCATACTGTCCATCACCAAAATTTTGTGATGCGAGTTTGTTAAAGTACACGTGTTCTTCATTTAATTAAATTGTAAAGCTGATGTTGATCATGTGCAGATTGGTAGGATACCAAACGAGTGGTCTAGATGTCTTTTGCCCCTTGTTAGAGATAAGAAAGTTCGAATTGAAGGTTTCTGTAAATTTGCTCCTGATAAGTTGGGACTTATGGATACCATTAATCTTTCTGTTAGGTATGCAAATGTTGTATTTTATTGGCATAAGAGTTTGATGATGATGCCATATTTAGGTTAGAATTTAGATTAACAATCTATTTGATTTTTTTCAACAGTGTGTACATTAATAGTTCCATTTTACACAAAAGTCATCAGACCTCTCTCAAGGTACCCAACACTTCGAGCGATGAAACCTCCATACATCCCCTTCCAACTTTGTTTCGGTTACTTGGACTTATTCCCTTTAAAAAGGTATTTTTTTTTAAATTTATCATTAATAAGAATTTTATATATCAAAAAAGATAGTGAAATTGTAATTCTTGATTGTTTTAATTGTAATTAGGCAGAATTTACGCCTAGTGACTTGTATTCAAGGAAAAGACCTTTAGATGTAAAGGTATGCTTTTTTTGCATCATCTAGTTATGTTTACAAGATATGGCTTTTTATAGTTGTACATAAACAGGATAGCTCTGGTGTTTCTGCTCGATTGATTCATTCCAGCAAAATTAAGGACTCATCTTCAAATGGAAGTGAAGTTGAAAATGAGCAGATAATCTCAGATAATGATCTCGACAATATTGTTGGTGTTTCAAATGGTTCTGAGTTAGAGGTATTATTTTTGATTTTATAATATAATGATTATCATAGCGACTTTATGCATTACAATTTATCTGAAACGTATAAAAATATAATTTTGTTTTAGGAAATGGAATCTCCTAGTGCTTTGTTGTGTGATCTTCGCCCCTATCAAAAGCAAGCACTTCATTGGATGGTTCATTTGGAGAAGGGACCTTGCATTGATGATGCAGCTACAACTCTTCATCCATGTTGGGATGCTTATCACCTTGCAGACAAGTATATCTTTTTTCGTGCAAAATGGGTGGCGGGTGGGTTAACATGGAAAAAGGGGGTTGGGATGGGTTGACCTGCAATTTGTTTGTTGATATTTTTCAAATAGGCAATGCATTAGTTATTGTTACAATGCTATGATAGTTATAAATTTAAATCTTGTATAAGGTGATTTTTTTACATAAATAACACACTCGACGACTACAATAGTACAATTCTTATTTTCTTTGCCGTTTGCACCATTTGAGATTAAACATAATCCAAATCAACCCATTTAAAAATAAGCAGGTCCAAGTTGCTAATCATATATTTAGGTCATATTGCACTGCTTGATAGCTATTTCGTTGCATCAACTATATTATGTATTTTACCTTTTCTTTTGTTACTTTCATGCAGGAGGAAGTTCATAGTTTACGTGAATGCATTTTCAGGAGAAGCCACAGTAGAATTTCCTAGCACCCTTCAAATGGCAAGAGGAGGAGTATGTTTTTAACTTAAATTGATGTCTGCTTGCCAAATCAATTCATATATATCCTTTCAAAGTTTAGAAGTTTCATATTCATCCTTCTAAGTTTCATCATATTGTTTTTACTCCTTTGAAACACTAAATACCACATTGACCCATTTCGCAATAAACAAAATAAACCATTTACTTCTAGCAATGTTATTTCTATGAATCATCTTAGCACATTTCTATGAAATGTGTGACTATGATAGTATTTTAGTGTTTTGAAAAGGTTAATATTACATTTTGAATTTAAAAGGGGCATATATGAAATTTTATAAACTTTAAGAAGGATAGATGTGTGTGTGTGTGAAATTACCTCTTGTTTGTTATGTTTTATACATATTACATAGATGTAGGAATAATTTGTGCTGACAATACATATGAAGATTTTGGCAGATGCAATGGGGCTTGGAAAAACTATAATGACAATATCACTTCTTCTTGCTCATACTGAAAGAGGAGGCTCATTGGATAGTGAAAATAATGAAGTGGGAAATGGCTCAGATCAATCTTCATCATCTCCGAAGAAAGTAACCAAATTTTCTGGTTTTGATAAGCTTAGAAAGCAAAAGCAGTTGCTTATTGGTGGAGGGAATTTGATCATATGTCCTATGACCCTTATAGGCCAGTGGAAGGTAAAACCCTGTATGTTTACACTAAGGTGGCAATTTTGACCTGCTTACATGTGGGTTGATTTGGGTTGTGTTTTATTTAGAACTTGTCAAACAGGAAATTGGCCAAATGGCTTGAACAAATTAAAAGTTTGCCCATTTTATCTTGTAATAATATTTCTTAAATCATAATCAAAATGTTATTTATTAATAAAGAAGTGGTAAACATGTTTATTGGTCAATCCCCCCCCCCCCCCTCTCTCTCTCTCTCTCTCCAAATACTACAAAGTATAATTAACCCATTTAACTCAGAATAGTTTTGAACCATTGTTCAACCCTTATCTTGCCATTTCTTGTTTACACTATTAAGGTTATGAATTACAGAACTTCTTTATCAATATGAGCTCAAAATTTAAATTCTTGTCGATATTTCTAATAGGCAGAGATTGAAACTCACGCTGAACCTGGGTCTTTGTCTGTTTATGTTCATTATGGACAAAGTCGGCCAAAGGATGCCAAGATATTAGCTCAAAGTGATGTTGTGTTAACCACATATGGAGTTGTAGCTTCAGAATATTCATCTGAGGTAACTGAGTTGTTTCATTCTATAATTAACTCTCATTAATGTGATTTTTCTAAAAATATATTTTTGTTATACATGTGTTTGTTGTAGAATGCTGAAGAACGTGGGGGGCTTTTTTCCGTGAGGTGGTTTAGGGTGGTGCTTGACGAGGCACATACCATAAAGTCTTCTAAAAGCCAAATTTCCATGGCAGCAGCTACCCTTGTTGCTGATAGGCGATGGTGTCTTACGGGTACCCCTATCCAAGTATGATTGTTTTTTATTAATATAGTTTTTTGAAACCTTTGCCTGAACGAGTCATTTTAGTACAAGTCAAAACAGGTTGGGTACTTGGGACAGGTTGATCGACAGATGTTTTTTTTCCTCCAAATTTTTTAGTTTTATAAATAACTAATGTGTTACATATGATTAAAACTACTATGTTATGAACATAATGGATAATATATGCGGAGGCAACTCAATATACGTTGTTTGCATTTGAATACATGTTGCGATCTGTTTCTTTTCTAGCTGAAATTTCAACTTTACTTACTTGACCAATTTACCTGTTTCCATGACAGTTGTCATCTCTCACCGTGTTATGGAATTTGTTTCTTGATAAATCTTTTGCTGTTTATGTACGCGCGTGTGTGTGTTCTTTTTGTTTCTAGTTATACCAGTTTTAAGGTCTTGTTAATGTTTTGGTATTGTTTGGTACTTGGTAGATGCTATGCCCATGTGTAATAACTTATATATATGTATCTTTAATATCTATTCCAGGTTATAACAATATAACTTTCATAATTTGTTTCAGATTTTCTGACATGTTTTTATACAGAATAATTTGGAGGACCTTTTTAGTCTTCTTAGGTTCTTAAGGATTGAACCATGGGGAAGCTGGTCATGGTATGTTTTGGTTTCCTTTCATCATAAAGATATGTCTAATTTTACGTTACAAGTTTGTTATGGATATATCAAATAGTTTATGCTGCTAGCTTCAAACGTTCTCTCGAACTACATTTTAAATGCACAAGACCCATCTAAACCATTTATTCCAGTTTTTGGAATATTGGATTATGAATGATATAATATAGTTTTTGTAATCATATCCGACATGCTACATGTTAATTATGAAGTTCAATTTTTTAATCAAAAAGCATTTCAAGCCAACCAGCCAAACTTGACTCTAGTAGTCATGATACCTTCATATTTTATTTAAATAGGTGGAACAAATTAATTCAGAAACCTTTCGAGGATGGCGATGAGAGGGGCTTAAGTTTGGTTCAGAACATTTTAAGGCCAATAATGCTCAGAAGAACTAAATTCAGCACTGACAAAGAAGGCAGGTAAGGAACTTTAAGCATGATTTGTTTTTATTTATTGCCTTTAGTTTTACTTTTTATTCTTTATGGAGTATTCTCTTGATTTCTTTTATGGCAGGCCTATATTAGTTCTTCCACCTGCTGAGATGAAGGTAATATATTGTGAACAAACCGAAGCTGAAAGGGATTTTTATGATGCTCTATTTAAGAGATCCAAGGTATTTTTATCAATTGGTAATATTTGTAGTCTTGATCATGCATCATGACTAACTCATAGTCTATTCGGCTGTAATCTTTAAGGTGAAATTCGATCAATTTGTTGAGCAAGGGCGGGTTCTTCATAATTATGCTTCCATTTTGGAATTACTCTTGCGTCTTCGTCAATGCTGTGATCATCCTTTTCTTGTTATGAGGTAGGAAACAAACATTACATGCTTTTGGCATTACATTATATATATCTTTATAAAAAGTATTTATACTATCAAAACATGAAAAATATCATATTTGTCCATTTCATAATAATTCAAATATTTCAGTTATTTATAATCCTCTGTTTTACTGAATAAACAATTAGAAAATTAACATTACTACTAGGAATCATCTAAGTATATATTGTTTTTTTTAATATATTATCCTGTGAAGGGTGTTGTAAGTAACTAATTTTATTTCGTTTACAATAAGAATGTGTGAAAATAAACCCAACTACTTATAACAGTATATTTTACTTAATAAGCAAATATGTAAAGAATGTTTTCATTGTTTATTCAGTGAAACAGGCTTTTTAAGTGACTGGCACTATATTTCATTACTATAATATGTGTAAATATGATAGTCTTTTGAAATATATACAGTGTATATATGTATGTGTGAAATTTGGAATTTTTAGGATGTATATGAAGTTATCCATTTTCTACTTAATCTGTAAACTCACAATTTGTATTGCTCTGTTTAACCAATCTGTAATTCTTGATGAACAATGATTTTGACAGTCGAGGTGATACTCAAGAGTTTTCAGACTTAGGTAAATTGGCAAAACGTTTTCTTAAAGGTGGTAAGGAAGCGATGGAAGAAGGTAAAGAAATGCCTTCTAAAGCTTATATACAGGAAGTTGTGAAAGAGTTGCAAAAGGGGGAACAGGGAGAATGTCCTATTTGCCTTGAAGCTTTTGAGGATGCGGTTTTGACACCATGTGCTCACCGCTTATGTCGTGAATGTCTTTTATCAAGTTGGAGAAACTCTAATTCAGGCCTGTGTCCTGTTTGTAGGTATCTTTTATTATGAACTTCACTTTTTTTCTCTGCATAGACCATTACGTTTATAAGTTTTTAGACGTGGTAATTCTCAACCCAGTTGGGCTTTATTATATCTTAAACGGATGTATTTTGGTTGTGCTTATCTCAAATGGGTTGAACAGGTGACAGGTTGACAGTCAAACAAAGTGTATTCATAATGCATGCGTCTTAAATCGCTTTATTAAGAAAGATGGTGGGTGTTTGGCATTGCGAATAAAAGTGATTATGTGGTGTGTAATAAAGGAAATGGTTGTAGCAAAACGAGCTGTATAAGACGCTATTTGGGTGTGCTTTTGTATGAAGTTGTGATAATCAGATAATAAGATGAACTGCTATGTTTTTTTGGCAAGTACAGCCAGTTTAGCAACCGACATGTACAATGACTTCTAATATAACCATGTAATCAAAATATGTTTTGCAGCAGGTGCTACTAAACTAATTCTCCAAAACTGATTAATATACTATGCCCAATTACTACAAACTAATTACCTGCAACATAAAAGCACAGTAATCGTGTAATCAGTTTCAAAAGGCAATGGCACCCACCCACCTTGACTATCATTGTAATTGTATATATTTTTAATTATCATTAGCTCATTAATTATCCATAATTGTTTTTTAGATATAGGCCAAGAAAAGTGATTGCTGTTCAACACAACCTGACTGTCCTCATTTTAGATCTTACTAAAAAAACCTGTTCAAACCCGAACCTGGGTTAGGTTGTTGGTCTTGTTTTTTACCCCGTAATTTAACACAGTTATGTCTATTTGGCAGAAAGACGGTGAGCAAACAGGAACTAATTACAGCACCAACCGACAGTCGGTTTAGAGTTGATATTGAGAAAAATTGGGTGGAGTCATCAAAAGTTTCTGCATTGTTGCGTGAATTAGAAAGTTATCGTTCATCGGGATCCAAAAGCATTGTGTTTAGTCAGTGGACTGCCTTTCTAGACCTTTTACAGATTCCCCTTTCAAGGTAATCATCAAAGTTATGAAATTTGTAAACTTTTATCCTTGAAAAAATAATTACCAAATTGGGTTTTGGGGTTAAGTAATATCTGTAAAACATGTGTTTAGGAATAACATCTCTTTTGTTCGCCTGGATGGGACTCTAAATCAACAACAACGTGAAAAGGTCATAAAGCAGTTTTCAGAAGAAGGCGATATTCTGGTGAGTTGCTATAACAAAAAAAAAACGCATTAATTTCATCTATGTTGTTCTAAATTACATAATATCATATTTACTCATTTCATAGTATATAAAGTAAAATTGATTACTTATAACACTCTGAACAAACAATTCATTACTGTGAATTATCTCGCGCATAATGTTCTTTTAGTGAAACACACTGTCATAGGTAACTTTGTTTTATTTACTATGAAATGGGTAACTATCATATTTCTAGTGTTATGAAATGGTAAATATGATATTATGAAATTTAGAAGGCTATATATAAAGGTCTAAACTTTTTGAAGGAATCATTGGTTGTATGTCATGTATCATGCATTTCAATAAATTGTGAGCTTTGTTAAGTTTTTTTTTTTTTTTTTACCATTCTCTTTTAATGTTTGTAGGTATTATTAATGTCATTGAAGGCTGGAGGAGTTGGAATCAACCTTACAGCAGCTTCTAATGCATTTGTTATGGTACTCATGCATTTTTCCTGTGTACTTATTATTGTACCAACATGATTAAAAGTTGGAAATTTGTTTTTATTTCTGGTAATTATAATTTTTGTTTTAACATAGGATCCATGGTGGAATCCTGCTGTTGAGGAACAAGCTGTCATGCGCATCCACAGGATTGGACAAACAAAAAGTGTTTCAATCAAACGTTTTATCGTGAAGGTATATCTTAAATTTCAGTTTTATACACTTTTTTTAACACATGAAAGCTTGAAATAACATATGTTTGTGTTTTCAATTGATAAGTGTTTGACAAATACAAATCATTTAAGAAAGATGTAAACAAATAAACAAAAAGTTATTTCTCGTGAATGTGAAATGGGGGTAAATAGGTAATTTAGTTTACCATTTGATATACTGTTTTGTTGCAGCTGGTATGAAACTCATTATCAATGTTTTAAAACACGCATCCAAACATCACGTCATAAGTTTAGTTTAGGATTAGATTTTATCAACTTTTAAGACTGATTAAAATGTAGGGTACGGTTGAGGAAAGAATGGAGGCTGTTCAAGCGCGTAAACAAAGGATGATTTCTGGGGCTTTAACAGACCAAGAGGTTCGAACAGCACGTATTGAGGAACTTAAGATGCTTTTTACTTGAACCCACCAATCGGGTCTGATTTGTTTCACATCTAGCAACCCGTTTGGGTCTAGACGCACCAATCATCCAGCTCTTGGTCAACTGTTGTTGACCTGGCATGGTTTGCTGATTTAGCACGCACACAGACAGACAAGCCTGGTAAGTGTAATTGTTAACCATTATACAAAGCGATTGTAATTTAGTTATAGTTTCGAAGGTTAGTTCTGTGTAATATTTACACCTCATCCTTTTTGGTTTTAAATTGTGACATGGTTAAGATAAATGTAATTCTTGATGATTTTGAAGTAAAAGTTGCTTTCATGATACACTAAGATGTTATCAACTCATATTGTGGGTTGTCTTTCTTCATATAAGACGGTTCATATTGAGGTTGTGTGGTTTGATTTTGTGTTAGTACTTTTTTCATCTTACTTTAAAGTCGTCAAATTGAGGTTGTGTGGTTTGATTGAACTTGTGCATAATGGTTGGTTTTTGGTGCTCGTTTTACAATGATGGTTGAAGCAATAACCTTGAGCATCTTATCTTACTATTACAATTGTCATTGTAACCTTGAACACCAGAATAGGATAGTTATTCTTGAATCTAACCAAAACACTTGGTGACGCTTTGATGCTTGAACGTAAGATTAAGAAAGAGTAAATTACTATTTTCGTCCCTGAGGTTTGACGAAAATCACGGGTTCAGTCCAATAGTTCATTTATAACATTGACAGTCCAATAGTTTTAAGGTTTATTTCAATTGCAGTTCACGCCATTAACACCGTTAAAAATTTCTGTTAAGTTAATTTTAAATGACAATTTTACCCTTGTAATTAATTAATATAAAAAATACTAATATTAATCATCACATCCCATCTTTCTACCCCTCTCTCCCTCCCTCTCTCTATCTTTTTCTCTCTCTAGTCTCTCTTTTATCTCAATATCAAGAAACACCTCTCACTAGCTCCACCCCCAAACCACCTCCAGCCGCCATTCCGACCACCACCACTTCATTCCACCCCCAAATCACCGCCTCCACAACTCATTCCACCCTTAAACTAGATTTACTCGTATAGATCTAAGAACTAAAAATCCAATTTTAGAAACAGATCAGAGGGTCAGAGATGATGATGCTGTGACGGTGATGGTTGTGGTCGTAGGAGGTGGTGGTGCACAATAGTGATAGCGGTGGTTCTTATACCGGAATAAGCAGGAGGCTGAAGATGCAAATGTTTCAGATCTGGAATAGGGTTTCAGTGGTGGTGGTGGTGAGGTCTTCGGCGGGTTTCGGTGGTGGGGGTGGGGTCGCCGGCGGGTTTCGGTGGTGGTGGCGGGGTCGTCGGCGGGTTTCTGTGTTAATGGTGGAGTCGTTGGCGAGTTTCGGTGGTGGTGGTGGGGTCGCCGGCGGGTTTCGGTGGTGGTGGTGGGGTCGCCGGCGGGTTTCGGTGGTGGTGGTGGGGTCGCCGGCAGGTTTCGGTGGTGGTGGTGGGGTCGCCGACGGGTATCGATGGTGGTGGTGGGGTCGCCGGCGAGTTTCTGTGGTGGTGGTGGTGAGGTCGCCGGCGATTTTCAGTGGAGAAGGAGGCTGAAGAGGGTGGTTGGTGGTGGCCGGATTTGGTGGTGAGAGGGAGAATAAAGAAGAGAGAAGATAAAGAGAAAGAAAGAGAAGGAATATGGGTTGGGTGGGGATGGGGATGGGTTTTTAACCAATTCAGGAATACAAATGTCTTTTTACATCATTTAACAGAACAAACACTAACGGTGTTAGTCGTTCTGGTGAAATTGAAATAAACCTTAAAACTATTGGATTGTCAGTGTAATAAATGAAGTATTGGACTGAACCCGTGTTTTTCGTCAAACCTCGGGAACGAAAATAGTAATTTACTCATTAAGAAAAACAACTAAGCACAACATCAAAGGGAAAAATCCGAATGCTTTAATCATTGTATTACTAACCCCAAAAAGGCAACATTGAGGCTATTGTTGTTGCTAAGATCACAAATATCAATCTTTAAATCACTCTGGAAAATGCATCTCTTGTTGGCGCTCATCAGATTAAATAATGTTTATTCAAGAACTTTGTTTGTTGGTTGCAAGTAAACATACATAAGCAAACTAAAATATAATAGTTATTTTCGTATTCCAATCATTTTAGATGTTGGTCTTTATAACAAACCATCTTGGAACCCATGGTCTATCATTACGGTTAATAAAGTTTCGTGGTGGTCATCGATCGAGAGTGGAGCAAAAGAGAGGGCATGAGGATGACTTACATACGTGAAGTGGTTGTTGGCGGAGATTATGTGGTGGTCATCGATCGAGAGTGGCTGAAGTGGAGGTGTCGACGAAAGATGATCACCGACATATGAAAGGTGGGGGGGGGGGGGGGGGGAGTTGAGGTATGTAGGGCTAATAGGGGTAAAGTTGGTATATGTTTCGTTCAACATGTTTTAATCGCTTAATGGTTAAGAAGCAAATTGAACCATTAAGATGCACTCTTTTAACGAACCAAACGCAAATGTCGACCGGTTCAAAGGTAGCCTATGAATGAAATCGTTAAAAACCAATTAAACAATTCCTTAGTTCAAAAAAATAATGTGATTTTCATAGTTTGAGGAGGCAAGATGAATAAGTTTATGAATACGGTTGACAAATTGGATGGTCATTGTGTATTGTGTAGCGCGTCTGACAAAAATCACCATATTAAGTACAATTGTACAAATATGGTTTGCTCGTAGGAAATGAATGGTATGGTATTGATAGTTTTTAGGTCACACTTTTAGTAACAATTGTTAACTCTTTAAACTAAAACCAAACCTAATAGTGATTTGGTCTTGATTTTGTTTCGTGATTAGGTTTAATTAACATTTATAATAGAAAAAATAAATTTAAAGAACTTCAAATAAGTTTTCTTAAATTTTAAAAACGTCTAAATTTATACTTTTACAATTTAAAAAGAATGGATGTTTGTTCGCAGGTAAACATTTAAAATTAAACTTTAACCTGTTTTTTTAAAGGTAACCTTACGTATTATAATTCAAGTTTCCTACATGTTTCATTGAAGTCACTAAATTTTTTTCCTTCTAAAGTCACTTATTTTCGCTAGATGTTTCAATCATATATAATGTTTTTATAAAATGTTTAATTTTTTTTAACAATTAAGTGAGACAAATGTAATTAAGTTATTGTGTTTTAAAAAGAAATATATTCGCTACTACTTCTTACTTCAAGTTAAATGTAAAAAAAATTCACTTATTTGTAAACAAGGCTATCTCTTTTAATAAACGTAAACATTTTAAAAAGTATGATATAAGATTAGGTAAACTTTTCCTATTTGTTTCATAAACTTTAAAAATGAAATTCAAAAACTTTTTTCTGGTGGCTGTGGGGTTCGAACCCACGCGCACTTATGTGCAGAAGATCTTAAGTCTTCCCCCTTAACCTCTCGGGCAAACCACCTTTTTATTAATAAATTTTATTTCTTTATCTAAATTCAAAACAAACACACTTAAATACCCAAATAGAAGCATCCAGAAACTCATAATCATCATATATACCATCTCCTTCATCATCTCCCTCTGCACACAACAAATCAAAACCCTAGATCCATCACCACATAACAAACGAACAACACTCTTAACATCCTCTGCATTGATTTCTTCACTAATGGCGGAGCATTTAGCGTCGATTTTTGGTACCGAAAAGGACAGAGTCAACTGTCCGTTTTACTTTAAGATTGGAGCTTGTAGGCATGGCGATCGGTGCTCCAGACTCCATACGAAGCCGAGTGTTAGCCCTACATTGTTGCTCTCGAACATGTACCAGAGACCTGATATGATCACTCCTGGTGTTGATGCGCAAGGGAACCCTATCGATCCTCGGAAGATACAGGATCATTTTGAGGTACTGACGTTTTGTATCGTGTGGTTAGTTTTTTTTTGGTTTGGTGATGAAGTCTGTGTGATGTTGCTGGTGAGTGTTAGTTTATGGAAGGTGTAAATGTGTAATGGTGTGTGATGAGATTAGTGAGCTTCTACGTGGTTTTAGGATGGATATTGGTTGTTAAATTGGATATAACAGGTCGAAATCTCATTGATCCTCGGAAAATACAGGATCATTTGGAGGTACTAACGTTTTGCGTCGTGTGATTAGTTGTTTCGGTTGATTTGATTGTGTGTTAGGAGTGTGAGGGTTGTGTTGTTTGGTTGATGGTGGTGACCGTTGATTTGGTGGTGAATTTTGTATGTTATTACTGGTAACTGTTAGTTTATGGAAGGTGTTAGGATGTGTGATGAGATTAGCGACTTTCTACATGGTTTTAGGATGGATAGTGGTTGTTAAATTGGAAATAACATGTGGAAATTCCTTCGATCCTTGGAAAATACAGGATCGCTTTGAGGTATTGTGAGTTTTTGGTTAGTTGTTTCGATTGATTTTGCGCTTTGATTGATGATGATTGCGTGTTAGGGTTAGTGACCTCTCATTTGTCATTTTGGTATGGATCACTGGAACTATCGATTTATGGAAGTTGTAATAATATGTGACATGATTAACTTCTACAGGGTTTTTGGTTGTATAATTATTTATTAATTGGGGAATAACTCTGATTTCACTTTCTTCTAGTGCGCCTATGATTAATGATTTTCCGTGGTTAAATTAGCTTGTTTGGTTTAGATTTTGAGTTATTGACACACTGCTTATTAGTCAAACTTATTTATGTTATTATCACATGGTAGTTTTTTATTGTCTTTCGCAATTATGATCATTGTTGCAGTTTCTCTTAAATAAGGTAGACTTCTGTTAACATCAACATTTGGGGATGCTTTAATGTATCATGTTTTGTTGGTGATTGCTATGTCAGTATAATACTCCATCAGTATCATATCAAGGCCTGTGTAGATTGTTAGTAATGTATTAAAATTTGTATCGAGACTTTGATGTTTGAGATTCTTTGATTAAATTTTAGGATTTCTATGAAGATCTCTTTGAGGAGCTGAACAAGTATGGGGAGATTGAAAGCTTGAATGTTTGTGACAATCTTGCTGACCACATGGTAAGTCTCTGATTCTGCATATTTTACATTGTTAAAAACATCGTCTAATGCTTCTTTTATTTTGCTATCAGGTGGGAAACGTATATGTTCAGTTTAGGGAGGAAGAATATGCAGCAAAAGCACTGAAGAACCTTGGTGGAAGATATTATGCTGGTATCCTTTCTGCTTGTTTCATGGATATTTTGAAGATGTTTTTTGTTTTCAACCTTTGTTAATTTGACAAAATTCTGCAGGTCGGCCCATCATTGTTGACTTCTCCCCTGTCACTGATTTCCGGGAAGCTACTTGCAGGCAATATGAAGAAAACACCTGCAATCGGGGTGGTTATTGCAACTTCATGCATCTTAAGAAGATTGGCAGGTTATTTTCATTTCATAGTTCATATCTTGTTTTTTTCTGTCTTAAAAAGACATTATAAAACGTTAAGATTAGGTCAAATGTGAAACAATATAGGGCTGTTTGGAACTTTGGATACACTCTTACAAGTGACTTATTGCGTATTGAATAATCAGAATCACATTATCAGTTTTAATAAGATAGGATGTAGAAGATGGTGTCTGCTTCTGCTTCTGTTGCTTGAAGTTGCAAGTACATATTCAGATTTTGAGTGTTCGGATGAAGAAAAGTGTTTGCTTATGTTAGGGTGATATAAGTTGTTTCATTAAGCACTTTGGGATTGCTTATTTCAAGCTTATTATTCTTGAATTTCAAATTACAAGTTTACCTAAACTGAATTAAGTTGTTTTCAGTAAGGAGGTGATTGGTTTAAAGGTTTAGGAATTAAGGACTGGAAATGGGTTTTTGTTTTTTATGTATACCCATATTTTAATCCCATTTGCAAAACAAACACCTAAGTTGATAAACAGCATCTGCTTATAATCATAATCTTTTTAAATAAGCAATCCCACACCCACCTTAAAACTAAAAGTGTCTTAGATTATGGTAGAAGGATGGGTAAAGTTGTAGCTGGTATGAAACTGATTTTTTGATATCCAAGTAATCAAATAATCAGAATCAGAAACATAATCTGTTTATCCAAACAACAAGAAGTTAGTATTGCGATGTTTATTCACAATAATTAGGCAATCAGTTCAATAATGCAAATTTGAAAACCCTATTTAAAGCATGCATCTGATTTTGCTTTCTTTTTTTCAGGGAATTAAGGCGGCAACTATTTGGTAGGTACAGAAGAAGGCATAGCCGCAGCCGAAGCAGGAGCAGAAGTCCATACAGACATCGAAGCTATGAAGAACGGGGTCATGGGAGCCGTGGTCATAGCCGAAGGTATGATGACAGGGACCGTGACCGTGACCGTGACTACTACTATGATAGTCGGTCTAGAAGACACAGGAGCACTAGCCCACTTCATAGGAGAGAGCGTAGCCGAAGTTCAGAAGGCAGAAAACACCTTAGCCCGGTTAGGGAGGGTAGTGAAGAAAGGCGTGCCAAAATTGAGCAATGGAACAAGCAAAGGGAGCAAGCAAAAGTCAATGAGTTCAATGGGAATGATAATAATAACTATACGGAGAATGTTGATGGATCCTACAATCAGCAGTTTGATCAATATGCGCGCTAAATTGTTATATTTCTGTTGTGCTGGTTAGTTTCCTCTTTCTAACCAACATTCTTAGACTTTTTATAGATAAAGAGGAGATGAGATGATCAAATAGAAAGGGGCTAAAGGTAAAAAGTGCTCGCGTATTCTAGGAGATGGTACATGTTTTCAAGGGGATAAGGGTATTTTTGGGTTTTGATAATTAGAGTTGGCAAAGTGGATGGGGCAGGCAGACCCGTAACGCTTCATATCCAAGTTTTAAAGTTTTTTAATGAATTACATGTTTGCTAAAACATGATTAAATGAATCTAACTTTCAAATAATAATCTAAAACTTGTAAATGGTTTGAGAATTGCCACCTCTAGGTAGGTTTTATTTTTGACTTGAACCACAACAACCATCGTCTCACTGCCATTTACGCTGTGCAGGTGGTGTGCAGGTTTACAGTTCTATGATTTGGATTGTTAATACTTGTTTTCTTCGCGTGTTGTTTTTTACTTATTTTACATGCATGAGTCTGTCATGATGTGTGGCATGCATTGCACTCCCAAAAATTCAATTTGGTTTATAGCAGGTTCATTAATAATT
The DNA here is from genome assembly GCA_025215565.1 of Flaveria ramosissima. Classification (NCBI taxonomy): domain Eukaryota; kingdom Viridiplantae; phylum Streptophyta; class Magnoliopsida; order Asterales; family Asteraceae; genus Flaveria; species Flaveria ramosissima. Next base: position 53,690,643 of record CM046031.1, on the reverse strand, counting down.
AACAATTTACCATTTAATGACGACGATTAAACTTATGAAAATCAACCGCCTCCTAATATCAAACACTTGTAGTGATGAAGTAATGGACACAGAAATTTGATGCATGCATGCATCCATACATGCCTCATTTGTGCATTAAAATGTGCTTTTTGCAGTCAAGGTTCTCTGCGATAATCTCGCCTTGAGGCTGGGTGATAAAAATTTTACATATTCTTGTTTGTTATGATTTGTGTGTTTTTTTCATGATGCTTAGTGAAGTTGATTTTGCAGAGTTAGATTACAGATTTGCAGGTGGAGGATCACCTGCTTCATCTAAACAAGAATAATGATATATTCTGATAATCGCGGGTTACTGTGAATTTTTTTACAGGTGATTATCTGTGGTGGTGTGACAGGAATCTACAGGGAAGATGTGAGTTGCACCTGAATGAAGTTCATATGTAGTGAGATTAGAGATGAGGGGTTGTTAGGTTTAATGGATTTCATTTTATAACTAATTGGTGATTAAAGTAGTAGTCTATGAAGTTTATACAAGTACTTTAGATTTACTTTTATTTGAGAGTTTTGGATGTTGGCTTTGGCTTTGCATTGAATTGGGTTACCATTAAGCATTAAGATTTAACATTTTAACCATTAAGCATTAGGGTTACATTTTACTCATTAAGAGATTATTAACTATTAAGAGATACTCTTAATGATTATTAAAAAGTTACCAAACCGTTCCTTACAATTATAAAAACAATAAGTACTTGTAATTAAGTTTTATAATTGTTTTGTTAACTTACTTTTTAACTGTTCATGTAAAATCCCATAACAGAAAAATGATGGTACAACTGTTTTCTCAAGCTCAAAGTAGTTTGGTGATACAGTAATTAAACTTGCAATGAAGTTCATGAACAAGTATATGGTTCAAAACATTAAAAAGCAATTAGTGAAATGTGTAAACAAGAAAAAGGCATTCACCTTAATCGAAAAGAAAACTGGAATGTTTCAAATGGTGTGAAGAAGTGGCAAGTTGTTTAAAGAAAGGTAAGTACACACTATTTACCTCTAAATTTAATCATGTTATGAGACTAAAGCCCTTACTTTATTTAAAAGTTAAACAAACATACACAAGAATACATGTAATTAACTAAATAAACAAACATGACCATAGTTAATTTACGTTCACTAAAGGTTTTTTTGTCTAACTTACGTTTTTCATTTGAAGATACTTATGTTTTCAATTACTCTGTGATGTACTTTATATTTATTTAAGGTGATTATATATAACACTTATATAAAGAAATGTTTGTTTTTATTTTTTTAATGGTTTGTTTGTGATTATTTGCATACGTTAAGTTGTGTTTAAAAATCATATTGGTGAACAAGTCCAATTCTTGAATGAGCAAGTCCAACACTTAACAAACAAAGAAAGCATAAAAATTTTGATACTGCTGGGACATAATTTAAACCATTTCCAATGCTCAAAACAACCGTTTACAATGCAACAAAATTTCCCAGAAGAAAACAATGACTGATGATGATCTTGTCAAACCAAAAAGATCACAACACCATTTGAAACAGATCTAAATAAAGTCAAAATTTGTCGACAACATACTTAGTATACCCAAACACCAACATAATAATAATAGTATCATCTATGATCGATTGCCAAACTTCTTGCCCTTTTTGAAGTTGGGTTTTGAATTAGCTTGTGGGGTTGCTTGACCACCTTTCTTTCCACCTGCAAACAACAAAGATCATGTTTTAGAAATGAAATCAAGCGGCTAACAACCACTTATTTAAACGATAAAAAGAAGTTAAAACAGCAAAGTTTAACCTGATTTTTGAGGAGTGTTTGATTTTGCATTTTGAGGAGTGTTTGGCTTTGCATTTTGAGGGGTGTTTGGTTTTCCTTTCTTAGCAGGAACCTGCGCCTTGGGTGCGGATTCAGCAGGTCTTTTCGTAGGCTTCACATCCTAATAGTTCAAGAAATTAAAACAATTGTATTACAAAAAGATTCATTAGTGTATATAAAAACCTAAAGAATGTTAACACACTTCATCAAGAAATGACATAAAACTCAAAAAGTAAGTACCTTTTCTTCTTCAGATTCATCTTCATCCATGGAGTCATCTGAATCATCATCAGAATCATCTTCAGAGTCATCTTCAGAATCATCATCGGAGTCTTCTTCTGCAACGGGTTTCTTCAAAGAAGGCTTTGGTTTTCCCTCAAGAGCACCTAAACATAAAGAACAGTTAACACTAGTCATATTAACATTCTAACATCAAACAAGAATACAATCTTGAATCAAACCAACTTAAATGTAATGAAAGTTTTACCATTAGCATTGAAGTTTAATGCCTCCTCTTCGTCATCTGAATCTGAAACAAGATGATATTCAATACAGCTTTAGTATGACAAACAAGCAAAGTAAATGTCTGATACACAAAAAATAAAAAAGCTACAACAAAATCTTATTTAAACGAAAACTCACCAATATCAAAATCTCCTTCGTCATCCGTAGACCCAAAAAACAAGCACAATGGTTAAGGGAACAACATAACCAATAAACAATCATATGTTAAATCAATCAAGAACCATACGCTATCTTATACTGAATGCTAATCATTCATACACGATGATTGATAACATAATCAACGTAAAATAATCGATAAACAAAGGATATCCAATTGGATTCTCTGCAATATATCCACAAAAGTAGACACTTCCATCTTTCCAGCCATGAGAGAGCTCCAAATCTTGCTCAAAAACCAAATCAAATATGATTTGAGGTGCACGCTCAGACGACAGCGTACCGACAACAAACTTTTTACTATCGATTGTAACTTTCACAGGGATATTCTCCACCTTCTTTCCATTCTTCATCTCCCCCAATGCAACCTTCATACCAAATAGCCCCAAAATTCATACAATTTCTATAATAATAATAATAACAAACCACTAAAAATAACCAATAATTCATAGGAATATAAACAGATATGAAATACTAATTGCAAAACAAAAAACTAGCCCCCAATGCAACCTTCATAACAAATAGCCCAAAAGTTTTACAGACTTACTAATAATTGTAACAAACCACTAAAATGAACCAATATTAAACAAGATTATGAAAAAATTATGAAAAATACTAATTGCAAAACAAAAAACTACCTAATCAATTTGGTTAAGTCGTATCTCAAATAATATCAAAATCGGTTTTTAAATTGATTAATTTCAGTAACAACAGAGATTGAGTGATAACATGAAAGATTAAAACTTCAATAAGATCGAGTGTTCATACCTGAGAAATGTGAAGAAGCTTAAAATCTTCAACAGTGACCTTAAGGCTTTCATTAGGTTTAACCTCAACACCTATAAACACAAACAAACATTAAATCAGAATAAAAAACACATTTTACAGTAACATCTACAACAGATTGATTAACAAAACACGAAGAATCGATTGATTTATATAATTAGAACAGGTAGAATGAACAGAAGATGATGAATCTCACCCCAGAATTCCATTGCTGCTTGATGAAATTAAGAGAGGATTGAAAGTGTGATTGCTTGAGGGATTGAGTTGATGAGAATAGGCGGAATGATGATGAAGGGTTTGAAAGGGGTTTATATAGGTGAAGTTGCTGCTTAATGTTTTTAGGGTTTAAGGTAGGGTTTTGGGATGCTTGTGGTTTTTTGAATTGGGTTTGGGCATGTTATTATTGGGCCTACTTCGGGTTTTAAACAAGTGCCATAAATGAATAATATGATACATCTAGCGGTCTAAAAATAACCATGTAAGGCTGTAAACGAATTGAACACAACTATTTTCGTGTTTGTTCGTTTAATATTAACCATATACATGAAATGATTAGTGAACATATAGCCGAACGAAATTTATTCGTGTTCGTTCATTAATTGAGATTGTTCACAAATGGTTTATGAATACATAACCAAACAGACAAAAATATATATAAAAAGTTGAAGATTGACATTCTTTGTTTTAGATCTTAGACATAATCATTTTAAAATATATATATAAAGTTTAGCACTTGAAATGATAATCGTAAACATAATTATCCTAGAAAGTTATAATTACCACAAAATAAAGTCTCAATGATCTAAGCCTCAACGACTTGGATTTTAACGTGATACAGACTTCAAATAACTAGGGTTTCTAGCCTAGATGTTAGGGAAATAACTAAACATTAAAGTAAACAAATATTAAAAACTTATCAAAAACAGTTAAATAAACGAACATGGGTAAATGTAAACGAACATAAAAGAACGTAAGTGAGCAAACATAAATAGACATATTATTGGACACGAATGTAATTGAACGAACACGGCATTTAATTAACCGTGTGTAACTTCTTGTCTATATTACTTTATTTATTAAACAAACTCTCTGTTGCACGGTTCACAAACAAATCAATTAACATTCAGTTTGATTACAACTAAGTGACCGGGAGTTCCAGTCCTCTGTTGAATATGGTGTAGGTTTAATAGTAAATTTAAAGAGTGTACGAATTAACCATTACCATAAGAAAATAAAACATGATTTAATTTAAAAAACATGTCATATTAATATTGATACTTACAATTAAGAATATAATGTAAAAATGAAAATTCATATTTAGCTATTGCAACATCCTTTTGATAAAAAGATTGAGCATTTGACATATACTAGTTGGTATTATTTGGTATTAATGCTCCGTTTAAGTTTGATTTTCTAGGACAATTGTTATTGGTAACAAGCTCACACCATAATCACATAAAGTTCATGAGGGTTGTACTTCTACATAAATAATCTTAACAAGTTTATATTATACGCTTATAATCTTATAAAGATTATACTATACAATGATGTTTATATTTATTTCAACTTACTATATATAATATTACTTTATTTCCATAATATGTGATCTGTTTTTAACGTTGTTTCTTATGCGAAATGTTCCAACAAATTTGATGCATTCTGGTTCGGACACTGCCTGCAGAAATTTTGAACAAATTTAGGAGGGTACAACTTTCATAACTAATAGTACAAGTCAACAATGCATATTTGATTAACCTCTTTCACTGATAGTTTTCCATGTGGGTCATTGCAGATACAATAAATGACAACTTTGACGGTCTCCTACTCTCCTTAAAATGGTGATTGTGATATAACATTGTAGCATCCATCAACTCTCAAATGACAACTTTCTTCATGTGAGTAGTGTCCTAGCCTACAAATATACAATGTACAACTTAACAATGAATCAAATGAATACGATTAGCCGTTTTGATAAACTTTGTCCTTATGATCTCGTATGGCTACACCATGACCCGTAATAAGCTCCAATGGGACGAGCATATCTTGTAAGTTGTAACATGTGAACCGTAATACTACACGCTATATTAGGGCAAATCTGGGATGGGCAGATGCGCAGAGCCTATAGGACTGTGTCCAATGTAAGAGTATTTTGTATAAAATGTCACTAGTTAGTAGTACCAGTTAGAAAATATAAGACACAGAAGGCAGGATAATAAATCTATGTTATTATATGAGCTATTATGTTTTTCAATACCTATAATATATGAGTATGTTCAGATGCCTACCAAAATTTTGTAAGTTATACTCGGTACACATTGAACGATAGAAGTTTACTATAGCTTTTTCTTCTTTTTATCTTATACCTTTTACCTTTCGTTTTATTAGTGATAATAACATAAAAAGAAAAAATCACCTAAATTGTTTTATCAGAATTTAATCTTTCGTGTTTCATGTCACTTCGATGCACGGACGAATCCCAAATTTAACGTCACCATTCTCTCATTTTCCTGGTGAGTTTATCATCAGTAGCTTTTCTGATTTGCTATATGCTTAGGATCATCTGCTTTGACAATAAACCTAACTCAAACCGAACTAAAAATAATTTAGTTTTTTGAGTTTTGACATGATAAAAACTATTAAATTTTGTTTTCCCAAAAATATTACTACGATTGAAAATCTCTAAAGGCTTCAATGAAAATCCATATGATTGCACACATTGCAACTTCTGTAAAGGCATCATGAATCGGCCTAACCCTTTGACTTTGACTTCCATCATGACTTTGACCTTCCATGATGACATTTAGTTCCTCTTGTAATCTAAATTAGACACTTGTTACATAAAGAAAATGTACAACTTTTGAAGCAGCAGATGCAAGTGTTGCTTGCTTCTGATATTTGATATTTCTTGGTTTTCTCATTAGCCATCTACAAGTTCAAATAACTTACAATTTAGCTTAATTAAGAAACTTAACTTGTTAAAATATTTATTTCCCTAGTTGTTGCTGTTTTCTTTGTATATTTTCTAAAGCCACAATGTTCGAAGTTGGTCCAACCTTAAACTCAGTATTGAACAAAACCTACACTTGCGCATGTAATGTCATGCGATATTATTCATTGACGATCCATCGTCACTTTACATATAGGTAGCAAAAAATGTCGCGTGTTTATAAAATGTCATGCTCATAAATGATATTATAACGTTTATAAAAACTTTCTTCAAACTCTAAGAGAAAAATTATAGTCTACTATTTTGATTAAGTGCTTAGTATTTGATTTCTTCTAAATTTTGTTTAAATTCAAAATATTCCTTAAAAAATGGAACCTTAAAACAACAAGAGCATAAACCAAACTACTTCGTAATATCAGAAAAACAAACCCTAATCACATCACCAAAATGGATAATTATCAGTTTATCACCCCTAATTCCTCTTAACAAAAACACAAACAACACAATATTAAAATCACATAACACATGTCTATTTACCATTTCACCCTTCTCTTCGCCGGAGCTACCTCCTCCGGCGACATTCATCTCCGGCGCGACGGCGTCCACCGCACCAACGGCTCCACAACCGAATCCCTATACTTCTCCGGCAACACTACACTCCTTCCACGTTTCGATCTCACCGCCGGTGATGCACCGCCGATCTCCGGCCACCACTCCGCCGTCCACCTCCGCTTCGCTCCACCGCCTATCTCCGCCGCTACCGGCGGCGATGACTCCTTCCTCCTCGGCGGTTTGGACTCGTGATCGATGAGAATCAACTCCGCCGCTTCAATTAGTAACCCTAGGTATCCGTCGGAGACTCCATTATTATCAATCTCAGAGCTCTGAGAGATCTCTGAATCTTCTGGTTTTCTCTGATCTTCAACTAATTGTTTCAGATCGTACGATTCGTCGATTCGATTATTATTATTATTATCGTTCTCCGACGAGCAATTTGCAGCATCGCCACCGTTTTCCGTCGTAATCGGAGGCTCAATCGGCTCAATTGGTTCAATTGCTGTTGGAAGATGTAAGCTGATGTTGAGATCGATATTAAGGACGTTATTTGCACAATTTGTTTCATCGGTGGTTGATTGTTGCTTGTGATCGATGTCTCCGGCGGAGAAGACGGAGATTGTGTGTAGGATTTTGAGGAGAGATGATTGAGCGGTGGAGCTGCGGTGGTGGCGGTGGTGGAGTGGTGGCCGGAGGAGGTGGTGGTTTGGGTGAAGGTCCGGCGGAGGCATTGAAACGACGACGTAGAGGCGGTTGTGATCCGGTGGGGGTTTTGAAAGAGTTATGAAGTGAAGGGAGACATTGTTTGCTGTGGGGTTTCTGTTAAAGTTAGAATAGATGTGTGTGTCATAATAACAAATTCTGATGTTCTTATCACTCAACTCATATGTAAATAGTATGATTTATGAACAATAAATAAGAAGTTTTTATATAATAAAAGCAATTTGTATTTTAATAATCTTAACTATTACTTATGAGTTGATAATAATCTACACTATTAATTTGGTCTGTGATAATACAAACTTTTACTTTATTACCAATGACAATCCTAATAACATAATTATCATAGAATTACACTCGGTTTGAATAAATTAACCAATCGATTTCATTTATATGTTACTTTGTTCTGTTCATAATTGTTGTTGTGAGTGAAATCAAGTGAGAATTATGCGTAAATATGTGAGAATATGTTATTGGGATTGCCATTGACAACAAAAGTGAAAGTTGGAGTGTTATCGGTCAAATTAATAGTGTGGATTATTATCGACAAATACGTAATAATTTGGATTATTAAAATCCAATATTCCTAATCCTATAATAAATAGTACATGTTAGATTTTAATAATTCAAGGACCTATTGATATTGTTAATTTATAAAATGACCAATCTTAATTTTCATAGTGCAAAAAGAATTGAACGAAATGAAGTACAAGTCTATGATGAACAATGTAAGTGGAATTGCATTAAACAATAGTGAAAGTTGAAAGGTAAGTAAGATGGTTCTTATCAACACTTTGAACCTTTGTTTTAGATTCTTTATGAGTTATAACTCAATTTTGTAATGAACTTATAGTGTAATGTCTCAGGTAAGATTTCAATATTTTTTGTATATGTGTAATGTTAATGTACATGCATATATTTATATGGATAGTGCTATAGTAAAAGTTCATTTAATATAAACAGGCTAAGGATGAATTTGTGTTTAACATGTACCATTTATTGTTTTTAAAAAGATGACATTTCGGTAATCGTATTAAGTACATTAGGTAATTGTGTCTAATACGTAAAATCATCGTGTCAAATATTTTTTATCATTTGTTATATGTATTTATCATTGTCTGTTTACACTTTATATCATTTCGTGCTATTTTTTTGATGTTTTTATATAATATATAAAATTATTGTTATTTTAATATTGTATTACACAATTATAAATACATAATAATATTATTTCACTAATGTGTTTTTCTAAACTCGTTATTTAGAAAAACAAAAAAAGCGTTAACCATTGTGCTTTATGTTTATATCATTTTGTGTTAATTTGTCATTTTATTTATATGTATTAGATAAATTAGTGCTTATTCTATCATTATGTATTACATACTAAAAGTACATAATAGTTAGGATCGCATCCCAACCTTCTAATGAAGAAACCTACAACTGTAAAAACCTCATGACTCAACCTAAAATATTTATGCTTTAAACTAGATTCGAACTCAAGACCTCTCTATATAAAAATAGTGTTGGGTGATAACTTGACATAAGCATTTCCTTAATTCCTTTGCTTTGTTGCAATCTTTGTGAACCTTTGCATTGGGCCACACATAAACAATTTTAAAAAAATACAAGCCCATAACACAAACTTAGCCCCCAATTATATAATAAAGATCCTTACTATAAAACCCACTTACCCAGATTATGACTATACAATCATACATGGCCCATGCCAGGCCCATGGTAAACTCATCTTACTTAAACTCACACATGACTTGATCTTTAACCTACAAACTCTGAAACTATTCACACAAATAACTATTGGTCGCTAATCGAAGTAAAATGTGGTAAAGTACAGAGGGAGGCTCGTGTTTTTGACACAGTTTTGTAGAAACAAACTAGTTATCAGAATTTTAGAGTACAACGGTCGGAGTAGATGTAGTCAGATGTAACCAAATTGCCTGAAACATCATCAAAGCAACACGTATTGTTGCAATCGGAATGAATAATAGACCCATTGTTGGAAAATTGGATCAAACTATATGCATTAAAGCACAATTATTTGTGTCCCAAACACAAGATTGTCACTCTATATTATTAATACTAAAAATCATACTTTACGGGCTCTTTAACTTTCTACTTATGCTAGACATATACTAATCCTAACTGAGCTCAACCACTATTCTTAATTCTAATCTAATACAAACTTCACCAAACATTTATTAAACTAATATTAATAATGATCTAACTTGTATTGTAAATAGACGTAGTTTCAACTACTCGGTTGTAGCCTTAAGATTTAAAAATAGCATTATGTAATCACAATAGCTCTTGAAAAAAAGATGGTGTTTGAAAGCGAGCCCTTCAAATTCTATCAACAAAACAGGGCCTAAGCGTTATATATGTTTTCCTTCGAAATGAGATTACGGTTTATTTGGTTAACTTTTCAACTTCAATTTGTATATTCTTTTCGTTCTGTTATATTTTATGGTTTCGACTTTAATTGAGGCGATGTGTTATTGGTGCTATTTGATATGGTTTTATGCCTTCGTTGTAGCGCAAAGGGTTAATACTAGTTTGCAGGATTATAAATTTGCCCATTTTAAGGTGGCCCAATGCAAAATGTATTAACAAGTGGCCCATTTTTAAGTGTAAACACAATAGACCATTTTTTTAAAAATATTTCTTTCAACTAACTATTTTTTTCTACCAACTCATTGCTACTAAATCATTTGCCTCGTATTAATTTTTTATTTTCCTTTTCTAACAACACCTATAATTTTGTAGGACAAAATATCAAATCACACATTCTACAGGATAAAAACTTACAATCTTTTAATTGTAGAGTACATCACTTACCATCAGGATATCCTTTTAAGAACACTTAAGTCATACTAATAAACATGACTCAAAGAAAGATCACATCAACTTCATTCTCTCCCTCTCTAGCTCCGACAACCCTCCAACCATGTTTCTATTGTCATCCCACCTTGTTTTGACAACCCCTTTGCTTTTGGTTACACACTCCCCTTCTCATTCTCTCGTTGGAATATTACGACTTTGAAGTTAACAATTTTATTCTCTGCCTTTAGAAGTCGATTTCGACTCGAGAATAATTTAATAATTGTTTAAGCATTTTATTAATTATAGTAACACACGCACACATATAGTGTATCTAGTTTAGTCGTTTTATCACAATTATATTTATACAATCACATTATTATGTAATATACAATTACCATATAACTTTACATTTAAATAAATGATAGGCTCGTTACTTGTTAACCTAGTCATAATATATGAAGCTTGGGCACATACGTGTTTATTACATCTGTGTTATATCGTAGACTCAAACCTGTTTAAAATAAACTCGATTTATGCTTTTTAGCGAGATGATATCAACTAGTTCATTTCGAACTAAACTCATTTACACACCTACCACAAAAACAAAAAGTGGTGTGCGGAAGGATTAGAAGTAGGTAAGCGAAATATTATATACAAAGATATACACACACATATATATATATATATATATATTTATTTATTTATTTATTTGATGATGTTTGCATTAGAGTCACCAACTTTTTGAAGAAATTGTTGAGGAGCATTCACATCTGGTCATGGTTGATGGTTGGTGTGATGTTATCATTCTTATTTCACACCGTATACATAACATAACTATAAATCTATAATGTATGAAATGGTATTAAACGTATTAGTTTTGTATAATGTTATTTTTAATCAACTTGTTCCACACGTGTTTACAAATAAGACGATCGTATCTTTATTTATGATTATAAAATAATATAAATAAAAAAGGAATGGCAATTTAAAAAGGAATGTTGATTATTTGGAAAAACTATAACCACAAGTGTGGGTGGGGTGGTTGATCTCATTACTAATATTTAGTGTTAAAATACTAATAAATTTAATGACTTTGGATTGATTTAATATTATCTTGTTAAGACGAATGATACAGTGTATTTGTTCAACCCAATACAATTATTTCATTTTAGATATAAAAATTAATTTTAAATGGGAAATTATTACTCAAGCATAAATACTTGTATCTCTTGTTGTAGATATGATACATAAGATGAACTAATTAATCATTCTTTTTCTCTTTTTCATTATGTGTGATTATGTTTTACATAATACATAGATGAATTTGTTGTTTATGTAGTTCTCTACTTAATTAAAAAAATTCTTTTTACATTTCTATACTTTACAAAAGTTAAAACTATATAATATATTTGACAAATATACACATATAATGTATATTAATTTAACATAAATTATTTTCTCTTATTCTAATACTAGGTTACACTCCCGTGTAATACACATGCTAAACAAATTTACTATTACATAATTTATGGTATAAAAAGTTATGTATTAAATATTATGTATTATACGGATTGAATAAACCCATGTATTACACATTTGAAAATTTAAAGTTAACATATTTGAAATTTTATTTATAGATAGTTATTAAATCAATAAATAGCTATTATATCATTCATAATTAAGAGAAGAGAGAAACGGAAAAATTAACTATTAGATGACTTAAAATGGTTTCAAGTATCAGGATTTATTTTTATTTATTTATAATAATAGAGATATAAATCGGTGTAAGATATACTAACTCATGGTGGTTCATTGGAATGATTCCCTGAAAAATTTATGACTCATTCTATTTCCACCGCTTCAGGGTCATTTAAACCATTTTACGTGGATTATTTTGTTTTATTTTGTTTTTTTATTATTTAAAAATGGTGGCTGAGTTTGAATCAAACTATAGAAATTAAGGGGTTATTTGGTAATTTTTAAATGATTAAGTGCTAAATCAATAATAGATCTGAACCATTAAGTGCTGAATTATTAAGAGTTTTGAACCATTAAGAGCTAGTATATCGTTTAACTATTCAAAGACAAATATCTGACCAATTCAGATAAGAGGTCTTAACCACTCAGTATTAGATCTCTTAACCATTCAACATTAGTATAACCCTTAACCATTCAGAGGCAAATGTCTGAACCATTCAGACATTTACTCGCAAAACAAATGGTCTGAACCATTAAGTGTTGAACCATTCAGACATCTGAACCATTAAAAGCCTGATTCAAATGCATTCAAATGCTGTCAAACAGCTCCTAAATTTTTTTTAAGGAGAGGGAGGGGTGAACTATATATATAAAATTTTAATTTATCGTACCGAAAAGTAACACTACTAACCAAAAAAATAGGGAGGACAGTGCCCCCACCTCACCCCCACTAATCGCCGCCTATGTTTAAAGGATTACCTTCTTATATAAGATGTATATACTTTGAAAGACATTATCATATGTTTTTTAAAATTTATTTTGTGATATAGATATACTCTTAACTTGCTCTCTAACCAAAACACTAGAAAGGCGGAAACTGTCCCTGAAAGATAGGGCTGACAATTCTCGACCTGCTTATAACACGATTAAACATGTTTAATAATATATATGTTGAAAATAATTAAAATTAAAAGCTAGACTGTATTATTTTACATTTTTGGTTCATAAAAACATATTAAAAATTATAGGTATAATATATAACTAGTTAATCAAGTCTTTATATTTGAAGTATCTTTTAATTATCTTGTAATGATGTTATCATATGTTTTATAAAAGCTTGTTAGAGGTGTAAATAACTAATAAAGTAAAATAAAATATATTTATTTTTCTAGGTGACAAGATAGAAAGGGGTATAAGTTTAGGGAATACAATAATATAGTTGGTTGTTAAATCTAAGCGTTCAACAACTAAAAGAGAGAATTAACCGTAAAAATATGCTAAGGAACCCATAAATAGTTTTGACAAGAATTAAGATTTACATTTTACATCCAACACTAATAACACTAGTGGTTTCTCAGTTAACATTGTAATCAAAATATTGTCTATATAGAAATCATTGTTTTACGCTTATTTTTAAATCAAGTGCAATGATTAACTAGTGTTTAAAGCCCCTATTAATACAAAAATATAGGAAAAACTGTGTTTGACGTCTATGGCTTGGCGCCCTAATATTTGGAGTATCTTTTAACTATATTGTAATGCCATTTGGAGCCTCTTTGTATGCATGTCTTTTTGTTTGATGCTCTTAAAATATTCACTACGTCCAGTCTAACAATTTTTATAGTTTACTCCTATCTAAATTTCTTTAGGAAAACACTAGCAATTTAAACCATTATAAAGTTCTTTAGAACTTAGTTTTAAATCTTAGTTATTTATGAATCGACCGACTAGAATATCCCAATATGAATTATATATACATCTATAGATATGGATATGTGTTAGGAATATATATTCCTTAATTTTTATATTGTTTAAATAATTTAATTCAATGTTATATCCCCCAAACTTAGGATACTATAACAGCAACACACCATAAGACCAACAAGAATATGCCGATCAAAAAGTAAGAAATAAAAAATAAAAAAATAAAACAAGAACATGCGTTGACATATTGGCCACGTGTTTATTTTGTTTTCTGTTTTAAAGACGATAGATTTTTTCATTAATAACGACATGTGAAGCTGGTTTGACTTTTTGAGGATATGACAAAAGAGGCGATTAGTAAACCCATTAGGAGTTAATTTTTGTATTATAAAAACAATTTTTGAAAAATACATATTAAACGTAATTAGTCTTCAGAATATGTTTTATTCCATTGGTAATGTGACAAACTCATGTATAAATACTAGATTAAAAGTAGCCAAAATTTCATTAAAAGGTAATAACGACTTGCATACAACTACATAAGAATAAGTAAATTACCCTTCGAATTGAAAGATCTGCTAGAAATCTACTCGATCAATTAAGACTGTCCAATCATTTTAGGCCTGTTTTTTTAACTAAAGCATCTAGTTTCAACTAATGAACTAACTTCTATTATATTAAGTCGACGACTTAAAAACAAGGATTTCGAGATACAATTGAATGGTTTTAGCCTCAAAACAAAAACCTAAATTGGTAGATGCCTTAAAATTTATGGGTCGTAGATGGAAGTCCAAAATTCTTTGTTCATAGGAATCATATAGGCGGCCATGAGATCGACGCCATCTAGCTAAATGTATGATCAATGACATATTAAATGGACCCGATTAAAACGATACTCGTTTTTGTTCTACATCCTGTTTTTTACTCTTAGTGTGATCATTTTAAAGCCTTGTTTGAACTTTCATTCATTATCCTCATCCAACTTAATTCTCTATTATCCTTGAAATTGTAACATCCGTCCCCTCACACCAACAATATTGTCCGCTTTGCTCACGAGCAGCTCACGGATTTGCTTTTATTTGCCCGGGTGAAAACTTCCCAGGGAGGTCACCCATCCCTGGATTGCTCCCACCTGAGCACGCTTAACTATGGAGTTATCCTCTCATCCACAGCCAATACGCCCAAAACGCGTTGTTGATATTAGAGGCCAGACATTTCTTATGAACCAGGAATCTCTCCTGTCAACGGCCGATGTGGGATATGTTAGGGTGTCACAAGCACCTTCTGTGTGGACTCATCGTCCTTGATGAGCCCGAGAAGTCACCATCCTTAGTGAGGTATGTCCCACACCCCGGATGGCACAGGAGTGGCTCTTATACCAATCTGTCACACCCTCAAATTCCACGCTTCGCGGTAAAACCCCGCACGTAGAATTTAAGGGTGTGACAGAAATCATTCTCCAACAGAATAAGTGAATAACCATGGTTATTAATTATGTATTTATGTAATGGAAAGTTGCATTCAACTATGTACACAAAGCAAATTATTATAAGTGACAAAATGGATAGTTGATAGGACAAATTTTGGATTTCATGCATTTATTGAATGATTTATACTAGAACACCATAAAATTATGAAATATAACCGAAATTCTATAGTAGAAATGTGATTTTTGGATATGTCACAATGTCACATTAACTTTACATTTGCTTTACCCTGCATTAGAAAAAAGTAAATTTGAAAGTCGCAACAACATCTCTAATAAAATAGAGTTTTTGAGTAATTTTGGAGAAGAGAGAGGGTGATGTGAAAGAAAGAGGGTGGTAAGGTGAAAGAGAGGCGGTATAATTCTTGCGTACGAATATGAAAAAACCAAAAATGCAAATGGAGAGAGACGAGAGATGAGAAAGGAGACATATGATAACTTTTGTGAGTTACTGAGTGAGCTGAAGAGATAATTAATATACCAAATGTCACATAAGAAATGTTTTTCATCTTCTTATTGGTAAATGGTGGTGCTTTAATACTGCAACTTTACAGTAGCTCTAAAGTACAACTTTTCAATACATTTTGGTAATCACATTTCAACGTCATTTTAGTTTGGTAACTGATTATAGTTAAGTATCTTATCACAATAATATGTGGTTGGTGTATATTGTGGGTGTAGAGTTTTCTAGATAAAATGCGATTTCCAGGGGGTTATCAAGTGGACTTTGAAAATAATGTAGTATTATTTCGTACATTTCATTTTGCGTACAATCGGGACCTTGTTTATGTTTCAGAATTAGTGAACTTTTAGAGAAAGTCCACATATTACGCTTCCTAGTTTCAAAATAATAATAATAATAATAATTTCTTAAGCTTTGTTATATTAAATAAGTCTTATAAAGGATGTTTTGGATTGAAAGTTATTTATAAATAGTCTTATAAAGGATGTTTTGGATTAAAAGTTATTTATAAGTATATTGTAGGTAAGAAACTCATATAATACACTATTTAAATTAAAAGTATAAAATAATTAGTAATATAAACTTATGATTTATAAAATAACTAGATTACAATCCCGTGTACTACACGAGTTAAATAAATAAACTATTACACAGTTAATAATATAAAAAATTATGTTTTAAATTTGTGTATTATACGGATCGAATAAACTTATGTCTTACACATATTTGAAAATTTGAAGTTAATATATTTGAAATTTTACACGGTGCTCCCCCCCCCCCCCCCGGGTCCCAATGAACCTTCGCCACTGTACACACTTATATATTTGAAGTTTTGGTTATTACATTGACTGCATTTAGCGATTTTGGCAGTCATGTTAGAATAGTTGTTGGTCATGCCCTATCTTTTTATTACAAGATATTTAGTCTGAATTGGTGAAGATCAAGAAGCTTAAACAAAACATCGATCGAGTTTAATACACTTTCTAATAGCAGTATTTCAATTCAACCGTTGCTTGAGGTTACAAGAAGTATACATTAGGACTATCTAATGGCTAGAACGCATGAGTATCATAGTTGCATAACTTATAACTTAAGTATTCATAGACAAGACAAATTCAGAATTCTCAATTATTAATGTATTTAAGTATTAACGCATCTAGTTTTCTTTAAAACATATAAGAATCAATCACACGTACATAGATTGTCGGCCATTTTCATTGTTTTCTTTAGTCAAGGAAATGAATATAAGTCAACAAAGTGTAACACATTTTTTCCATATACAACAACAATAATAATAGTATTTTATTATTGTTGTTGTTGTTATAAACGTAATTAGTATGATTTTGAAGGTACACGCTATAAGGTTTGGTTGTGAATGTAAATATTCCATGTTTCGTATTAAAATATCTTGATTTTGTGCTTAGTGTGTTGATTGTAAATAATTTAGGTTTTAAAACAAAAGAAGATTTAGGTTTGATTTAATATTTTGGAGTTTAGCTCTAGAACACAAAGGAGGAAAAAATATATAAAAATGATATTTTGAACCCACTATGATATACATGTGTGAAAAGGATAAACCAAGATATAACAAAAGTGAAAAAAATAACAACCAACAGAATTAATAAAATTTAAATTCTCAACAATTATATAATTACTTTACATGAAATATGATTTACATGCTAAGAAAATTAATTCTTAAACTAAAAGAATACGATTAATTAAGCAATATTATAACAAATTATAGTATTTTACATAGAAACAATGTATATTACTCTATAAAATGTTAGGTTAGGGAAATAGTGACGAGAAAGAGGATTTACCGACGGAAAGGCAAATGCCCACCAACCACCTACGAGAAATGCCGCCATTGACAATATCTCACCTAACACTCTTCACCTAATTTTCTCTTATTTTATAATTTATTTATCCACTTTTGTAAGAAATGAAAAAGATTTTTTTGACTTTAATCTAAATTACTTTCACCTTTAAGTTAAAACAAGATCATTTAGTTAATTAGTGCTAAAACCTATCTATATGAAATATTAGATATATAGCAAATAAAAACAAGTTTAGTTAATCATGACCTGTATAAGTACTGAAGAGATAGCGTCTGAATCACAAGACTAGATCCACGGCTCCTACTTGCCTAGGTGAGCACAGGGTTATGACACGTGAATCTTGTATATACTATAGCTATCTATAAAACTATGAGTTTGAACCGTTTGATGAATTTTTAGACCATGAACCCCAGATCCTCATATGTATTATAAAATATCATTGGAGTCTTGATTTAGGCATAATGATTGTTTCAATCAACATATGCCAAATCTGTCCGTCTCTCAAAGACGCTAGGAGAACGTGGGTCGGTATTAACTTTATGTACTCATCATGTCCAATAAACGGCTATGATGTCCACTTAAATGCTCCACGAGGACCACTTGAACGAAATAGCACATGATCAAAACCAAAAGACTCCCACATGATGATATAGCTCATCGGTTACTTATTAAATGCCTAGAATGCCATGTCGCACCCAAAGGTAAGTATATATACTTGTTATCACTCGCAAAGGAAGCATATGCTATTTACTTCATTCTCTCTAACTCGTAAACCGAACAAATATGCATCCTAACATTAGATTTTGTCAATAATGAGAAATCCTTTCTTACATTGACAAGGATGAGAGTTTGATTATTTTGCATTATTACTTACCATCATGCTGGTTACTGTCACATACATATTTAATCTACATATACAAATATGCACGATAACTAATGACTTAATAAATTGAAATTTTAAACAAACAACGAGATATATCACGCGGATGAGTATAATAGACAACCAAAATTTACATTCTTGTGTCGTATTTCACATTGTATAAGAAATTGACACCACACTCATCTTATACTCTAGATAATGCTAGATAATTCAAATTATGTATCACATGAATGAGTATGAAATATAACATAGTTGATAGCATAGTGATAGACCACCCTAGACCCATCTTATACTTTAGGTAACGCTAGACATTACATATGTGATATATGCATCACATGAACGAGCACAACATAACACAATTATAGCATAGTGTACAAATTAAAAACTCTTCAAAAATACCAAGTTTCAAATTTTAACAATAGTAAATTATAATTGTTATAGTTTATAGTGAAAATAAAAGAGCGTATCAGTCGTAGTTCTATTAAAAATTGATGGCGACAGACCTTATAATTAACTCACTTTTTAAAATGAAATTACATAGCAAAGTCATGCGTTAATTTGTAATAAAATAAACGAGAAAGTTTCAATAGAGAAAGTATGAGTTTGGTGGGTAACTTTGTATTCACATTGTTACACTTACAAGTAAACAATAAACAACAAATTAAACGACGACGTATCAAACCCCCAAAAATTACACAAAACAAGAACCCTAACTCACGAAAATGGGGATATAATGTAATGATATAATATAAAACCATAAAAATATACATAAAAACTTAATGACATAATAATCCCATTAGTCATTAGTCATTAGTAATTAGTAATTACTAATTAGTCCTCTCTTGAAGGGGACCAAGGGGTCATATCCATAGGGTAACTACCCAACACCCTCAAGAACGATGTGAACTCCTGCACCTCTGCAAGTGCGTTTTGAGCCCTAACATCCGCCATTGAAGCTTCGAAATCAACGTAGAACATGTACTCAAAGTGCTTCGCTGTACCGACGTTTGCATCGTCAACGAGTCGAATCGGACGATTCCGGTGAGGTCTGCTCTCGATCTTCGTTAAGCTGATGTTTCTGAAGGCGAAGGCGGAGAGGACTTTGAACAGGACGGAGGTTCCTTTATCGTGTGCGAAGACGATGCTTGTTTTGAACGGTCGATCGGTGCGAGGAATGATCGGTTCGCGTGCGAGCATCACGAACCGTGTGATGTTGCTTGAGTCGTCCTGGATCCCGTCGGCGAGGATGTTGAGGTTGTAGAGCTCAGCGGCGCGTGCGGAGGCAATCGCCGCCGTGTCGCGGAGGTTGTTCGCCGCGACGAACTCCGCCGCTCCGGCGGTGTCGTCGACGGCTTCGCGTGTGACGTTGAGACCGAGTTTTGTTAGAGTTAACTCGCACTGAGCTAGGGCTTGTGGATGGCTGATTACGCGGTTGATGTACTCCTTACGGACGCCTGGTAGCGCGAGGAGGCAGTGGTGCACCGGAAGTTGAACTTCTCCGACGATGTGGAGGCGGTGGCGGAGGAGGAGGTCGTAGTTCCGGTGGATGCTGCCGCCGAGGGAGTTTTCAACAGGTAACACCGCTCGATCTGCGATCCAAAGCTCTACAGCTTGAAATGCGACTTCGAATTGATCACACGGAATCGCTTCGCATTCCGGATACGCTTTTCCGGCAGCGGCTTCACTGTACGCGCCGGGGACGCCTTGGTACGCGACTCGCAGCGTCGAGCCGTGCATCGGCGCCGGAGATAAATCGGTGATGGTTAACGGCTTCGGAATTTTATCCACCGGCACCAGATCTAGACTCTTATGGCCGTTAACGACGGTGATGTTATCAGCACCACCGGTCTTCTCAGTGTTCTGCTGCTGTGACACGACTTTACTCGCGAGTATCGCACACGAGCTCTGCCAATCGGCTCGGTTCTTCCCGACGCCACCGGCGGCGAAGTTTCCGGTGGCCGGAGCCGCCGGGGCGACGGCGGGATTGGTGGCGTTGGGAGCCGAGTCGAACCGGCTAGCGGCTGAGTGAACCGTGAACGCGAGCCGGTGGGGGTTAGGTAACCGTAACGGTGAGGGTGTACGCATTATTGATTTGATGCTGATTGTTGATGATGGAGCTAACGACTGCATGTTTGATTGTTTTCTGTTGTTGTTGTTGTTGGTTGCAGTTGCGGTGGTGGTTGATCGGAGATGCTACCGGCGGTGAGGGGATTCCGATGAGTTAAAACTTAAAACTTAAAAGCTTGGTGATCAGCGATGGCCAAGCTGAGAAATTGAAAGGTGAGATTGGGGTTTTTATATTGGGAGTAGGAAAGTAGTGGTGGACTTGAAAGGGTCAAGCTCACACCTACCCCCCTTCTTAATTATAACGTCACGAATAATAATTGTTATATAATATCTTATAAAAAGTAAAAATGGAAAATGTTTTGTAAAGTAAAGAGTTTGAAACTTTGAATTGTTATTTTGAAAGCGTGTTTTAGCAAACAATTAAATGATTAATTATCGTTTGAGAAATTAGAAATGGTTTAAACTTTAAATACACGCTTTCTTGAAATATTCTTATTAGTTAATTTACTTGTGAGATTTAATAATAAAACCATTTCTGGTCATGCTTATGATTGGTTGAGGTGATTATATGATGTAGATTATGTGTATTTGGATATAAAACAGGTAAGAATATAAATTTCGGCTATTGAAATATTTTAAGTATATAAATTAGAAATGGTTTAAAGACAATATTATCATTTGAGAATACTAGCTATAATAAACTCACGGTTAAATAAATAAAATATTAAATATAATAAATTTATTAATTATAAAATCATATTTAAAAATAATATGTGATAAAATTACATATAAGTAAGAAATATAAGTAATAAAACAACGACATTAACTTTTTAAACTTTTATTTCTAAACTTTTTTTAACATTTTGTTTCAAAACAAACTATTCAAAAACGATTACCTTTTATAATTTTCTTATTATAACTTCATATATTACATATTTTTGATTTATAAAAAAAATACATTGAAAACTTCAATTTTAAAATATTTTGTATTTTATAAAAGTTTGATGTTTTAGGAAAAAAAATTATTTTGTAAATATTTATTTAAAAATAACATTAGTAAAAAGTTATATTTTCTAATTTATTAAAAAACTATTTTTAATCTAAAAAAGAGTTAAATAATACTTGTAATTAATGTAATTATCTAATATAAGAGAAGTGAAGAAATTTTGGTGATGATTAATATGGTGCTTTCACGTGTCTCTTTAGTTATTTTTTTTATTAAAGTAGATAGATGAGTTCATGTTTCTTTTATTATTATAGTTTTAGTTTTAATTTGATAACAATATAAAACTATTTGACGGGTTTATTCTAAAAATATTATTTTGTAATATTATGTTTGTCACATTCTTTTTGTAGTAATATGGTCACATAATTTATTTTATTCAAGCATATTTAGGTTTCACCAATAACCTCTTTGACCTGCCATCTTTTGCTTAGATAACTTGTTTCTAACTTTATATATAATATTTTTTACTTTGGTTATTGTTTTTATCAATAAATTTCGTATATTCTCTTAGACTTATATAATAAAATATTTACACAATTTTTTGTATCATTGAATATACTTATTTATAACTTCATGACATTTATTCTTTTACTTTAAATCGTATATTAGGATATACTAGTTTAAACGTATTAAAAAAGGAACCATAATGGTTATACTATATTTTATATTTAAATTGGGAAATATGTTTAGAAGTCGGACATAGTTGAAATGATGATGATGAAATAGATGCGTGCACACATAATGACAATGACGAATACTATAATGCATGAAGTTTTAAGGTATTCGTTAGAATAGTACGTATCTCAGATAAGATAAGGGAGAAGTGATTAAAATGGTTCGGACATGTATCTCAGATAAGACACCACAAAAAAATGAGTTATTGTTAAAAGCTGATTGTCTATCTTGGAGTCGTTTTCTATCTCATAAGATAGAGGTAAGATTTGCTTTTATCTTATTCTCTTCAGCTCCTACTAGTTGAGGTGATACATGATGGGTATGCTTGTTTGTTTGTAGTTATTTTGAATTATTATATTTGATATTAATACTTTTTAAATGACAAATATGATATTAGGTAAGTTTTCATTCGTATATATGATTAAAATTGTACAAACAAATATCAAATCCATCTTTAGAATCGAATACAACTCCCACATATAACTAGAACTCATGCACAGTAGAAAACCTGCGTTATAAAGTGCCTACATGGCATCAATAGCAACATGATTAACTCCTCACCAATGAGGAGCAAGATATCATAACAAATGACGTTACGTAAGGACCACCATATGGCAATATGTTCGCATCGTATCATAACTACATACATAGATAAATGTAACTAAATGATTCATTTGTTTTTTTTCTAAATTCTAACTTCTTCCCAAATATACACTTCGACTTTCCCTTTCAAAGTAGTCGCTTATTCTCATGTCATAGGCTCGTCATAAGGAGACCTCCCTACCTGTGAGAGGCTAACTATACTCATGTCTTGCGGATTTGATCGTGTTGTTAGGTTTGTTGAAGCTCATAGGCTTATGTTAACATTGGGTGGTTTCAACATGTCAATGATGTATCAAAGACCCTTGTTATCAATTTTGTAGATTTCACAATGGTTTATGTTAACTTTTACAATAGTTTACATGTGAACGTTGATTGTTAAAAAACAATATGTTTATATCCTTAAGGAGCAAGAGAGATTCAATCAAGGTACCATTGAATAGGAATAATCATTGAAGCCTATCAATGGTCTTTTTGGTTAGGTATAAACAGGATCTATGGTTAGATGGGGGACGGTTAGACATCGGTTGGATTGGAATGGGAAACGATTTTGGTTAGAGTTTGAACAAAAGGTGAACATAAAAGAAACAATTGGGTTGGTCGGTGATGGGGGTGTTCGGTTGAAGGATGGGAAAGGAAGATGTATGGGTAGTGATGTAAAAAAAACTCGAAGCCAATAGTCGAAGATATGTTTTTACACACTAATAGGTATATTCGATACATGTTGATACCCAACAGACATTAAGCTGGGTATGGGGCATAATTTATATAATGGTATGTGATTGAGATTACCGATACTCTCTCCAAGCTTTTCTTTTGTTATCTCTTTAGGAGTGGGCCTGATAGGGTTTTGGAATTATTACGATTTGTCATTTTAATTTAAATTTTTAAGAGGGTCTAATAATCTTTAAAATTTTACAAATAATCTAATAGACATTCATTTCATAGACCAAGATTGCTACTTGCTAGTGAATATAAATGACTCGAGGTGTAATTTTCAAAAGCTAGAGACAAAACCACAAAATGACATCACATCATGGGTCATTCTTTCAATTTTTTCTAAATATAATTAAAAGTTAACTCATATTGTATGTTTCCTTTGTGATGTGGTCCATGATATATAAATATATTTAGGATTCAATATAAGTTGTTCGAACCTATGCTACTTGTATAATAGGTTGGTTATACGTAACCTTTTTTAAATTTTGAATGTATACTTTAAAAAAACATCAAATTAAGATTATCTTTTTAATATGTTTTAATGTGAAAATGATACTGATGTGAAAAGTTAAATTAGTTGTAACTAGAAAAATTAAAAGAGAATATGTTTATCACAACTCCTTAAATTTAGTATGTGAAACTAAAAAAAAAGTTAGAAAAACTACATGAACAAAATCACCAATCAATCATACAAACTGATTACATTGATTATTTCTCTTAAAGTTTTACAAATTAATTATCAAACATTTCCAATAACAAAAAAATAACTAGAGCAATCTTAAGTAAAACTTTTCTTTTTCGTTTTTTTATTAAGTAGTTGTTTTCATAAAGACGCAAACGGGTCGGTTATACTTGCGGTTTGGTAAGGTGTGAGATGCATATTATTCCACCTCATCCACTACTGTTCATATAAGGACCACAGCCTCCCTAGCTTTCAAGCAATTGATCCAAAGGGCCCCTCAACTTTGTTTTTTTTTTCTTTCATATATATGATGTCCTTTACTCACCACGTTGTTTGCATTTCAAACATTCTTCAACCTTCATCCAACTTCTAATTAGGGATGACAATAAGCCGGTTTGAAACGAGTTTATGTAATACCAACACTATATCTGCTTAGATCGTGTGTTTAATACCTGCCTCAAAACTTGTACATAAGACCAACTTCTTTTTAGATATATGTATTTTCTTTAGTGAATATACATTTTGGGACGGAAAAACTGTGGCACATATTTATATCTTTCCTACATGATTATTAGATTTTTATTAGAATTCTTTTCATGAGGGTCCTTTTTTTAGTCTCTCTATGTCTATTAAAAGGTATATTTGCTAAGTCGGATCGACGAGATATGTTTACCGAACTAAATCTACAAATCGAAATATTTGGTTCTCTGTTAATTTGGTTCATAACCTCGTATTGGATATTCAATGTGATTGTAATATCAATAAACCTAAACTTAGGTGAGTTCATGGATCATTGTTGTTAACAACCAACATTTCTATGTTAATTCTAGTAACCTATGGCTCTCTTCATATTTAGGTGGCCCTAATTTGAATGCTAATATAATCGTTAAATTGGAGATCTAGAGGTTCTCAATTTTTCTCTTGAAAGAATCAACAAACTAATGCAAATATGTATCTAATTAAAGAATATTTACTTTGAACATAAACATAATCTATAAGATACATCTGTCTAATCAAAATCAATTTGGTTGATAACCTTAGCAAACATCCAAATTTCATATCCGAACTTATATCACACATCAATTCCACATATTTCTATGGGAAGATTAAATTTCTCAAGACTAAACAAGAACAAAAGGATTTAATTAATGAATTAACCAAAAATTGATGAGAAGTAAAGCAAAAAGTATCTTCAATGGAGTCTAATTTTGGCTTTTTGCAGGGGCGGATCCAAAAATATCTTTTCATCGAGGGTAATTTTTTCTGGTTTTAGAATGTACCTCAACTTTATGTTGGAATTTTTGGTTTGGGTTCGGTCATTTCACATAAAAAAGATACAATATCATTTTAAAACAAGTACCAAAAACATGATTCCAAATAAAACGATAAAAAATTACATTTTATACTTGTATACGTGTTTTTATCTAGCGAAAACAATTCTATTACACTTGGGCTTAAGTGGTGTATACGGTTTGCCCCTCCTCCTCTTTGTTCCGTCCATGCTTTTTTAAGGGATCATTGATGGAAAGTGAGATGAGCGGCGGTTGTTTATTTTTTTCTTTGACTTTCATATTTTACGGGTCTTTCTACCCTGTCATGTAATTCTAGGCTACTTTCGATTCTCTTCTGAATGTAGTTTCACGTAGAAATTAATAGTCCACCCGTATGTAGTACTCCTGATTATTAAAAAATATTAATAAAAAATAACAAATTTCATTGTTTATATGTGATTTTATAGACTCTAAAATAAATAACTATATCTTCAAAACACTCAATTTTAAAATTTATTTACGTATGTACTATGTATTCATGAATATGTTTAAACATTCATTAAACATATTCAATAACTAAATGGTTTAAGAATTTCGAATCAATTTCTCATGTAAAACGTATAGAAAAAAGAACTATGGAAATTACCATAATAGTCGAAAGAAAGTTCTGTGAAAACATGTTCATACGACTAATTGCAAAAGTGCTTTCATAAACAAAGACTTCTGAGTTTCTAATCAAGTACGTTTTTAGATTTTTATAGTTATTAGTGACAAAAAGAATTTGAATTCTAATTTTGATATAAATACATATTTAAATTAAAAAACTTTTTTTTAAATAAACTACTCCTATTAATCATTTACACATGCAACTATATGATTTAAAGTTTAACCTCTAAGATAGACTTAGACAACTTATCACTAGGAATAGGGTGTGTGCAAACACCTGAATTAAAAATCTGAAATTCCGAACTCAAATTACCCAAAAATTCAGACATCCGAGTTTTTTAAGTCGGATTCGAATAGCGATTTTATAAAATGTGGGTTTATAACTATCCAAAAGTTTGTATTTATGTGTATTTTCTAATTCTTGTTATAAATTAAAAATAAAAGTATATGAATCAAGACCCAAAGTATTGTATTTATATATTCATATGTATAACTTTTTTTTATTTTTTATTATATCATAATTGTATATTTTTATTTTTTAATTGTTTCGAATATCCGTTTAACGTTTAATTAATCGAAAGATATTTTGAATTCTTAATAATATAGATGTGTAATTTCAAATTTGGAATGCAAGTATATAACTAACTAGAGTGTAATATTGTTTGGGGAAAAAACAAACGATAATTAACAAACAAGTAGCAAAACTAAATATCAAGTATTATATCACTCATAATGTAATGTTTCAAGGATGTATTTAGCATAATTCATAGATAGAAGGTCTGCAGCTAATAAAACCCATGAAACTTTTTTTATTATTAAAAAAATAAACAATAATTAAATTTCACCAAATATAACCTACCATGTGGAATGTGAAATACGTAACACAACCAACAGACGAAAATATTGATTTTCCGTCCATAAAATAGTTATATTTACCTGAATGAATTAATCAAAGAAATCAATAACATTTTTGATTAAATTTGATGTAGTTATATTTACCTGAATGAATCAATAATATTGATTTTCCGTCCATAAAATAGTTATATTTACCTGAATAAATTAATAAAAGTTATAACACTAGTATTTTAGAGTTATTGCACTTAATTTTCATGTAGTTAGTTTATTATGTAATATCTAGTCTCTCAAAGAAATCAATATTGGTTGTTTAAAGAATCACCCATCATAGATTACTTTAACTCAAACGCACTTGACTATTAAGTTCTTCATTCATTTACAAGTAACATTTTGATTTAATTTGATGGTAAACATTTTTTATGATCAAGTATCTTTTATGTTAACAAAATAAAACATAAAGATTTGAAAATTACCTTAAGGTGTCACGCGCTATGGTACAATAGTAACTATCGAGTATTCTATCTTAACCAATATAAGGTACACCTTTCAGTTTTTAGTAACAAAATCGTCACCTACCAAAATATTTCCCTCATCTCTCAAATAATGTTTATTCAACACATATAACCGATCAAATAATTTGCTACAAGAAACATAATCAATAAAAAAATATACATATAGTGCTTTGCCATTTTGGTGCTCTCATCAAATTCCCTATTCATTCAATCACATCTTCATGTTACAATATGATCTCCTCAACGTTGTGACATGATCAATTTTTCAAGTTCGCGTGAATACTAATGTACAAGTCATCGAAATGAATCTTACAAAAATTCTAACACTCTGATCATAACGCGTAGATATCGCGTACAAATTTAATCACATATACACATAAACATGTTACACATTTGTAACGATAAAACCACTTATTGTCTTTTTCATAATTTCACGCGTAGATCTTAGAAGAAAAATCAGTCAACGTGCTAGCCGGCGGAATAGAAATAGAGGCAAGTTGGTCACGTGCACATTACATTGTTCCAATATAGTATGCAAGTCAATCACGTGCACCTTCCCATTGTGTTCGCACTCTTATACTTACACTAGTGAATGAATAATAATATATCATTCAACGCAATCAGATTTGACTTATTTCGCGCTTTGCTTAAGATTTGAAACTTTCTTAGAGGGACAGTATCGCATCATGATCTGATACATGCAACATTGTCTTACAGTTTATGCATGATACAGTTTCTGATAGTTTATACCTATGGTCCTAAGATCATAAAATAATAACATTACCAGTTGATTCAAAGTACACATGGCCGCCTTGAGGGGGGCAAGGTGGGCGACTCCTACGGCCCGATATCCTCAGGGACCCGAATTTTTTTCAAAAATCATATGATATATGTATTGAAAAAATGCCTATATATACTTTTTTAAACACTTAAACTTATTAGATTTTTAGTTGTATTAATCCTAACAAACTCTAGAGCTCATTAATATTTTAATTATTTTAGCCCACTACCATTTTACCTATTACTAGAATTTTAAACCATTTTAAACTCAAACAAAATAACTTATGATTTGGGGCGAGAGATGTAAAAGAACGATCGGAACACAGGAGGTCCAAACGATGATTGATTGAACTATAGTCTCGTTTTTTTCTATTCGCGGGATCAAAAATTTATACATGAGTTATTCACTTTATATACTAAGAGGCCCGTTTTCCTCAACTCGCCCAAGGCCCAAAATTTTTCAACGATTCTCAAGGCCGGCTACACATTCATTAAACTGAACCAACCGACTACTAAAAAGTATAAAAAAGAAGATATGAAAATCATTATAGTCGTTTGGTTCATTTTAATAAGAAATCATTAATAATTTATAAACATTTTCTAATTAATTCATTCTCCTTACAACCAAATGCTCAAAAGGAAACCTAGAAAAAACAAGGATCACGGGGAATCTAACTTAAAACAAAATCCGATTAAACTTATTTCTAGCGGAGTTGGATACGGCTCATCGAACCATTAATTTTTAGGGTTTATGGTTTAGCTTTTAGGATTTAAAATTTATATTTTAAGACTTCACAAAACTGTTTCAACGTTGTTAGAATGAGTTTAATTAAACTTCGTTTTAACCGATTATTCATAGTTACCTATTTCTTTAGCTTCCCTATTCAACCTACCCCATCCTCCACATGTTAACTTCTGATGTTCACAATGCATCATTCTAGATTCATCTTTCAAACGGTTTTAATACAATGATAATATTATATATGTTACCTTTTATTTGCTTTTTCGTGGAGTGAACAAAACCCTTTTTCAAGTATTACGTGTCATGACATGTTATATAATAACATGAGCAAATGATGAGGTGTTAATAGTTATATGAAATTGGATGCACACGTGTCATGCTTAAATCCAATCAAGAATCCCATTAATATATTGTTTGTTGTGATTTCATTTCAACCGTACACATCCCCCATTTTTCACATATTTTAGTAGATGTTACCATATCCAATTGATGATACATAGGAATGTGTGTTATTTTATATTCTTATTAAAAATTTTATATACCCTCTTAGATTTTTTAACAACCAAATCCAACGAGTCAAATTGGTGGGAGAGAATGTCATGTCATGTACATGTAACACGAGTGAGTGGATTTAGGTGTCGGGTTAAAACCGGATTATACTGTAAAATTGGTGTCGACCTTGTGTCGCTAAAACCGGATGGCCAATTTGTAATCGGCTTACGTTAAGGGCTAGCGGTTGGTACTAGGTTTCACATCTAATGGATGGTGGATTTAGGTGTCGGGTTAAGACCGGATTATACTGTAAAAAAACAAAATACATCTAAAGGTTGTTAAAGCTTTATGTCGACACAAGTATCTTTTGTGTGAGATAGAGTAGAAGAAAAATCAATATAGAGTATAACAATATGTAAAAAATGTTAGCTGATCGTTTTACAAAATGACAACCACCCAACGGTTTTAAAGGGCATACAATATGAATAGTTCTATAAACAATAGTAGAGGTGCACAATGAAACCGACCCGACCTGACAACCCAACCGAAATCGACACAGCTTCAACTTGTTGCCCCCAAACCTGATTCCGACTTGGTATAACCCGGAGGTTTCAAACTCGGTTCTCTCATCCGTTCACCAACCCGGGTTATCCACGACCCGAACCTGACCCTGTGTCAGTTCAACCAGCTATGGACCTATCATATTATTTATAAATTACATATTATGAACCCGGGTCGAACCCGGTCTAGAATTTGTTGACCTCTACCCGAAGCGGATTCAACCTGACCCGGTTTGTGCACCTCTAAATACAACTAGAAAATGCTAGGCTGCTTTGTTTATAAGAAAAGGATGTTGATATGATTTAGGCCCAATAAGCTAGGTTTGATCCAACCTTAAGCCCAAATATCAAGCTCAATCAAGATTACTACTCATTAATCACCATACATATACGTTCACAAACCGGGTTGAAACTTGAAACCGGTAACCCGGTTAGGATTTTGGTCAAAAAAATCCAAACCGGGTCTGACAGGGTTTCGGGTCAGGTCCAACCCGGTTTCAAGAAAGGGCAACATAGTAAAAAAATCGGGTTTATACCAGGTCGGGATGGGAAAAAACCAGGTTGAACCCGGGTTGTGGTGTGAAGGGGACAAACATGTTTGAACCCTACAGGTTAAATCGGGTTGAATCCGGGTTGGGTAGCTACAGGGTTGAACCCGGTTCGAGTTTGAATCAGATAACCGGATTGGATGTGCACCTCTAATCATACATACGTGACGTGTTATAATATAATAAACATATTGTTTAAAATGTCATTTCCATTCACACAAAATTGTGACGTGTAAACTCATAAACGTTTGATTATAAAACTTATAGTCACGTGCTCTATTATTGCAAGTGAATCAATCAAATCTAACAACAAAAAATGACAAAGACAAACCCATTTACGTTTGCCCATTGTCGTGGCTTGTTATACTCTTTTGTTCAACACAATAATTTGATTAAGACTATATATTATTTTTTATTTGCTTTTTGATGGAATGAATAAACCCTTTTTTCAAGTATTATGTGTCATTACTTGTTATATAATAATATAAGGAAAATGATGAGGTGCCATTAGTAAATTGCAAATCGGTTCCTAACAATTCATTCATCCACTTATTTCATGTTATAAGTTTTTTTAAAAGTAATTTGTACAAAAATAAACTAATTAATCTGATTATGTTGGTTAGCAACATCTACCTATGTAGCGAACGACATCTATAGATCCAAAGTTTTTTTTAAAAGTCATGCTAGACATCTTGTAGGTAACATATGTTAGAACAATAAATCGTACCTAACTTCGAAGAATAAGAACTGTACGCGATATGTGAATAATGAGTATTCAATTCAAAGAGAGTTGACCTAAACGAGGCATCTATGTATAATTTCAACCGAAAGTAAATTGAAAACAACAAGTTATTCTACCGTTTCTAATGATAACATGTTTTAATAAAACTTAGTTTTGAATATTTCAAAAGATGAACCATACTGCCGTTTCTAATGATAATATGTTTTAATAAAACTTACAAGACAAATCATGGAATCATTTAATTATCCTATGTTATCCAAAAACTAAAGTTGTAGCAATTTGTATTTACTAACATGTTCTTTTCCCCATATCTTTATATTTTTAGCTGAAATAGTACTTAAAAAACAAACTAACGGGACAAAATAAATCAATTATTTATAAGAATGATAACAAGATAGTAAGTTGTACGATACACGTACTACGTAAAAAGACATAATTTTATAAAGTGATAAATAAAAGTTGATTTTTATCCTTGCGAATATTAATGGTGACAAAATAAACATAACAAAATGCAAATTTTATTGCAAATATTATTCTTTGATTGTTTCGAAGTTTGTTGGATAATCTTTTTTTTCCTCAATAATATGATAATACTAATATTTGAAGTAGTCGTCCTCAAAAAAGATGCCTACACTCCTAGAGTCAACCCAATATCTTGGTCAATTTATATTTATATTTACAAAATGTGATGCTTTTTTTATAAGCATATTACCTAGAAAAAGTTAGAATACCAAATGTTTTCTTATACAAACTGTATAAAGTGCAGGGAATAATTAAACAAAATGTGATGCCAACTGAAAGGGCTTGTTTCAACTGGAGATATCATCAAATATATTAAACATCTGTGACCCAATCCATATATGTCATGCTCATAACTTATAACGGGCTACTCGTTTTGCAAATTACAACCAACATGCTAAGTGGGCTTTAGAGCGGGTTCATAGTGTCTTGGGTGAAAGCCCATAACCCATTAGTGCACATTTGAGAATTGAGACATCTATGATCTATCAAACATATATCTCTTACAAATCATTTTACATTGGGCCATCAAAATTTTGAGTTTCTTGGAATGATGAAGATTCATGAATTGGCGAGTAATACATACTTGATTTGACAAACAACACTCATTCCTCGTATATGTTATTGGATTTAAAATATTTATTAATTTATTGGGGCTCTTTAAAAAAGATAATTACAAATAAGTTTAAGAAAATTTAAACATATTTATCGACAACCGATACCTAAACGACATAAGAAGAAGTTTGGGCCTTGAGCAGTCGTTTATCCAGCACACTCTTATGGTCGGTCTTGTTCACCTTCGAACCATTAAGGCTACTTGTGGTTTGTAAAATTTTACATGAATGTGTGGAAATTTATTCCTTTCAAAATATCTATTAATGGGATTTTAATTTCATTCATGCTGCTGGAAGAGTTAAAACTAACTACAAACGAGTGAACACACAATCGAATAAATTACAAATTAAAAACAACTATTATTAAGCTCTCGCGTTGCGATGTGGGGAGGTAAAAACATGCAAAGTGGCACTAATGTCACATTAGCCTTAGCGATCATTAACATCGGAAAAACTTGTATTAAAAAATAAATAAACAAAAATCGAATGGAAGGTTGACGTAAAAACATAAAACATTATAACCATGATAACTAAGTCGATTCAGTACCCGCACGTTGCCACGAGACTGTTAAACATGAAAAAACGATGTAACAATGATGAACCACACACACATATTACGGTACGTTATCTTTTAAAATTTAGACCGAAATGTGAAACGAAAAAATTGTAAAATATGAAATATATAAGGGAAGATAGTTAAAAGTGAAAAATTTTTAGGGGTCAAATTATAAAAGATGTAAAAGTATGGGGTTTAAATTTCTTAAGACTAAACAAGAACAAAAGGATTTAATTAATAAATTAACCAAAAATTGATGAGAAGTAAAGCAAAAAGTATCTTCAATGGTCTAATTTTGGCTGGGGCGGATCCAAGAATATCTTTTCATCGAGGGTAATTTTTTCTAGTTTTAGAATGTACCTCAACTTTATGTTGGAATGTTTGGTTTGGGTTCGGTCATTTCACATAAAAAAGATACAATATCATTCTAAAACAAGTAACAAAAACGTGATTCCAAATAAAACGATAAAAACATTACATTTTATAGTTGTATACATGTTTTTATTTAGCGAAAACAATTCTATTACACTCGGGCTTAAGTGGTGTATACGGTTTGCCCCTCCTCCTCTTTGTTCCGTACATGCTTTTTAATGGGATCATTGATGGAAAGTTAGATGAGCGGCGGTTGTTTATTTTTTGTTTTGACTTTCATATTTTGCGGGTCTTTCTACCCTATCATGTAATTCTAGGCTACTTTCGATTCTCTTCTGAATGTAGTTTCACGTAGAAATTAATAGTCCATCCGTATGTAGTACTCTTGATTACTAAAAAATATTAATAAAAAATAACAAATTTCATTGTTTATTTGTGATTTTATAGACTCTAAAATATATAACTATTTCTTCAAAACACTCAATTTTAAAATTTATTTTCACTCACATGTGTCATGTATGTACTATGTATTCATTAATATGTTTAAACATTCATTAAACATATTCAATAACTAAATGGTTTAAGAATTTCGAATCAATTTCTCATGTAAAACGTATAGAAAAAAAAAAACTATGGAAATTACCATAATAGTCGAAAGAAAGTTCTGTGAAAACATGTTCATACGACTAATTGCAAAAGTGCTTTCATAAGAAAGACTTTTGAGTTTCTTTATCAAGTACGTTTTTAGATTTTTATAGTTATTAGTGACAAAAAATTTGAATTCTAATTTTGATATAAATACATATTTAAATTAAAATACTTTTTTTAAAATTAAACTACTCCTATTAATCATTTACACATGCAACTATATGATTTAAAGTTTTAACCTCTAAGATAGACGTAGACAACTTATCACTAGGAATAGGGTTTGTGCAAACACCTGAATTAAAAATCTGAAATTCCAAACTCAAATTACCCAAAAATTCAGACATCCGAGTTTTTTAAGTCGGATTCGAATAGCGATTTTATAAAATGTGGGTTTTATAACTATCCAAAAGTTTGTATTTATGTGTATTTTCTAATTATTGTTATAAATTAAAAATAAAAGTATATGAATCAAGACCCAAAGTGTTGTATTTATATATTCATATGTATAACTATTTTTTTATTTTTTATTATATCATAATTGTATATTTTTATTTTTTTAATTGTTTCGAATATCCGTTTAACGTTTAATTGATCAAAAGATATTTTGAATTCTTAATAATATAGACGTGTAATTTCAAATTTGGAATGTAAGTATATAACTAATTAGAGTGTAATATTGTTTGGGGAAAAAAACAAACGATAATTAACAAACACGTAGCAAAACTAAATATCAAGTATTATATCACTCATAATGTAATGTTTCAAGGATGTATTTATCATAATTCATAGATAGAAGGTCTGCAGCTAATAAAACCCATGAAACTTTTTTTATTATTAAAAAAATAAACAATAATTAAATTTCACCAAATATAACCTACCATGTGGAATGTGAAATACGTAACACAACCAACAGACGAAAATATTGATTTTCCGTCCAATAAAATAGTTATATTTACCTGAATGAATTAATCAAAGAAATCAATAACATTTTTGATTAAATTTGATGTAGTTATATTTACCTGAATGAATTAATAAAAGTTATAACGCTAGTATTTTAGAGTCATTGCACTTAATTTTCATGTAGTTAATTTATTATGTAATATCTAGTCTCTCAAAGAAATCAATATTGATTGTTTAAAGAATCACCCATCATAGATTACTTTAACTCAAACACACTTGACTATTAAGTTCTTCATTCATTTACAATTAACATTTTGATTAAATTTGATGGTAAACACTTTTTATGGTCAAGTATCTTTTATGTTAACAAAACAAAACATAAAGATTTGAAAATTACCTTAAGGTGTCACGCGTTATGGTACGAGAGTAACTATCGTGTATTCTATCTTAACCAATATAAGATACACCTTTCAGTTTTTAGTACTAAAAAAATCGTCACCTACCAAAATATTTCCCTTGTCTCTCAAATAATGTTTATTCAACACATATAACCGATCAAATAATTTGCTACAAGAAACAAAATCAATAAAAAATATACATATAGTGCTTTGCCATTTTGGTGCTCTCATCAAATTCCCTATTCATTCAATCACATCTTCATGTCACAATATGATCACCTCAACGTTGTGACATGATCAATTTTTCAAGTTCGCGTGAATACTAATGTACAAGTCGTCGAAATGAATCTTACAGATTCTAACACTGACCACAACGCGTAGATATCGCGTACAAATTTAATCACATATACACATAAACATGTTACACATTTGTAACTATAAAACCACTTATTGTCTTTTTCCTAATTTCACGCGTAGATCTTAGAAGAAAAATCAGTCAACGTGCTAGCCGGCGGAATAGAAATAGAGGCAAGTTGGTCACGTGCACATTACATTGTTCCAATATAGTATGCAAGTCAATCACGTGCACCTTCCCATTGTGTTCGCACTCTTATACTTACACTAGTGAATGAATAATAATATATCATTCAACGCAATCAGATTTGACTTATTTCGCGCTTTGCTTAAGATTTGAAACTTTCTTAGAGGGACAGTATCGCATCATGATCTGATATATGCAACATTGTCTTACAGTTTATGCATGATACAGTTTCTGATAGTTTATACCTATGGTCCTAAGATCATGAAATAATAACATTACCAGTTGATTCAAGTACACATGGCCGTCTTGAGGGGGGCAAGGTGGGCGACTCCTATGGCCCGATATTCTCAGGGACCCAAATTTTTATAAAAAAATAATATGATATATGTATTGAAAAAAAACCTATATATACTTTGTTAAACGCTTAAACTTATTAGAATTTTAATTGTATTAATCCTTACAAACTCTAGTGCTCATTAATATTTTAATTATTTTAGCCCACTAACATTACCTATTACTAGATTTTTAAACCATTTTAAACTCAAACAACATAAGTTACGATTTGGGGTGGGAGATGTAAAAGAACGATCGGAACGCAAGAGGTCCAAACGATCGATTGATTGAACTATAGTCTTGTTTTTTCTACTCGCACGGGTCAAAAACTTATATATGAGTTATTCACTTTATATACTAAGGGCCCCGTTTTCCTCAACTAGCCCAAGACCCAAAATTTTTCGACGATTCTAGAGGCCGGCCATACATTCATTAACCTAAACCCACCGACTACTAAAAAGTATGAAGAAGAAGATATGAAAATCATTATAGTCGTTTGGTTCATTTGAATAAGAAATCAATAATCATTTATAAACAATTTTTATTAATTCATTCTCCTTACAACCAAATGCTTAAAAGAAAACCTAAAAAAAACAAGGATCGCGGCGAATCAACTTAAAACAAAATCCGATCAAACTTATTTCTAGCGGAGTTGGATACGGCTCACCGAACCATTATTTTTTAGAGTTTATAGTTTAGCTTTTAGTGTTTAAGATTTCTATTTTATGGCTTTACAAAACTATTCCAACATTGTTAGAATGAGTTTAATTAAATTACGTTTGATCCAGTTACTCATAGTTACCTATTTCTTTAGCTTCCCTATTCAACCTACCCCATCCTCCACATGTTAACTTCTGATGTTTACAATGCATCATTCTAGATTCATCTTTTAAACGGTTTAATACAATGATAATATTATATATGTTAGCTTTTATTGCTTTTTCGTGAAGTGAACAAAACCTTTTCTCAAGTATTACGTGTCATGACATGTTATATAATAATATGAGCAAATGATGAGGTGTTAATAGTTATATGAAATTGGATGCACACGTGTCATGCTTTAATCCAATCAAGAATCCCATTAATATATTGTTTGTTGTGATTTCATTTCAACCGTACACATCCCCCATTTTTCACATATTTTAGTAGATGTTACCATATCCAATTGATGATACATAGGATTGTGTTATTTTATATTCTTTTAAAAATTTTATATATCTTCTTAGATTTTTTTTAACAACCAAATCCAACGAGTCAAATTGGTGGGAGAAAATGTCATGTCATATCATGTACATATAACACGAGTAAGTGTTACTTGATGTAGACCTTGTGTCGTTAAAACCGGATGGCCAAATTGTAATCGGTCCACAATAAGGATTAGCAGCCGGTACTAGGTTTCACATATGATGGATGGTGGATTTAGGTATCGGGTTAAAACCAGATTATACTGTAAAAACGAAAAAAATCTAAATGGTTATTAAAGCTTTATGTCGAAGCGAGTATCTTTTGTGTGAGATAGAGTAGAAGAAAAATCAATATAGAATATATCAATATGTACAAATGTTAGCTTAAAATTTTACAAAATGACAACCATCCAACGGTTTTAAAGAGCCTATCGATTATAGGGATCTGCGACCGGATGACTTCAAATCTTACTGGTGTGTCTTGTAACCATCACTTAATGAGGATCATATAATGTAAATAGTACTATATTCGTAAATAGTTCTATAAACATTAGTAGAGGTGCACAATGAAACCGACCCAACCTGACAACCCGACCAAAATCGACACAGGTTCAACCCGCTGCCCCAAAACCTTATTCCGACCTACTATAACCTGGAGGTTTCAAATCCCATTCTCTCATCCGTTCACTAACCCAGGTTCTCCACGACCCCACCCGCACCCTGTGTCAGTTCAACCTGCCATGAACCTATCATATTATTTATAAATTA
Source organism: Flaveria ramosissima (assembly GCA_025215565.1). Lineage (NCBI taxonomy): Eukaryota > Viridiplantae > Streptophyta > Magnoliopsida > Asterales > Asteraceae > Flaveria > Flaveria ramosissima. The sequence continues at coordinate 53,652,456 of CM046031.1, read as the reverse complement.
CATAATATGAACCCGGTCTAGAATTTGTTGACCACTACCTGAAGTGGATTCAACCTGACCTGGTTTGTGCACCTCTAAATACAACTAGAAAATGTTAGGCTGTTTTGTTTATAATAAAAGGATTGTTATGATTTAGGCCCAATAAGCTAGGTTTGATCCAACCTTAAGCCCAAACATCAAGCTCAATCAAGATTACTACTCATTAATCACCATAATATAGGTTCACAAACCGGGTTGAAACTTGAAACCAGTTCGGGTTCAACCCGTTTCGGATTTTGGTCAAAAAAATCCAAACTGGGTTTGACTGGGTCGGGATGGAAAAAAACCAGGTTGAAACCGGGTTGGGGTGTGGGGGGGACAAACCTGCTTGAACACTACAGGTTGAACCGGGTTAAAACCAGGTTGGGTAGCTACAGGGTTAAACCCGGTTCGATTTTGAATCAAATAATTTGGTTTGATGTGCACCTCTAATCATACATATGTGACATGTTATAACATAATAGACATATTGTTTAAAATTCATTTCCATACACACAAAATTGTGACGTGTAAACTCATAAACGTTTGATTATAAAACTTATAGTCACATGCTCTATTATTGCAAGTGAATCAATCAAATCTAACAACAAAAAATGACAAAGACAAACCCATTTACGTTCGCCCATTGTCGTGGCTTGTTATACTCTTTTGTTCAACACAATAATTTGATTAAGACTATATATTATTTTTAATTTGCTTTTAATGGAATAAATAAACCCTTTTTCAAGTATTATGTGTCATTACTTGTTATATAATATAATAAGGAAAATGATGAGGTGCCATTAGTAAATTGAAAATCGGTTCCTAACAATTCATTCATCCACTTATTTCATGTTATAACTTTTTTTAAAGTAATTTGTACAAAAATAAACTAATTTAATCTAATTATGTTGGTTAGCAACATCTACCTATGTAGCGAACGACATCTATAGATCCAAAGTTTTTTTTAAGTCACGCTAGACATCTTGTAGGTAACATATGTTAGAACAATAAATCGTACCTAACTTTGAAGAATAAGAACTGTACGCGATATGTGAATAATGAGTATTCAATTCAAAGAGAGTTGACCTAAACGAGGCATCTATGTATAATTTCAACCGAAAGTAAATTGAAAACAACAAGTTATTCTACCGTTTCTAATGATAACATGTTTTAATAAAACTTAGTTTTGAATATTTCAAAAGATGAACCTTACTGCCGTTTCTAATGATAATATGTTTTAATAAAACTTACAAGACAAATGATGGAATCATTTAATTATCCTATGTTATCCAAAAACTAAAGTTGTAGCAATTTGTATTTAGTGAGATGTTCTTTTCCCCATATCTTTATGTTTTTAGCTGAAATAGTACTCAAAAAACAAACTAACGGGACAAAATAAATCAATTAATTATAAGAATGATAACAAGATAGTAAGTTGTACGATACACGTACTACGTAATAAGACATAATTTTATAAAGTGATAAATAAAAGTTGATTTTTATCCTTGCGAATACTAATGGTGACAAAATAAACATAACAAAATGCAAATTTTATCGCAAATATTATTCTTTGATTGTTTCGAAGTTTGTTGGATAATGTTTTTTTTCCTCAATAATATGATAATACTAATATTTGAAGTAGTCGTCCTCAAAAAGATGCCTACACTCCTAGAGTCAACCCAATATCTTGGTCAATTTATATTTATATTTACAAAATGTGATGCTTTTTTTATAAGCATATTACCTAGAAAAAGTTAGAATACAAAATGTTTTTTATACAAACTGTATAAAGTGCAGGGTATACAATTATCAAGCAAAAAGGGTTTACACTTACGTGATAATTATTATGCAAGAGATATGAGATTAAGGATGCAATCATCATACACAAAAGATGAATAAATACGCAAATGGTTCTTACACATCTTACGGGAAATTCATTGTATGCGATAACCTTTCGCTGTTATGTAAAAAAATAACCACCCAATTCCCGTGTTTTTATAAAATTCTAAAAGTTGTTTTAAATTTTGTATTTTAATTATAGATTAAACAAAGGACCACATAAGAGACGCATCTTGGACAAAGAAAGAATGCGCATTGCAACATACAGGATATTGGTCTTGTAACTATCATAAGCGACACATATTGGCATGTTTTTTTTATATCAATATGGATTTTAATAATCCGAACTATGATCATTTGCTCTGTAATGTTTCATACTAGTATTTCAACCAATGATAATCCGAACTTTAATTTTTATTATAAAGTGCAATCGTAGTAGTATAATCATTCATTAATATACACATTTTCACTTAATTTTACCAACGATGATGATTGTGAATGAAATAGGAAAACTTACAACGACATGGAGTCAAATCGAGTGAAATCAATGATAATTATGCTACTAGAATTGCATTAGTAACGTGAGAGAAAATAAATTTAATGAACTAGTTTTAACATCTCCCCTCAAGCTAAACACAAAGAGAGGTTTTTTTCTATCTCCCACGGAAATCATGACAGTTCACTCTTATTTTCTGTTGTTGAATTTACCTTTTAGAACCTCCATCAAGCTCAAATCTTGATGCGAGTTTACTGATTGTTTAAGCTCCACTGTTCTAGATGGCTATTTTACTCTACCACGTCAACCGGTGTTCTACTGGGTTTGTGTGGGCCAGTCGTTTTACTCAGACTTGAAATTTTTTTGAAAATTTCGTTGTCGCTAGATCTTTTCTTCGTATTGATATTCTATCAAAGAAGAGCGGGTTCGGGGAGATATGACTCGAGACAACTGATGGTTCATTTCATAGTAATGAACAGTGGTATAATGATGCCAACTGAAAGGGCTTGTTTCAACTGGAGTAATAATGAAATATATTAAATATCTATGACCCAATGCTAAGTGGGCTTTAGAGTGGGTTCATAGTGTCTTGGGTCAAGGCCCATAACCCATTAGTGCACATTTGAGAATTGAGATATCTATCAAACATACGTATCTTACAAATCATTTCACATTGGGCCATAAAAAAATGTGAGTTTCTTGGAATGATGAAGATTCATGAATTGGCGAGTAATACATACTCGATTTGACAAGCAACACTCATTCGTCGTATATGTTATTGGGTTTATTGGGGCTCTTTAAAAAAACAGTTTTTTTAAATACTCCAAATTTTTTAAAAGCCCTTTGCATTAAAAACGTCATGTTTCATAAAAAATTAATTTTTATAATAAAAAATGTTTTTAAATTATCAAAAGTTTGTTTCATAATTTGAAAAGTATATAATTAATATAATTAGCATTTAATGTATTATTAAATGATTAAGTTTTATTCTAATAATGACACATGTATAATATCAATGTGGAGTCTAGGTGTAGGGGTAGAAAAATATCATGTGGTATGTAAACATTTTGTTTTATTAGAGTAGATGAGATTTGAGCTCGTGCCTTTCAAATTGTTACTATTCTAGAGGTGACGGGTTCTAGATTTTGTATGGCTTGGATGACTTTTAAGTTATGATTTTACGTTCAGATTAAAGTATTTTGTTGGTACTCGAAATCAATAGTCGATAAAAGATAAAGTGAATTCAAACAACGAAATGTTCTTTTATGTAAAACAAATTGGTATATTTAGGTGTTTAATCAAGCCGGATGATTCTAAGGGTTGAACTATTGTAACATTACAGTTGTTGATGGACACATAATGGTTATAACCAGTGGCGGAGGATAATGGGGCCGGGGGGGGGGGGGGGCGCTCCCATCTTTTTTTCGTCGGTAGTGTTAAATTTTAGTACGCTAGTGTAAGTTTTTGGCCTGGTAGTGTGAATTTTTATATAAATATCGAGTTCGCCCCCTTAAAAAATTAATTTTGTCCATGCCTCCTTACGGGAATGTTCAAGCTCCGCAACTGGTTATAATTGTCGGCAGTTGAATGATTATAATAGTGAAACCATCAATAGTAAGACACTATTGATCATGAAATTATTGATGAGTAGTTGTTATTGCATAATTACCACTAAAGATCAATTGCCGATTTGCCGATGATCTTTGATACACGATCATTAACAAGTTAAAACAAAAGTTTAAATGTTTATTTATTAGTTATTTATTTGGTTTATCATTATCCCTAAGTTGTTAGGATATAGTATAATATTAAGAGTTGGTGAACGTTTGTTATTAGTTTTGTTGATTGAATTTAAATTAAAAAACTTTTGTTCATGAAACCTTTTGGTTCGATTTATTGTCTTTGATTTATTGTTCTCGAGCCATTTGATTGTTTCCGATTCTACATCAATTTTCATAACACTGTTTTCATAACACTGATCAATTAACACTAATTACTTTTCACTGACACTAATGATTGCCACTTGTTATCAGTTTCTACATTAGGCTCGTTACCATTGACGTTCATTTTCCACTAATGAACTAAACTGCCATTGATTATCAGTCATTAGCGTGACCTCCACTAGGGATTCCATCCCTTGGACCCGTCATGGGAGTTGCCCTTCGGACCCCATCAAAGCAAGCGTTGCCCTAAACAATACCATGGGGCGTCGCCTGGTTTAGGAGTTTCACCCTTACAACATTTGATGTTCCATGATTCCTTACAATATGTTTATTTTAATGTCCTAAATAGACTCAAGCAATCTAATCTTACCAAAATGATATTGATGACGCTAAAGTCACCAACATGTAAATGAAGTCACCAACATGTAAATGAGTCGAACAACCTCTGCTAAGCTCGAGGTAGTGTCTAGAGGACTTAATGATCTTTCTTATTCATGGTTGTTTGATGACATTTGAAAACTTCTATTTACAGACACTAAAGAACTGTTTTGGATAATTCGTATATATGCCCATCATATCTATGTATCCAACTCTTTGGAGAATATATTCTCTTTATGTGAACTATATATCTTGACCATGCAATGGTGGAATAAAAATGGAATCGTAAGCTCTAGTTAAATAGTCAACTAGTTTGATGTAAAAAAAAGCATCAAAATATGTGTCACTTCTATTTCACTTATACGTTGATAAAAACAAATGGAACCTTGTGACCCCGGTATCCTTTCAATATGCAAAGATCGAATAGTCGAAGTCAACGAGCTCCGGTATAAGATTTTGGCCATTAAACGAAGAACATTTGTCACTTTAGTCTCGTTTATATTCTCTTTGCGTTATGTCAACAAGTATAAGTTCATCACGTATTCACGTGCTTACGAATCATGTAGATATCGTTGTCTACCAATATGGATTGATACATTTTTGTTAAGGTGGAATATATGTTAGAAGCTTGAAAATATGAAAAGGTAACATCTCATATTACATTATTGTCTATAAATAGATGGTTGTTTCCTACACATAAGTAACATGAAATATACTAATAAATGACGAGAAGAGCATTTATTAGGTTGCCAAGGATGATTTGCCTAATGATAACTCAAGGTGCTTGAAATACAGCATAGTGTTTGGTTCATTAGGCTGTCATCCTTAGCTAACCTAATACGCTCTTCTATCTCATGTTAAACCTTCTGATCTTGATACTGTAGAATACACGCGCTCAAGATTCTTAATAATATCTTTGTGTTATGAATTTGTTGGTCATTTTGAAACTATTTGTGGTGATTATGAATTGATGATATTGATTCTAACTTTTAAACTTTTTGTAATGATCTTTAAACATATTTGTTAAGCTATATGTCCAATCAAATGTTATGAGTGCTACATGATATTATCCTTATATGTATCTTTGATGTTGAAAAGGCTTTGAGGACTACTTAAAAGGGTTATGAAGCAACAAACCCAAACCTAAATTTACACAAGAAGGTGATGGTAAATATGAGAAATTGTGAATCATGAAGCTGTATGATAGCCGAGTAGATATCGAGCCCATTTGAATGATGTTGATTTTGGTTTTGGCTGCGAGCACACGACTTAGGCTTGAACTTCCTAAGCATTGATGACGACTTATGCTCTCAGAAAACGGGTGAGCTTATTTGGTAGGAATTTATTAGCATATGTTGTACAATAATATTAATCTAATGTGTTATCGCACTTGTGTTACTTATGCAGAGAATGTTACACTGACTAGGTTGTTCTATAACTCAAAACTCAAGTCTCGTTTGAAAAATGCTAAAAAATAGCTAGCCTGAAATCGACTAAGTTATAAACGAGCCGACAAACCATGTGCATGTGGACCCTAGCCCAGCTTGGTACGGCTCGTTTAATGTCCAACCCAATACCCTCGTATTGACAACTAGTATGGTCTGTTACAAGGATCAAACGAATCGAACTTTTTTTAAACTGTCAAATCAAGTAAATCTAACCATAAACTAAATCGTTTGGATCTCAAATTCGTCAACTTACTTCAGTTTAGACTACTGAATTCTTTCAACTATTCTGAAAACCCCTTAATCACCTAATTTTGAATTTTCTATGTTTGGGGCCAAAAAGTGAGCCCATTATATGTCAATTTGATCGTGGGTTGAAATGGGCTTAAAAACTGAAAAGTCCAGTCAAAATTTAATATTACTAATAAAAGTATTTTTATATTTTTTAAAATCATGTAAAAATAACTATCTATTCTTAATTCAATGCTAAACGGGTCATTGACTTCAAAGTTTTTATTAAAATCATAAGATCGAACATTTTGCGCAATTTGTTCTTCAACATTGATAAATAATCAAATCTTACAATTTACGCTTATTTTATGTGTACAATGTGGATTAAGAGTAGTACATCGATTTGTCATGTACCTCTACTTTCTTGGCATCTTGTTTATTTATTTTATATAACCATTAATAATGACAAAGAAGAACTCTAACACTAACATGTGACATTCGGTAATGTCATTATTTAATTTTGGTAATAGTAATTAATTAATTTGAAGTTATGTATCATATATAAAAATAGCATGAGTTATAATAAAAAAATAATTGTATTAATTAAGCACGAACTCAAGATTATTTAATAATTCTAGCCTACGGAAATGTGAGAAAGAATTAAAGTGTCGCGTTATAATAATATTTTTAAAATTGAGTGTGTTCTTCGCATAAACGACATGCCAACAACTGTTTCATTAAAACCATCATTATTTTACAAACAATTTGGAACATGAACATTTAATATAACATCTCAATGAAACATGTTCAAATATACAAATTGTAGTGGTCTACGATTTAATATAGAAGAACTAATAACTAAAATACCATGTTGAAAATGGCTCACACATGTTTAAATAATCATGATCAATTTAATCAAATGTTATGGTAAAATTTGGCACACACGTGTAAAACCATAATGTTCACATGTTGAAAATTGACGTTTATATGTTAAAACGCTACACCAAAAAAGTTATAACAACGTCATGTACAAAAACACCAAATTCTAAAGCTTTTTTAATATAGCAAATTAGAATTAAAAAACGTATTAGTTCCATACTTACATTAATAAAAGGGGTTATTTGATTTTTATAATCTCAACTTTTATTTATTGACCGAGATAAATCTTAACTTAGGAAATGTTTACAGAGACTAATAACTTTTAACTTAATTTATTACAATGATCTCTTACTAACTAAAAGTTAACATTTTAAGTTTTTTTATGACGTGAACTACTTATATGATCAAAACACTAAGTAGAAAGTTAACATAAAACATCACTTCAGTCAATCTGAAAAATCTGCACCCTAAAACTCGTCAATCTTTACCTTCTGATCTAAACCACTTAACTCGTTAAAGGTAGATTTCAAGTGACGCTGAAAGCTAGACACCAATAATGAACCTATAGAGGATGGGCAGCAGTGGAGTTGAAAAACGGCTCAAAGTTAGCCTCATATCATCAAAAAAAACTAACGGGGGTTAACTTTAGTTAGTAAGGAATCGTTGAAGGAAAATAAGCTCAACGTTGGGAGTGTCTGTAAACATTTCATGAGTTGAGATTAATATCGGCAAATAAATAAAAGTTAAGATTATTAAAATTCAATAACCCTAATAAAAGAAAAAAACTCAGGGAGCGTTTGGTATGCAGGAATTCAATAAAATTGAAATTGAAATTTCACTGGTCATAGTGTTTGGTTGGTAGGAAATTGAATTGGAATTGAATTTTAATTTTTTCTTAACATTGGTTTGTAAAAAAAAAATGAAGAATGAATAAAATCCCTCAAATCCTTCAAGAAATTTCAAAATCCTTCCAAATATAAAAGATTTCAAATTTCACTGACCCCTCTCTCCACCACCAACTAACTGCCACCTACACCCCAGGCACCGCCAACCGACATTATCAACGACCCCGACCGCCGACCACCGCACCCCGCCACCGACCTCGACCGCCGCCGCCTAACCCCGCCCACCGCCAATCGGCTGCCGACTGCCGATGCCGCCGACCGTCGCCGTCCACCCTGACCGCCGACCCCGACAACCACCGCCCCGGACAACCAATGACCCTGACTGTCGCCGCACCCGATCGCCGACTGTCGCCCGTCGCCAACAAACCGCCGCCCCCAACCTCCACCGACGCCGCACAACGTCGACGCCGACCATTGCCGCCCACTGTTTCCCCGACCGCCGCCACCCCTAACCGTCGACCATTGCTGACTGTCGTTGCCGAACCGTGTCTCGTCGACGGGCGTTATCGGTTGGTTGCGATAGTGGGGTACGGTCGGTTTTCGGCAACAAGCATGGTTGGTGGTTGCAGTCGATGTTCACGGTGACGGGAGCGATCGGTGGTATGTAGCGGCGATGATTGGTGGTCATTGAGGTGGTGGCGGTTTGCAACGGGTGATAAATTCCAATTCCTTTATAAGAGTTTTGTCACTAGAAATGCATTTAGAATTTCAATTCCCTTTATTGATTCAAATTCCTTTAAATTCTAGATCCTTTAAAATATTAAATTTCAAATATAATTCCTTTGAATTCCAATTCAAAATTCAATTCCAACAAATTCCGCGAACCAAACGCATCCTTATTGTTATGGTATAATTTAAAAACACATAATAATGTGTAAGAAAATTATAAGCATCGGAGAAATAAGAGAAGTTGGAAAAAAATAAGCAAATATGATGACTCTTACTTAGTGTTTTTAGATTTGGATCGAACAGTGAACCGGATGTCTTATTGGTCCGTTGGTTGGACCGTTCGACCAGTCCGACCAGATATGAGAACCAGATCAAATTATAATTACTTTAATAAATATTTGTAAAATACCAAAAACTTTAAAAATATATATAAAATACTGGGTCAACCGGTCCGGCCGCCATTTCGACCAGTCCGACCACTGGTTCAACGCCAAATTGATTTAAAGAACCGAAATGGACCGGGTCGGGGTCTGATTTCCGGTCCGATCGGCCAGTCGGGTCCAGTTTTCCATGTTTAAATCCTCTTATGTGACGTGGCACACTCCCACCCTTATTCTACACATTAATGGTCCAGATTCTTTTCTATCTTTCTTAGTATTTTCCTTCTTTTTATTTTAACATCATTCAGTTAAATAATATGATTATATTATTTTGAATGGACCTTTACTTGAATAAAAGATTAGTGACTCATTTGTCAAAGAAGATGGTTAGAAGGCACCTAGAAGTTATGGTGATTTAATACTTGAAATGATATGAAAATGACACTAGATCTATCGATCTAAAGTTGACTTCCATATTGCTTATAGCCTAAATAAAGTGGTCTAATTGGATCTTGTGTTGTTGCAACCACCAAAAGCCTAAGTGTTTCTTTGATGTTTGGAACATATCCATAATTGGTAATAATGTCAAAAACATTTTGTTTTTAGGTACAAACAAACACACACCTAAAACTTAAACTACCTCAACAATTATCAAACTATTAATTTTTATTCAACAGTATCATTAGTATACATAACTTATAATTTCACATAATGTAAAAGAACCGATAGCTATACATCTTGAAGGGTTGAAGCATTGGGGGAACTATATGATGGTTTGTGGGTCTAATATGAACCATCGAAGGGTCAAGGTTTCTATTATTATGAATATTTAATAAAAGAGTTCTTTTTCAATTTTAATCTAAAATTTTCAATGGAAATTCCGAAGAGTATCGCCATTGAAAAGTTTTAATTCGTTGTTTACCTTTTTTTTTTTTTAAATTAATACTCCATTTTTAGGGTCACTTAAACCACTAGTAACTAGATTTTAATAAGAGTGGTCTCTAAATAATCTGATTCTTACCGCTAGGCTTACAATCTCATTTTCATAGTTTGATTTATTTAGTACTATGTTACTACCCCGTGTATTACACGGGTTGAACAAATAAAATATTAAATAATTAGTAATAAAAAGTATTAATTATAAAATAATATTTTAAAATATAATATTATTGAAATTACGTATGAGTAAGGACTATAAGTAATAAAACAACGATATTATTTTCTTTGAACTGTTGTTTTATTTTTTTTATCTAAAAAATTTTTAAAAATTCGTTCTAAATTAAACGTTAAAAAATATCACTTTGTAAAAATTTATTATTATAACTTTAAATTTAGATTTTTTACGGTTCATAAAAAATTTAATTTCTTAAAACATTGATTTTAAATACTTTGTATTTTAAAAAAGTTTGATATTTTAAATTTTTACTTATGTTATACAAAAGATTATTTTTTAGAAATTACATAAAAAGAACTCTTTTTTAATTTATTAGAAACTAGTTGAATCTAAAAAAAATTAAAGAATATAATTAGTAGTTAATGTAGCATTTAATATGATAGAAAAACGGAAAAATTAAGGTTATAAGATCTAATTTTATGACAAGTGGCACCCAAAAGTTTTTTTTTATTATAATAAATAGATTTTATTTTTTATTGGTGTTTTGTGTTTAACGTAAATATATATAAAAAAAGTCATGTGACATATGGTTTGAAAATGAAAACAAGGATGATAGTAGACAAAAATAACGTTTTAGGTTAACAATCTTTTACTAAAAGTAAGATGAATAAAATAAATAAAGAAATTGACTATTATAATATTAGAAAATTTTAAATTTTTTAATCATGTAAACAATATGTTAACAAACAATATTCCAGATAAGTTACTTACACTTTAATCAACACAACATAAATCATACACATATGTAGAGAAACTCACGAAAATGTTACTACCATTTAGTAAAAAGGAAAAGGAAAAAAAAACAAAGACTAAAACCATTAGAATTTATGAGCTTAGATTTTAAATTGGTACTTCAATAACAATAACATATTATTTGATGGCATTTTTTTATAATTTAATAGTCAAAGTATATACATATGTTTGGTTTATAACGTGCAATACAATTTTTTTTGTTGTTCTTGAAGTAGATCAACGTGTGAGGACGTCGTAGAAAGTGGGATCTAGTGAATCGTGCTATCTAACCTCTATTCTATGCTTTTCACTTCTTTTCAGGTTTAATGAAATAAATAAAAAGAATGTTTGTATCACAATTTAATTTGTTTAATATTTTATGTTATAGATTTTCAAATTCAAAACTACATTCATTAGAATACAATCTACTAGTTGCCCTTGCGGGTCCATGTTTCAAAAGGCTGCCCCATTCGTGTAGATCTAAAGGGATTTAATTTCTATATTGTTAAAAGTATTTTACAGATCATATATTCATATCTTTTAAGAACATGAATGAGTCTTTATCAACATATCATGTTAGCCAACAGGCTCGTGAAAAACCTAGCTGATCCTCGATAGGTGACCTTCAATTAGATAAATACGCAAAACTATTAAAGTTAGGATTTTCAATGAAATTTCAACAAGACTTCTACTAACCATGGGTAATGATGGTTAATATTTATTAACGGGTATTTTTCTAGACCCTAACTCAACATTAATATTTTTAGACAAAATATCATATGTAATGATCGATACTCCTTCAATCACTACTCTTTATGTGATTTTATGGCGTTATGGTGAAACACCCACTATTAAAGCCGCTATAACGTCAGCACGGACGGTGTAACTGACATTTTTAAATAAATAGATGCTCTGCTGTTTCAATACCTTCATAACAAAACATGTAGTGGATCGACCATAACTTTCCTATGAGCAAGAGCGTCCCTAGTAGGGACATGGCCATGTTGAGTCCTCCAAGCAAAAACATTAACTTTAATTGGAACCGACTTTATTTTAAATAAAAGAGAGACGATTTGATACCATATTGTTGCATATTGACCTTAAAGATTTAACCGAAAAATAAGACATGTTTTTTAGATAAACTAGCTAAATAAGACATGCTTCATGTTATACAATTGTGCTCTAGATTAGAGTTGATATCTTTAACACGAATAAAACATATGTTTATGAAAATTGTCTAAGCTCAAGTTTCACTTGTGTTTTTTATTATTTTAATTATATATAATAAAATCTATTATATAAATCTGTTATTGAATAAAAGTTAATATATTTATATAAATAATAGTCTTGTTCAGGCTCGTCAAACTTGATAATGAAGCTCAGTTCCGAGCTTGTACATACATGAGCTTCGATTTAGGTTCTAACTTATTCAAGCTTGAAATCGTCTTGTTTAAACCTACACAATACATACATACATAATAATATAGAATCGTGGAGTTTAAATGTTTAATACCTTTCATGCACAGCATGTTAATCGATGGCAAACAGCTGCAAATAACGTTTTAACGTAATCATCATGATTTAAATATGTAATCTGACGTAAAACCTTTATTTATAATATTATAAATATAAATATTATTTTATAAATATTATTTAAAAAGAAATCAGAGAAATGGTGATGATAGGCCAACACATACTTACAGCTTCTGCATCAACAGGGCTTTTCCTTTTTATCTTCTTTGCTTTTATCATTGCCATTTGCCACCCTTACTACTCAGTTTCTCTTTTACTATTTTATTATATATTATGTTTTTTATTCTTTTCCATGAGAAAATAAAGAGTTAATTGTAGTTTATCGTTATAATTTTACAAAAATTATTATTTGAATTCAATTAATTTTATTAAATGCATTTAAATGTTTCAATAAAAATGTCACTTGAATCCACTTAACTAATCCTAATTAACACCGTTAATTTTTCTGTTAAGTTTCATACGTTAGGGTATTTCAATCAAAACAATTATAAAATAAAAAGTTAATGAGAGGTTTTATGGATTCAGTCTCTTTTGAAAATCACTATTACTATTTGAATCCACCTATTATATAAATTATATAAAATACAAATATAAGAATAACTATCTAAAAGTGACTTATTTCTAACTTTATAAAACATACATTATAAAATAAAAAATATAAATAAATAGACAAGTCAAATGACACAAACTGTTTGAATCATAACCATAAAAGACATTAAAAGTATAAGAGCATTAAGTCATATAACACTAATAGTGTAACACCCGGCCTCTCACACCAACAATATTGTCCGCTTTGCCCACAAGGAGCTCACGGATTTGCTTTTGGTTGTCCGGGTGAAAACTTCCCAGGGAGGTCACCCATCCCTGGATTGCTCCCACCTGAGCACGCTTAACTGTGGAGTTCTACTCTCATCCACAACCAATACGCCCAAAACGCGTTGTTGATATTAGAGGCAGGACATTCCTTATGAACCAGGAATCTCTCCTGTCCACGGCCGATGTGGGATATGTGTAGGGTGTCACAAGCACCCCCTGTTTGGACTCATCGTCCTCGATGAGCCCGAGAAGTCACCATCCTTGGTGAGGTATGTCCCACATCCCGAACGGCACAGGAGTGGCTCTGATACCATTCTGTCACACCCTCAAATTCCACAAACAGGGTAATACCGTTAGGCGCGTGACATACCAGGATCTTAGCCATTAGTTACACCAAACGACGCAATAATTACAAAATATAATTTCTAAATTATGTTAAAGTTTCTTAAAATCAGAATTAAGTACGAAACATGAAAGTAAATGCGGAAGCGTATAAACAATAATTTAAACGGCGCAAACACGCGCAAACCAAGTAAATAAAATTTATAGAAAAATGTAGATTGTTCATTAGACTCTACGATGATGAATGCAATGCGTGATGTTCCTATCCGTGCACACCTTAAGAACCTGAAAGAAACATGCTAAAGTGTCAACACAAGGTTGGTGAGTTCACAGGTTTATCAGAAAACAGTAAGTAATAGTAATGAAATCCAGATCAAATAATCAAAGCATATAAGTAGGTAGCTAGCCTACAACAAGTCACTATGTGCATGAAATTCGCGACCGAGCTGACAGTAATAATATAATGAATGCCCCGGCTGTGGATACCAGACCACAACACTGTAAAACAGGCTAACCATTCACCCGTTTGACCTCCAGTCAAGCTAGCGCGACTAGCCCGGGTGGGATTTGTCAAACCCAGTAGATCTACTAACAATCACCTCGCTAATTCCATATTAACGGTCCGAAGAGGCGTAGTGGTATCACAATAGTAAACCAATATATGCAGTATTACCAATCTAAGTATTGTATATTTATGAAAACAACATGTTTCTCTCCCCCAAAATGAGAGTATAGTACAAAAGTGGGGCTGAGAACTCACCTCGAAAGCACAGCAACAAAGAAATGCAAAGAACAAGAAATTAGGTTCCCAAATAACCTGAATTAAAGTTAATATATCATTAATAGTAATTATTAACTAAGAACATAAAAATTGCACGGTTCGCGTTTCACGGCTCGGTTCGGGCCAAACGTCCCAAATTCACCCATGCACATGCAAGCACAATTAAACATAATTATCTTCTTAATTATGGTTGATTAACCACATACATCCAACAAAGTCAAACATATATATCATATATATATATATATTTTCACACAATACATATGCATGCATTCATAGACTCAAAATATATTATATATTAATCACAAACCCCACAACTGACCCATTCCTTCTCCATCTTCGCAACCCTATTCGGCAGCCCCCTCTCCCTCCTCCATTCGCAAACCCTAACTCCTTCACCCTTACGGCAGCCTCCAACCATCGAGAATCATCACCGTACACCCTTCGTCGTTTCGTCCTTCACCACCGCAGGTCCTCGACCACCGGGGAACAACCGTGAGAAGCTATCAAGCGACACCGTGCGGTACACTTCCTCTTTGTTTATTCGGGTTTGTTACGTTACAGTTTTGGGATTCGATCTACGGTTTCGTTATACGTTCGGTTGTCGGGATTGGTTTGTTTTGGGGTCTGCGTTCGAACCGGTGCATTCATGTGTTATTATTGTTGTACGTTGTGTGTGTTTCGCAGATGGGTGCAATCTGTAACACCCGGCCTCTCACACCAACAATATTGTCCGCTTTGCCCACAAGGAGCTCACGGATTTGCTTTTGGTTGTCCGGGTGAAAACTTCCCAGGGAGGTCACCCATCCCTGGATTGCTCCCACCTGAGCACGCTTAACTGTGGAGTTCTCCTCTCATCCACAACCAATACGCCCAAAACGCGTTGTTGATATTAGATGCAGGACATTCCTTATGAACCAGGAATCTCTCCTGTCCACGGCCGATGAAGGATATGTGTAGGGTGTCACAAATAGTCCATGGATAATAATTATAAAACATCAATTATCGTAACCACAAATAAACTTTAAACTAAAGAAATCTATGATTTAACAAAACGGACAAAAGTAACTTAACTACTAAACCAAAAAATATTAACAAGATAAAACATAAAAATAACAAAAGAATACCATGGAGTCATAACTGCAATTATCAAAACAGACTGAACGTATAAAACTCCTCATGTGGGTTGTTTATTTATATTGTATTCGTTTTGATTAAATAACTCTTATATTGGAAAGTTAGTGCAAAAAGTTAGGCATGGTTTAAAGGACTCCAATGACAATCTTAATGAAATATATAGATGCAAATGATAAATTTAAAATTTTAAGTTCAAATGATAATTTTATGAACCTTAGTGATTAAAAAAACAATTAACTAAAAAAATACTATATGCTTTTACAATAAACATACGGTTCACTGGACTTTTTTGGGATAGACTACATACCTATACAGTAGTTTGTTTTTTTGGGTCAATCAAAAATAAAAACTAAGCATAAGTGATTAAGTTTCAAATTGTGTTGATTTTTATCAACTCCGTAAAATTAAATTGATATTATATTTTACGCGTGTATTCGCATTTGTGTAATCTTTTATAATTGATATCAAGTGTGTGTAAATAGTTTACCTTTGTAGTGTTACAACATGTAAGACAATCGCATACATGTATTATTTGCCTAGAGCCTATACCGAGAGTCATACTTGAAGTTAGAATGCTGTGAAACACGTATGGAATAATCATGAAAAGATTTGAAGAATAAAAGGCAATGAAGTCCAAATCAATTGGTTTGTGACTAGATAACATCATGATATTTTAATGTGGGGTTATGTGTTTAAATCTTATTGGTGCAATATGTTTCAGTGGACCAAAAGTTTTATCAAGATGGGTCTTCAGTCGGTGGTTTTTCGTCAATGGACCTACCCCGGTGACAGAACTTATAGTATTAGGTGCGCGTTTGAAAAAAATTAAAGGATAAAATGAGAATTATGTAACTTGAAACAATATGGGCTAGAATTAGGAATATTCTCGGTTCGTGTTAAGTTTTAAACCACGCTAAAAACGTTAGCTTTAATTGAGCCGACTCGGCTTGATTTGGCTCTAATTTTAAATAATGGTCGGGTTACTTTGACTTGGTTAAATGGTTCAAACTTTACAGAAGAAAATGTTTTGATGTGATCTGGACCAAATAATAATGGAGAACTAAGCCTAAAAGATTGAATGTATTTTACATGTTAATAGGTGAAGTTATTTTTAGCGAGCAAGGGACCCTTGGCTGGCTCGGCTAGTCTATAAACCGATCTAATTTAAACGAGCATTTTGCTACCTTTTTTCAAGCATTCTTCTAGTAACGAGTTATTTGAACAACCTTATATGAAAATATGATTTTTTATATCAGAAGCACGTGCAAATTTACATGGGGAACATAGAGTATGGAAAACCCTGTTAACTCAAGTCATAATGCATTCCGTGGCTTACACTTTTAAATAAGTGTGGGATCTTTGATGTAGACTTACATCTAGAATTATGAGTAGGTTAGAAATGACCACTAACGAATATCAAAATTCAATGAAACTCACTAAATTTCTAACAACATTGGTTACTTTAAAATATGACATGATATGTCGTCAATGAGTCTATTAACATGTGATATAATAAAAGTACACCACTTAAGATAACTAACTAAGATGAGGAATTTGGTAATTATTTTTTGGGGTTGGGTCTCATAACAGATCCATTTGGAGTTGAAGTTGCGTAGCTGCTTTGAGATTAAAGGTTTGAGCCCCGTGTATGAAGGATTTGTGTAAATTAATTGTGTTGTAGAATTACAATCAAACAAGTAGATGTTATGTGAGTTATTGTTCTAAAGAAGATAATTTTCTTTTAAAGAATAAAATTGTAACTTTCCACACACTTATACCTCACCCTTTTATTTTTCTACCAACATTCTTTATATTCAAGCATCTTGTATTTGTAGTTGATTATTTTTATTTATGTTTTATTTGGTTACTAAATTTTCCATGTGAAACATAAACAAATTTTCCCATGATCTTTATATTAATATATAAATAATTTGTTTGGTGTTTAAATAATAAACATGAATTCTCTGCTTAAACATGGAGCATTATTTTTTGATTTTTGTTAGTTGACCTGAAAAAGTAAAACCATTCATTGTTGAAGGTGCCTTTTTTATTTATTTATTTTTTCATATATTTACCCCTACAAATTTCACATGTGTATTTATATATATTATTATGCGCATATCCTTATTTAATTGGTGGTTGATATTCTTGGTATAAGACAATGAAAAATTGAAGATAATTCATTACATGAATAAACATAAATATCCTACACATTCGTTCAAATTCACTTTGATGGTATTTAATTTATGGGCAGAAAAACAATAAACTTATTTTTGTTCACCTTCTGGAAGGATTATTTTCATAATTTCATTGAATCCTTTTATTTCCATTCATTTTGCCCTTGAAGTTTAAATTTTAGTGAGTTCAAGATGTTCACTCACTACAAGAAACCCGATGAACATTTGGAAAGAACAGTTTATATACGAGGATACTAGAAATCATAACCATAAATAGTTCCCTATTCACTCAATATAATCATCAATACTGACTATAGATTAATATTCATGTCATTTAGTTCCACTGACGGTGACAATTACTATTTTTTAATAATCATCGGTTTTGAAGATAAAAAAAAAACCCAAAAAACTTGTTTAAAGTGGCTTTATTACAACCCGTGAGGTCCGAAATACTCTTTTTGGGTCACATGAGCACATAGACCTAACCATTCCGAATAACATTACAAATAAAAGCCATTTACGTTGTAGTCTAATGTAAGAGTCAAAGATTCTTTGAAGTAATCTGGGTTAAACCTGATAATGAGTAGTTTATGATATGGGTCACACTTGCCATTCTTTGACGAACCATATTATTCTAATTGTAAATATTTTCTTTTTGATATAATGTATGACCAGCTTAACGATTAGATATTGTTTTGTTTTGTTTTCTTAATGTAATTGGCGACTGATCTTACAGTTAAATCTTTTTCAGTAGTTGTTTTTGTGATTATTATTTTGGTTTTCTAATTTAGTTGTAAAGTATGCGACCGTTTTAATTTGCTTATTGCAAATTTGGGTATATATATATATATATATATATATATATATATATATATATATATATATATATATGTATTCATGGTTTTTTAAAACAATTAGAAAGATTTGAGGAAGTCAATATCGTAGGTTCAATTCTTTTTATATATATCTAAAACTAATTTATCCGTTTGTTGAATGCCATGATCATATAAAAAACACACCTAATTTCTTTTAAAAGAATATGTAATTAAGTTAAAATCACCAACTGCTCTTAACATTTCTCGTCAAGTCTAATAAAACCCAGGCTCTTTATGACTCAAAACACCCAACCTACATCGTACCAGATCAGACTAGTCGCTTCAAGATCCATTTCGCTATATAAACTTTGACTACTTTTGTTTGGAAGGTGACATTTCACTAAAGGACGGGAACCAGCGAGATGCTAGGAAACCCGACAAACAACAACATAATACATGGCTATTGAGTTACAAGATTAAAATTACACCAATTCTCTCAATCTAGACAATGTAATTTTGTCCTATTTTTGATGCAAAGAAAGCTTATGACTTTGATATCATTGATGATGTTTTGAATGTAGATCTGTTGCACAAAAAATCCTTTTTGTTTTCGCATTACAAACATCACAACAAAATTATTAATATTAATATAAATTCGCATTTTAATTGGTTCCATAATTTTCTTGGCATTTCCGGTC
This sequence comes from Flaveria ramosissima, assembly GCA_025215565.1. Lineage (NCBI taxonomy): Eukaryota > Viridiplantae > Streptophyta > Magnoliopsida > Asterales > Asteraceae > Flaveria > Flaveria ramosissima. The sequence goes on along the minus strand of CM046031.1, from coordinate 53,633,065 downwards.
CAATAAATTCTTTGAACAGGACTATTGACTTGCAAATGGTGTATGCCTTTAAGGCAATATCGAAAAAAACGTAACATTTTAATAAAAAAGAATTCAAACTAATCGACATAAAAAAACTTGATATATTTTTTCCTTAATTTAGAGTTTAGTATTTATATAATGATTCATTGAAAACTTGACTTGCCCCCTCACCATCCTACATTAGTTTTTTTTTTCTTTCTAATTAGTAGTTTAAATATGATGTTACCTTACAAACATATCTTATTAAATACATATAAAATAACATGTTGTATTGGAGTGGATGTATTTGGTTTTGAACAAGATCCATCCTTGATATTTAATATCTCAGTATATATTTTTATATATATGTTAACATGTATTTAGTATGTTTATTCATATATTTTTTTTAAATGAGATTGAGTTTAAAAAAAATATATGTTCAGTTCACTGAAAAAAGAGTTTTGCCGATGAACATATGACAAAGCCTGTTGAGATTATCGAAAGATTGACAAATCAAATTAAATTTTAAGGAAAAAACGAAAACAATATTTATACATTTCACATATGATTTTAGGTAATTATCGATGAAAATCTGTCAAAGGGGCATCCAACCCGACAATAAGAAAAAGAATTTCGTTTTAAGCATTGTCTATTAATAGTATGCAAAATAAATAATTCATAAGACCAGTTATCTTATGTTTTAGTTTCATATGTTTAATTAGGTGTTACTACACTATCATCATGTATAATAACGCAACTTTTATAAAGAATTATTACATTTTCAAACTCTTAAATGGACCACATTCTTTGTATCGAACGTGCTCATCTCAAATGTATTAATACGAAGAAGTAACGACTATCCAACTAAGATTTAAGTCACAATATTTTAATGTTTATATCATTTAAAAGATTTAACAATATAAAGTTAGTAAAAACATAGAAAAATCATTTTATCCGTGTTACATATAATCATCTTTGCGAATTCATATATAATTTTTGAATTATAAATCCATTCGCAAAGAGTTTTGCGAGAATTTGAGGTGTTTTGTATGATAACGTATGATTCGGGTTTATATGAAATAGATTAGAGGCCCTTGTCGTTTTTTAATTTATATAATTATTTGTTAAGTTTATCTTACAAGAACTTAATAAGTAATCAGCAAGAAATTAAAATATATGTTCTGAAAATACATTATATAATAAATCATAATTTTAACCGTGAAACTACCTGATGACACATCAAAATCATCATTTTAGTAATAACCGACAACATTTGTAATATAAAATGTATTATACAAGTAATTATTATTCATTATTATCCGGATTCACACTTTCTTCAACTTTAAACCAAAAAACAAACTAAATCTGTAATTCCACCTTCATAATATTTTATTCCAAATATCTCAGATGAGCTGGCATGAACTTTATTAAAAAAACTTGAAATTGTTTTTAAACATGGAACACACCTCTTTGATTTAATTTATATAATAATAATTATCAAGTTTTGTATAAATTAAAGTTTGTATCTTATGTTTTATATATTGTACATCATTTTTTTTTCTTTTTTTCTTTAACCCTATAATTTTTGTCTTCTATATTTAACATTAATATTTTTTCATTTTCAACTTTGATATCATATACTTTTATTCTTTAACACTTTTTTGTTTTACGTCTCGGTCTAAAATTTTCGAGTTAACATAAAGGCACATGCGTATGTGGTTTAACGTTTTTACATCTATTTTTTTGTTCAACAACTGCGTTGTATAATACACTTCGTTTTAATTTATACATATTAACACGCCGCAACGCACATGCATGAGTTAAAGTTTTTATGTCTGGTGTTTGTGGTCGCTAGCGACGGTGTGACATTGATGTTATTTGACACAGTTTTTGTAACATCCTAGGTGGACAGAGCATAAGAAATGTTCGGTCTCTAATATCAACAACGCGTTTTGGGCGTATTGGCTGTGGATGAAAGGAGAACTCCACAGTTAAGCGTGCTCAGGTGGGAGCAATCCAGGGATGGGTGACCTCCCTAGGAAGTTTTCACCCGGTCAACCATAAGCAAATCCATGAGCTCCTCGTGGGCAAAGCGGACAATATTGTTGGTGTGAGGGGCCGGGTGTTACAGTTGCATGGTATCAGAGCCACTCCTGTGGCGTTCGGGATGGTGGGACAAATCTCATCAAGGATGGTGAGTCCGGCGGTGTTCAAAGGGACACTTTAGGCAAATCTCACATCCATAGATGGGATGGTGGGGCAAATCTCATCGAGGACGACAAGTTCAAAAGGGGGGGGGGTGTTTGTAACATCCTAAGCGAATCCCACATCGGTCGTGAACAGGATAGATTCCTGGTTCATAAGAAATGTCTGGCCTCTAATATCAACAACGCGTTTTGGGCGTATTGGCTGTGGGTGAGAGAAGAACTCCATAGTTAAGCGTGCTCAGGTGGGAGCAATCCAAGGATGGGTGACCTTCCTGAGAAGTTTTCACCCGGCCAACCAAAAGCAAATCCCTGAGTTACTCGTGGGCAAAGCGGACAATATTGTTGTTGTGAGGGTCCGGGTGTTACAGTTTTACACCCCCACCACAACGTGTGAGGTTAAATACTAGTTCTACTCTTAAAATCTAATCGGTGTCACACCAATTTGAATAAACATCATGTCTCAATAGCTTAGCAGTCCATCAACAAAAACTTTTTAATGTATAAAATAATGTACAGTAAACACTTCATTTCGCTCTAGCAGATCTTTAAAGTTTAAATCTTAGTTTCATTGGTTTTATGTCATAACCTCTAAAATGTCATCTATCCAACACTAAATATGATTTGCCTGATCTTGTTGGTTAATAACGTATTGATTGGTTTTGTAAATTCACGAGTTTAGAGGTGCACTAATATTTTCTTTTTATCCGATCCAAGTACTTATTTCAAGTCAAAACCGATTTGAGTTAAAACCAAATCGGTCCAGATTGTTGACCGGTTTCATCGGTTTTTGGACCGGTTAGGTTTTGGTTTGGAACCGATTGGTTCAAAACTAATTTTATGTGGTTTGGAACCGTCAGTTTTTTTTCAGGTAGTAATTGGTTTCCCCTCTCTACCAGTTTGGAACCGAAACCGATTTCAGGTAAAATAGTCGGTCCGGATCCTAAATCACTTTTTCTTATTAATTTTTTTATAACTGTTTTAAACAACACTACACGAATTGATCATAAAGAAACTAAAAGCCCTTTACAAAATAAAATAAAACTTATATCCATCACTTAAGTTTTCCTAAATATATACATCGTATTCTCCCATTTGTCATTCTTATTACACATACCACATGACACAAAATCACATTCATTACACACCTACTTTCACACACACGCGTATACAACCCTCGCCGGAAAACTCACCGGAATATTCCCTCCGGCGAAACACCCACCAACAATGATGGGTCTAATCTCCTGTTACAGCGAATTAGCACTTCAAGTGTCGCAAAAACCCTCATGCTCCACCTACAAAACCGTCACAAATTCAATCTCACCCAACCTAACTCCGGCGACTCAAACCACCGTCACGAATGTGTACACCACCACCCTCTCCACCGGCGTCCGCCACCAGATCGCCGTCACGTGGTGGCGCTCCGCCGCCGCCCACGGCCTTCACATCACCTCCGGCGACGACCCCACCACGGGGTTCCGATTAAACACGAGTTCAACGTTCTTCCGGAAGAAAAAGGGGATCAAATCGTTTCAAATCAACGATTCGAAGTTTGAGGTGGTGTACGATCTGTCGTCGGCGGTGTACGCCGCCGGAGCGGAGGCGATTGGAGGGTATTACGTTGTGATCACGGTGGATTCCGAGGTGGCGTTGGTGATCGGAGATTCGCCGGAGGATGCCGTCGTGAAGAGGGTGAAAACCCACAAATCGCCGGCGAAATTCGCTTTGATTTCGCGACGGGAGCATTTCTCCGGCGACACCCTTTATTACACTAAAGCTCAATTTTCCGACGCCGGAAGTTGTCACGATGTTCTGATCCGATGCACCGGAGAAGACGATGGCGTAAAGAGCCCTACGCTATCGGTTTACATCGATAAACGGGTCGCGGTTCGGGTCAAGAGGCTCCGATGGAACTTTAGGGGGAACCATATCATATTTGTTGATGGGTTGCAAGTGGATCTTATGTGGGATGTTCATGATTGGTTCTTTAATCCCGGGTCGGGACCCGGGGCGGAACCCGGGTCCGGGTCGGGTCGGTCGGGCGGTTTTTATGTTTAGAACGAGAAACGGGTCGGATAGCAGGTTATGGTTGGAAGATGAGGTGAAAACGAAGGATGAGAAGAATAAGAAAGAGTTCTCTTTGTTAGTTTATGCGACCAAGAGTTAAGTTAACAAATCCATCTTGTAGATTTATTTTATTTTTTGGTTAATATTTTTATTTTTATTTACTTTGAGATTATTTTCTTCATATGTTTATTTTGATTATATTCACACTTTTTTTTATATTTACTAATTCAAAATCCTTTTGATGAAGAATTGAGAAAGTGTTTATTGTCCATGTAGTTATGGACGTGTTCTTATTGGATGATAGATCTATACCATGATTATGTTATGTGAATTGAAAATATTTGTAAACTTAGAATGCAACTTGTATCATTGGTGGAATTTATATCACAAACAAAATATTGTATGTTATTTGTGCTAGAACTTTGAATAAAATTGGTTATTGGTGGATCTATAAGTCTTTGGGTATCTTTACCATTTGGTTTGTCAAAGTTTTGTATTGATAGGGTATCTAATACCATCATTTTCTTATAGTTTGTCTCTTAAATTAACACTCACTATTAAAAGTTTTGATTTACTTCTGTTACTGACTTAGGTAGATAGAAAATTCAAGTCTTGGTTACATTTCATTTGAAAAAAGCTTTTTTTTTTTGAAAATATATGGATGGTAAAAGAATCTGAACCTATTGAAAAAACCCTAAACTTAAAACACTTAGGAGAGGTTGAGATTGTATATGAAATTCGTTTTAAAATTTCTATGAGATTTGGACATGTATGATATTCGATAATACCCGTCGATTTCTCAAATAGTCAAATCTGTTTTTAACAAAACCAAATATATCGTACAATCTTAAAAATACATGATAAATACTATATCATATTTATTAATAACTTAAAAGTTTAAAGTTATAAAAGTAGTAAATCTAGTCGAGTGTTGATGTTTCAAGTCTATTTTAAATAGTTTAAATCGAACTTTAAGTAATGGGGTTTTTTTAACCAAATAAAATTATAAATAGGTTTAACCATAAAACCAATAGGAAATGACTAAATAAGCTGTGGGAACCCCGTTGTATAAAAATCAGGTGTTGGATGTAATTTTATAATCAGATATAGCGGGTTATACATATCCACTCAGTGTGATTGATACTATTATGTTTATCATTAATTAGTTGGTTTAAAATGATGGTTGAATATAAAGAAAAAACATGAAGACAAAGCTTTTTGCAACCATTTTAATGTCTATATATAGGAAGTTTTTTCTTTGACGTTAAAGAGATCAACCACTTAACTCGTTACCAAACCCATCACGCATCAAAGTACCATCCTTTAGTTGCTTTCTAGTCCCTCTCTTCAACCAACTTTAACAGAAAATTAACAAATTTAACTATTTATTATAAACCTCATATGACTTGAAGTATATAGATGCACAAATATTTTTTAGCAACAATTTTTTTCACTTCTAAATACCACTTAACGTTGCATTTGTAATGATTTGAATTTATATATCACAAATGTCACTACGTTACAAGACTATGAGCATAAAAACAGTCTCTAAAATTATGAAAAAAATATGTGATAAACTTTTAACATGTTACTTTGTATCCAAAAATACAATACAGAGTAAATTTCACAATGTAAGGAAAATTCACAAGCGTAAAAAAACAAAAAACCAGGCCAAGTATTCTAATTTTAGAGACTATTCTCACAAATTATGACAAAAAATATCTGCATTTTTCATGTTTATAGAGATACTATATTCTAAAATGGGATACACAAAATTTTTCACCAAAAGTTATAAGACCATACATTAAATTTGAATCAGACATTACGAGATAAAAAGTTCTATTTATGTCACCAAAAGTAACGAAATACTCATTTATGAGACAAGAAAGCACAGTGCACAATATAGGACACATGAGTTGTATATTTAAAGACATACTCAACGATGCATAAATATTTCCCCAAAGGATAAATTATATATAACAAAATAAATGCATTTTGATAAGTATCCTAACATGTTATATCTAGTCGGGACTCTAGCGTGTTAGTTTTGGTAACGGAGGTTTGAATAATATAAAAGACGTGGTCATAGCAAACCCTAAGGAGGGACAAGATGGACTTTCGTCTAAAGCTTACTTGTTCAGAAGCAAAACTTTTTTGATTTTTTTATATTATATATATTTTAGAAAAATAGTTATAAGTTATAACCCAATAAAAAACTTAACCCAAGGAGATATAGAGAGATAGAGATAGAGAGACAGAGAGAGAGAAATAGAGAGAGGAGAGAGAGATAGAGAAATAGAGATAGAGATAGGAGTAGAGGGAGATATAGAGAGAGATATAGTAGAGATATATATATATAGATATAGATAGATAGATAGAGGGAGAGATAGTGTAGAGATAGATGTATATATGTAGAGAATATATATATAGATGTATATATAGAGATAGTAATATATATATATATATAGATAGGTATAGATGTATATATATATAGATATATAGAGATTATATATATGTAGATAGATATATATATATATATATATATATATGTATATATATATATATAATGTATATATATATATATATATATATATATATATATATATATATATATATATTATATATATGGGAAGGTTCCCTTGAAAACCATGTTATAAATGAAAACCATGAAAACCAAGGGTACATATATGTAATTACATGTTACAAAGTATACAACTAATAGTTACGTATATGTAGGGGTTATGTATATGTACGTACGTGTTAACAAGTGTACAACTTAAAGTTACGTACATATAACTCATACAAGTTATGTATACGTAAGTCGTTTCGTCATCATTGTCATTACTTGGAGTTTAAACTAATTAATATATAATGAACTTAAAAAATAAAGTTGAATTTTGCTCAAACATACTTTAAACAATAAAAAGGTCGAATCAATTATAAATTATGTGATTGGTAAGTGGTGGTTTTCACGGTTTTCATTTATAAACATGGTTTTCATTTGATCTCTCCCCTATATATAATATAACATATATATATATATATATATATATATATATATATATATATAGAATATAATATATATATATATATATATATATATATATATATATATATATATATATCGAGCTTCATTTTATTATTCCAATTACTTAATTAGAAGCTTATTCTTAAAATCCAAAATACCCGAATCCAAGCCATGGTTCATTGTTATTTGTTATTTTGCTTAATTTTTTATATGATTAATTAACTCAATTGAGCAGTCCACTTGAAAAAAAATAGAAATCAAGTCATTTACAGTGGAACTGCAGAAGATTGCGACGTGAAGGGCAACAAGGCAGTTGTGAAACTGTCGAATTTGTTAGTTGTTTGTGGAATTGTGGTTTTCAGAGTTATCGGCTAGTAATTACAGTATGTCATCGTAATACTATGATTTTGCTATGTTTATTAATAAAATATTTGTTTTTGTTTAAACAAACTACTTTATATATTTTAATGCATTTGGGCCCAATGACCTTTTTTCCAGCTCGTCCAGAGCACTAAAAATCCTCAAGACCGCTCTGGATGTGGTCACAGGGAGCTTGTGTAGTGAAAAAATCCTTTGTCGGGCTAAGACAATACTTAGCCTAACAAATATAACACATCGGTTGATAAACTATATATACCTCTCACGTAATAGATTTTTAGTTTGTCTGACGTGGGTCATTAGGTGTTCGAAGCCAGACCCTATGCAGAACACATCTTTTACTGACAACAAAATGTATTATGAGATAAATGTTGCGCAGCGGATTCCCAAAATCATTAGGGTTCTTCTTGTTTGTAGGAACCATGCTCGATGGAACAAAAACACAAGAACAAAGTGATTAAAATCAAGAGTAAAAATGGAGAGAAACAATACTAAGTTACTACTAACTTCTGGAAATTGGTACATAAGAACACATTACACACACGTCTTTGTTCGACATACTGGACTATCACATGGGTTTTAACTAGAGTTTATAGCCCAATTAAAATACTTACATAGGTAATTGTTTATGACCCATATATAAACTAATAAATAAACGTACTAGCCCAAAGTTCCAAACTAGAATTACGGTACAATATTAAAGCAGCACCCTTAGGTTTCTATTACGTGTGAACTAGTGGTTACCTTCGGTAATTCTAATTTTAATAATTAAATGGGTATATCTACGGTTCTTGAAGTTTACTGGTTCACGTAGCAACCTTTTTGTTATGGATCGGAACCATTGCAAGGTATGAGACTTGTCCCATATTGATTATATGGCAATTGATGTGGGGTTTGTAGGCCAAATAGGTTACCTCACCCATCAGATTATTCTTTTGGGTTGAATTCTTTCGTTTGGCATTAACGTTGGTATCAGAGCCAATCTCGGAATGTTGGCCCACGAAGTGGTTGCCTGGAGAGAGCTGGCCGTGACCAACGTTGTTGTGACCTAAGAGGACGTTGGCTCTTAAGGAGGGGCGAATGTTATGGACCGAAACCATTGCAAGGTATGAGACTTGTTTCACATTGGTTTTATGGACAATTGATGTGGGGTTTATAGGCCAAATATGTTCCCTAACCCATCAGACTAGTCTTTTGGGCTGAGTTCTTTCGTTTGGCCCGTAACACTTTTTCGTCCTATTTTTTTTACGGATCCATATTTTTTTAACGTCGTTTGGAACTACGCCCAATACCCGAGTGAGTCTTCTTGAGACGAGATTTCAACCGTCCATACTGATTTTGACGCTCTAGAGCTGATTCATCCAAGAACACCATCAAAGAGAAATCAACCACTATGAGAAAACTTACTTGAGTCGGGTTTTGATTTAAAATCTAAAAGATCCCAAGCTCTAATCATTATCCTCGTACCATTGGACCAGTATACTGATGATTCACGGATCCACATTTAGCTTTTGTATTTGAAATTTGAATGTGTTTCTGTAATAGTCTAATTATTAGTTGCCACATTGATTGAGTGCTTTGTACTTGTAAAGTATCACTCAATTTCGATCCTCACCCTTCTCCGTTCATCCACTATTCCTGTTTTGTGTTTTTCTTAAGGATATATTTATATCTATTTTTAAGTTTTTCTTTTATTATCTTACGCCTTCTGATTAGTCTTTACATATATTTTTCTTAGAACATTTAAATCATACCATACTACTCTAATAAAAAAATATCTTATCTTCTTATTCTAATAAAAGGGTAAAGGGGGTGCCACGTGTCAGCACCACAATCATTGGGATGACACGTGTCAGCACCACAATCATCTTTATCAAAATTTTCCCGCTTCTCTCTCCTATTAAATAATTACCTAATTACTAATAATATTATTTATACTTTTTTAATAATTAATAATTAACAAAGAAATCTTTTTTTAAGATTATATCTAAATAAATTACTATTTTTAAATTATCAAATTTGGGAGTTGTTGAATAAGAAAACTTTTGAAAATGACATTTTTAATATAGTTGTTTTTAAAACAAAATATTTATTTTCAAAAAAAGAAATTTAAAAACAAATTTTAAAAAGTTGATATTATCTTTTTTTTTATTTCAGTTATATCATATTTTAGAATATTATTGTTTAATTAATAATTTATTATATTAATATTTTATTTATTTAAACCGTGTAATACACGGGTTTACTAAAGCTAGTATCTTAATATAACACTTGGCACGATTATAAACTACCAAAAATATTATTTTTCTGTCCGAACTAATTTAAGTTTTTCAATGATAATTACTAATTAGTTTTATACCCGTCCGGTGATCGGGTATTGTAATGACATAATGTTAACTAATTATTATTACTACTACTACTACTCCTGTTGCTGCTGCTACTACCTGGTGGCAGCGGCGGTTAGAAGTTATCAATTAGCTTTCCAAGTGTTTGAGGCGGCATGATATCCTAACTTGTAATTAAACAAAGGGATAACTTTGTAAAATAGTAAGCAAAGTTCAAGATTGTTCTAATCAGGTCACTCATAAATTTTGTCACAATCAGGTCACTCGTAAAATTTTTTTTCTCAATCAAGTCACTTATAATTTTTTTTGGTCCAATCAAGTTACTAAAGTTTCAGAATTGTTCTAATTAGATCACTCATAAATTGTAAAGTTATTTTAACAACAATTGAAATATATAAAATATTAACAATATTTATAAAGAATCGAATCATTTTATAAAACTGTGAATTATTTAAAAAATTAAAAAATATATGTATGAGCTAATTGGAACACTCTTAAAACTTTAATAATCTGATTGGAACAAATAAAAATATCAATAACCTGATTGAAACAAATAAAATTTAAATGACCTAATTGGAGCATTCGTAAAACTTAATTACTATTTTATGAAGTTTTCCCTTAAACAAAATGATGCTGAAACATGAGTCAAGAATTCCATTTCTTAACTACACCAACTGTAATAAGAAGACTTATAGTGTGTAAGTTAGTAATCTGTCACTTAAGTTATATCACTTCTATGCACACAAATTAAAATACAAACATATCGATTTTGATGCTTAACAAAATTATCAACATCCTTACGTGAAGATTGAACTAACATACTCTGCTATTGATTTTGATTAGACTTTGTTGATCGCAGGGTATATAAATGCATGCAAATTTTTACTACTAAAATGTTTATAATAATACCGTATTAAGTATCCCTTGTCGATGCTGTTGAAATTTACACTCATCGTTTCCATTGTTCCTGTTAGGGGTGTGCAAGAAACCGAAATAACCGAACTGCAACTGAAATAACTGACGCAACCGAACCGAAAAAACCGAAACCAATAAGAAACCGACGGTTTGGTTTTATGATTTTTTAAAACCAATTTTTTTTTGTTCGGTTTCGGTTTTGCTTGTAACTGAAACCGAAAAAACCGAACCGAAACCATAAAACCGAACTTGTAATTTTAGATGTGTATTCATACATATATAAAATGATTAGCCTATAAATTACTTATTTAACTTATGCTATCTAAAATAGATAGATATTTACGTTTCAAGAATAATCTTTAAACTTTTTTGTTTGGTAGATTAAATTTGTTTTGTTGAACTTTCTTATTCTATTTTATTAATTGCAATTAATTTTAGTGTTAGGTTATAAGAATATATAGATTATGTTTAAAGATCAACAAATTGAATCAAGTCTAAACTTTCTACATTACTTTGGATCAAATTCAAAAAAAAAAAACATAAATCCCAAACACAAACCTAAAAAACCAAAACTGAACCGAAATCAAAGTGAAAACCGAAAACCAAAAACCGAAAAAATCGAAACCGAACAGTTTTAAAAACCCCTAAAACCGAAATTTGGTGGTTGGTTTTGGTTTTAGGCAAAAACCGAACCAAACCGACCATGCACACCCATAGTTCCTGTATTAAAACGATGATTATACATAAGATTAAATTGATCTTTTAGATGGTGATTTTCTTTACGAAAAAAGTCAACTCATCATGGAAGCTTGATGCTTGATTTTGACTTAAACTTGTCTCTACAACAATTTGAATATCATTTTCCCAGATTGTTGAAGCCTGAAATTTTTGATGTTAACATTAATTAACAACAAAAAGATATGTTGTTTTTATTTATAGAAACTATTAATTAACTTACTTCACTGAAGTCATTAATCAAATAATCAGCATGGCCAAAAATGAGGTAAATACTTGACAGTTCAATGTTATACAATATGACCTTCGTAAAAACAATGAAATGGCTGAAAAAGAAATTAGCTACGAATGTATAAACATGATTCTTTAACCAAAATTATTATAGTTGTTTGTTAATTAAAGTGTAGTGCTAATGTAAAAACATAAATTTTAGCTAAAGATACGCTATACAACTATAGACGCATTTCATGTTTAAGTGTTTTATTTAATTTAAATTATGACTCTTACCAGGAAAAACACAATTAAAATTAACATGTGTGCTAATTTATATTATACTAATTATCAAGTTTGTATGTGTATTAGAGTTATATGTTTGGCTTAAATAGTTGTACTCATAGTTGGTCTAGACCTTATTTATTATATAAATATATATATTACTAATTATCAATTTATTTATGCATTATGAGTTGTACATAAGCATTAGTGGGTTGTACCTAATTTTGTTTTTTGTTTTTTCTATAATTTTCTTACTTTTAAGTTTTAACCCAATAATTTTACTTCTTTTACAACTTAACCATTATATATTTTCACTTTTCACTTTATTTCATTATACTTTTTATCTTTTACAAAATTTTCATTTTACGCTTCGGTTTAAATGTTACGAGTTAACACGCCACAACATGTGCGTGTGGTTCAACGTTTTTCCGCCTACATTTTTCCCATTCAATGGCCACTAACGCGCGAGTCTTAGATTAACTTAGTTATTGTTTTTAATATTTTAACGTTTCACGTGCAGTGTTCAACGTTTTTACGTTTACTTTCCGTTAGTTTTATTTTTCCCGTTTTTATTTATTTTTTTAAACGACCTTTTCTGGTGTTGGCGGTCGCTGTTTATGGTGTTAAATTGGTGTTACTTGTCATGGTTTTACGCCCCGACCCCGCCCAACGCAGGGGGCTTAATACTAGTTATGTCTAAAAACCTAAAAAAAATCCAACAATCTATGATTTTTACCGTTTAGTCAAGTGACTTGAACCAAAATATAAAAGTACAAGAAATAGCAAAACCTTATATTTGTTTTGTTCCTCATGTAAGTAAACCAGAAACATGAGAAGTGAGCCAAGCTGTGGACAAGAGTAAATGGCGGAGCTTGAACACTTTTGTAGGTTGGGCGGGGGAAAAATAATTCTTTTAGGGAGGATGAACTCGATATTTATATAAAACTTATACTACCGGACTAAAATTTAACACTACCGACTAAAATTAAAAGCAAATACATCATGAATGGAAGTTTAGGAACCGAACCTGTACATGTACACATCTTCACCCTCCAGTTTTTACTTGCAAGAGTAACAAAAGCTCATGGAAGTTTAGCATCGTTGGTGTACCTAGAAAAAGAGACAAGAAATCCAACCTTTATTAAATGGTTGGAGAAGTAACAAACCGCTTATGGTTGTAAGACGAAGTGGAGAGAGAGAGAGGACAATCGCGATGAGACGAAGACCTCGTTTATCGAAGAGACACTTATATCTAGCCCGTGACGAGAAAGATAGACGAGGAATGAACTCGACGAGATGAACATCATATTAGAGAACCGAACTGTAGAGATAACACGCGAATACGAAGATACATCGACTGAGAAATACAGTAGAAGAACGACATAGAAGCTCTATTCATGTTTAGCTTAACCTGAAGACAGTCGCTCATTTCGTACTTGACGATCTCCAACGATCCTGATGAACTGATGACGAGCGGAGAGTGATCTTGAGAGACGAGAGAGAGTGCCAGAGAGTGAGAGACGAGATGAGAGAGAGAGAGGAGAGGATTGACGAGAGAGAGAGAGAGAGATAAGAGAGAGAGGAGGACTTTCGAGACGGAGGGTGAGAGGGGAGAGAGAGAGAGAGACAGAGAGACCGAGACAGAGAAGGCACGGAGAGAGAGAGAGAGAGACCGAGCGAGAGAGAGAAGAGAGAGAATAGAGAGAGAGAGAGAGAGAGAGAAGTGCTTTTGTAGGTGGTGCGGCGAACACAACAGATGATGAATCGCTAATGGACATCGTCATTGATCTCTTGACTGCTTTTAGTTAGGGTTGTGCAAATGTCGGTTTGGTTCGGTTTTCGAGCTCCACCGAAACCGAAACCGATGGTGCGGTTGTTGGAATTCAATCAACCGAAACTGAGTATCGGTTTGGTTTTTGGTCGGTGCGGTTCGATTTCGATTATTTCCGGTTTGTTAAATTTGATGTTATAAGTTTGGTTATGGAGCTCGGTTTCATTGTTAAGAAGTGTTTTGTACATGTTTTCAAGCGTAGAAATACAAGAAAATACATAAAAATACATGAAATGTGTATGAAAATATTTTTAAATATATGAAAATAAATGAAAAACATACAAAAAATATATGAATATATGGTAATCGGTTCAGTTTCGGTTATTTCGGTTATGGTATAAAAGAAAACCGAAACCGTAACCGAATGGTTCGTTTTTTTGCCATATATTAACCATAACCGATCGGTTATTTCGGTTTCGGTTATTTTCGGTTCGGCCTTGAACATTAGAGATTAATGATTCGTAAGTAATGTCTGGCCTCTAATATCATCAGCGTGTTTTGGGCACATTGATTGTGGATGATAGAAGAACTTTATGGTTAAACGTGATCAGGTGGTAGCAATCCATGGATGGTGGTCTTCCTTAGAAGTTTTCACCCGAGCAACCAAAAGCAAATTCGTGAGCTTTTCGTGAGCAAAGCGAACAATATTGGTTGTATAGGTAGCCGGGTGTAACAAATGTTTTACTTTTTTTATTTCTGCATTTGTTTAGAGTTTTCTTAACACTCATTTTCACAACAACATAATATTTTCTAAATTTTAAATACAACATTACGACATGCTTTTATCTATGTTTTCATATAACTTTATGGACGTGTTATTTTAATTAGCTATGATATAATTTTTATTTATAATCTAGATCGATCAAATATAATATATTTTTACATTTCTCCTATATACATAACAAGATATGTCGAATATAGTACAATTACTTCTTTTATTTGAAATTTGCTTTTTTTAACTCTCACTTTCACCGCAACATAATGTTTTCTTATATGTCGTTTAGCGATTGCGACATGTTTATTTATATCAGTGTTCCATTCTTTTCATTAAAAATTAATTCTCGTAGAGTACAAAATTACCTACTAGTACTAACATTAATATTATGATTTCTTATGTTTATTGTAAATATTGATGTCATCTATACAAGTTGTCTAATATTATCCCTTTAATAGTTTGTTATTACTTTTGACATTAAAAAGCTTATGTAAATAACATCAAGAGTTTAATTTCATGAATCCTTATTTGTGTTAATTGTTGGGTTGTGGAATCTACTACTAGAACAAGGGCGTAGTTTTATTAAATAACAATCCTAATAGTATGATATTAAATAACAAAAAAATATATAAATATTTTTATAATATTAAAGAACAATGATATCAAAAGTATAATGATTTTATTTTTAAACTAATTACAATTTATGATGATGAAGTTACATCAAAAGAAAATAATTAAATGATAATTATATAAAAATATTTTATTGATTGAATTACATTAACTTTGTATTTAAAATACTAAAATAAATGAAATGATTTAGATAATGAATTCGATTTACATAATCGAACCAAACGGATTCGGGTTCGGGTTCGGGTTCGGAGTTTCAAAATAGATCAAATGTTACAAAATCAAAATCAGTAACATGAAGTCTCTATTAAAACCAATCAATACCCAAACTTTACTAACTTCTAACTCGGGGTCTAGTTTCTGCTCCATTATGCTACAATGCTTAATAAATCCTACAAATCCACCAATTATACATAGTCTCAAAACCACATGAATTTGTATAAAACCCGTTTGAAATGTGTTGATTTAAATATTAAAATCATATGTGTTATACAACACATCAATGTTCACATCCTTTTTTCAACAAAGTTTTTAATGACAAGAAGGATATAGAACTGGAACCGGCAATGATTGCTCTTAATGAATGTTTTGAATTCAATTCATAAATTTTCAAAAGAAAGATTTGTTGTCATGTGTTCTTCAGAAGGTTGCGAATAAGTTCTTAAAGCATGTTAATCCAAGAATACATATGTGTTTCATGTTAAATATTCTAACAACAATCAAACATGTTCAAGAACGCAAACGTTCCTCAAAATTTTTCTAACTCAAAAAAAAAAAGATTTTGAGACATGTCATTAAGATCGACTTAAAAATAGTAGACAAATTATCGAGGGAAAAAGATTGTTAAAGAAAATAATGAGAGGTATAAGGCAAACACATCTTTAAGCAAACTTGGAGAGAAAAATATTATGTAGAAGTGTAGAACAACTTCTCATTAGATCTCCCGATGAATCATTCGTCAAACTCCCTACATAACTACAAGTTATAATTGCAAATTCTGAAACAATTACTCATACACCATGAGGGATGAGATTAATAGTTTGATGTTGTTATTGGTGTTGTAGTAAGTAATTTTCTTGATTTAGTGTAATAATTTTATTTAATTAATTATCTTGACGCTTAATCTTTTTCGTTTCAGATTAAAAGTTTTGTTAACTACTTGCGACTAGCATATCTTAAGGGAACTTTTTAAGATAATGTTTCTGGTATTATATATTTTATTGCCAGCGGATAAAATAACCGCTGGCACATGGAATCTGGACCGTTTGATCATCCCCAGGAATAATCCTGACCGTATAAAGTCAGCGGTTATTTTTGGGTTAAATGCAATTTTATGCGGTTACTGCATCTTGACCAATTCAGCCCTTTTGTGCTCCTGTAACCTATGTAATCCGCATGAAGATTTCCTAAAAAATAGGTAAGGATTTGTGTTATTATGTACCTCACACGGATTGCCCACGTCCCACTATATTCCCGCAGCTAACTGCTTAAGTTTCTCTGTATAAATGCCTCATCAGTTTCAATATCCTGTCCTGTTCTCGGCAACACCTGATCTGCAAGACCTGATCTGCAAGACCTGCTCACTGTTATGGACGAAAAAGGTATCCCAACATTCAATCAAGATCCTAAGGTATTAATTCGTTTCGATTGTCTCGATCATTATATGTTCCTGCTTTATTGTCTAACATGGAATTAATTTGTTCATTTTTTTACTTTGTTCATTTCTTTATTTAGAATGTTTCAGCTACTACTGATGATATTCCAACAGTGGCCTGAAGGATTACCCAACCAAGGAATTGTTAACGAAGGTTTTCTGAACTATAATTAGTTGTTTAAAACTTATTTTTTAATTTTATAGTCGTTACTTTAGTTCTATAAACTTATACCATAAATAATTGTGTTTTAAAAACTTTTTCAGGACCCCAACCAGGTTAGCAACCACTTTTGTTTGGAGTTGGACCATTTAAAATCAGAAGCAACATATGATATTCACAGGTCAAACGATGTTTGCGATGGTAACAGTGTGGAGATCATTTCGTGTGGGTCTAAGTTTAGTCCATACAAATCCCAACTTGAACGAGAAATCAGTGAGGAGGTATTATTGTTTATAAATGCAGTTGATTCTCTAATTAAATCTTTATTTAGTGGCATGTGGAATGTAACATTTATGGTATTTCAGTTGTTCAAGTATGAAAAGGCTGCCAAGAGAAGGAGATCTCTCAAACAGTGGAATTGGAATGATGTTATCAGTGTTAGCAGTTCAGATAAAGATGATGATGATACCCATGACCTGAAAGATACAGCCAATTCTGGGCCATGTTTAAAGAAAGAGAGAAAACCTTACCGAAACTCACTATGAAGCTGATGGATGAGTCCGATTCTGATGATGATTTCAACCAGGATAGGAATGGTTTGAATGAAGATATGGATGATTCCAGTTCCAATGGGCTGTTGAAGATCCCGCGTGTCACTGTGCATAAACGCAACCGAGTTGTGTCAGTTGCTCGAAGCATCTAAGTTATGTGGTTTATGTTGTTATTTATGTCTACTTTTTTAGGTCTACTTTTTTAGTACTTTCTTCATAGTAGCATGCACTGTTTTGTTATCTTTGGTATGTTGTTGTCATTGAACGTTAGTAGCGAATGAAATGCATTTTGTTAGAAATGATGCAAAGTTTAATTAAGGGTTACTATTTAAACATTATATAGCCATATACATATGTTGGCACTACAAGAAAGTGGGGATCATGTATGGTTTTGGAGATCATTATATGATGTAACATATATATGTATATTAGGCTTCACACTCACAGTCCGTTAAGATATTTTTAATGTGGGAATGTCTAATTTTGTTTTCAATAAAAACTAATGATTAATATATTATTGAAATCTTTTTTAAACATTTCTTACTAAGAAGCCTAATTAAAAAATAATGATTAAATATTGTTGAATTTATTTTTAAACATTTCTTACTGAGAAGCCTAACTAAAATAAAGTAATCATTATTTCTGTTTAAATGAACAATCACTACAGTCAAGTTGAAATTTATTTTTTTAACTACCTACATATGTACCATATGAGAAAGATTTTAAATATTAAGTGGTAATTAACTTGGGTGTAGTAGGTATACTTTCAAAATCTTACCTAAATTCCTAATTTTAAGTTAGTGAAGTTAATGGTAAGTTTGTAACACCAGTTTGTATAATTTATACCCCATTCGTATATATTTCTCTATAATAATAAATATATCATATATAATTATATATGAACATTTAGTCAAAACTTTTTTTAAAATTATAACATTAAGTGAAATATTTAAACTTTAAAACTTATTTTCAACCCTTTTATACTATCATTGTAATACATTTTAGGGTGTTATTTTATTCCGATGTTTATTATTTTTTAAGATGAGTTAATATTCAATTGAGTATCAAATCTAAGGTACTTATATTAACAATTTATAAAAATTTTGTATCCCAAAGTATAGGCAGGGATGTTTTAAGGATATGCATATCTTGTATATTTTTGGAAGTCTCAAATGTTTAAAAATCCATATAAATAATTATCCGTTATAAAGGATGCAAAGTTGAATTAAATGTTACTATTTAAATATTGTGTAGCCATATACATACATTTGAATTCTTCCTAAACATTTAATGAAAACAAATGAAAAATTATATATTTTAAGGTATTTTTAAGAATCAAAATTCTTCCACTCCCACCTCAACCGTTATCCCTGTAGTTTGTACTTGCACATTTTTAGGTGGACTTGCTTAGTGGGTTAGTGCCTTAGTGGTCTCCTTATTTTAAGGTATTTTTCTCTTATATAAAGTTGCTCAATGTTCATTATTTCACTTTCAGAAGGTATGTACTCGTCTGCATAAGCTTCTTTGAATTGGTGTGCATCTTTCAATGGCAATTTTTTAAATTTATTATATTGTTATGATTATTTTTTAATTTGAAATGATTCTGTGGTAACGTTAATATGTTTCTTCAACCAGTGATATCGCTCTGCAGGGAAGTAATCGTTTACTTTGGCAAGTATTTATTTGAAGGTATGTAGTTATTAATCCTATGTTAATAGTTTTCAATTCTCTGGTGATGATTAATTATGTATTTCTATTACGTGTTAATTATTTGTTGTTTTGGTGTTCTTAGCTTCCTGTTACACTATTGGTGGTTTATGAGTTTTTATTATTATTAATTATTAATTTTGTATAAATTGTTTTCTAATTGAGCGGAATAGTTACTCCCGATAAAAGACACCATGGCCGATCTTCCATGTCTTTTGGTACTGTTCGAGATAGTTGCCAGGCTTCCTGCGACCCTTGTCACTCAATGTAAGGTGGTGTGCAAAGAGTGGCGGTCTTTCTTGTCAACACATGAGTTTGCCCGGATGCATTGTCACCATATGAGGTCATCAACGGACCATAGAGTTATATCCGTTGCTCGGCCTGGATGCAAACTTCGTTCACTGCATTATCATTGTCCTGATTTCTTAATTGATGGCATGGTTCATAACCCGTTCAATGTTCACCCAAAACATTTTTTGTTTTTATCATCGTTGGACGGGATGGTATGTCTTTTCGTAAAGAGCACGGCTGAGTTGATTGTTTGGAATCCTCTAACACGTTGGTTCAAGAAATTGCCAAGGGCATCGTCTAATGGATTCTTCAAGGTGCAATCTGATTCGTTGGCTTCTGTGTTGACAATTCATACGACTACAACATTGTACACATACAACGTAGGAGGGGTACTCTATCGGTTTACACGTACTCTATGACGTTAGGCGAATGGACAACGATTCCTTTTTTAAAAAATCGTCCTTATCATGCTGAGAGTTATAACTGGTCTGCTGGTACTCTTTGTGGTAATCAATTGTACTTTATGGTGTATCAATGGTGGCTTGCAGGAGACAAGGCGGTTGTTTGCTTTGATGTGGATTTAAAGCAATTTTCGGAAATCGGTATTCCTATTTCAATGGTGGGAGGGAGTTGTGGGATAGTTAGTGTTAGAGATTCTCTTCACATGTTTGTTAGTCGTGGGTTTTTTTAGTAATGCACTAGACTTATGGCGTTTTGAAGGTGGGACGTGGACGCAAGTTCTTGATGTTTCTCGTGCCATACATGTGCCGCTGTCATTGATGTCCTCCATCACATATGTGAATGTAAATGACATGTTCCTTGTGCTGACGGCATGGGGCGAGGTTTTCCAGCTTGATGTGCGCGCCCGTGGCTCTGAATCTTTTTCCGCAATTTCATCGTTTGAGAGCCTGACTGGTGCTGTGTACACAGAGACCATAATCTGTCCACTTACTTGATTTCGATTTTTCCTTACTTCTGTTAAATCAGCAAAGTGTGTCTTTTGTTAGGTTAGCTTCTTTGTTTGGTTGACTGTTTTGTGTTCCTTATTGGTTGTGTTGTTAGTTTATGTGCTTGCATATCTGTTCAGCTTTATGGTAAGGTGTATTTTCTTTGGAGTATCTACTATTTAACTTTTATGAGTTCAGTTTTGTGTTTTTATCTTCTATTGACATTTCATGTCTTTTACCTTTAATTGTTGGCCCATATTTTCGACACCTAACAGCTACTCACACATATAATCAACGAAATAGAAACAATAATGTTTAGGTGATGTAAATAAAATTACTCTAAAAGGTAATGGATATTACTACCTCAGCAATTTAGAGCAATTTCAATAGTTGAGCCTCAAATGTATGTAGATGATGTGCTGAGCGAGTGCTTGGTCCTTCCTTCCAGCTATTAAAATTGTTGTTCCTCTTTGCAGTACTGAAAGAAATCAAAACAATAGCATGTTATGTCATAACAAATAAAGTCTTATGTATTGTTCATCTGATACATAATAATCCCAAAAACAGATGCAATTTGTGTTAATTTGTAAGCATAAACAGATGCAATTTGAGCCTCAAATGCAATTTGCATGTAAACTTAATGTCACGGTGAAAATATGAATTTTATTTATATTAGTTGTTGTGAATGCATTTTTAAACCAAACAGGTTGGTTTTTTTTTTTTGCTACAACTCTCTAGATAGGGTCTTGGATATGGCTCAACTTCCGTTTGTACTAATAGTGATGGAGATAATTTCAAGGCTTCCAGGGAAGATGGCTACTCAATGCAAAATTGTGTGCAAGGACTGGGAGTCCTGCATATCAACAGATTATTTTCGATGGGTTCATTGTAAACGCATGAAGTCAATGTCTGAGCAGCAGATTCTTTCGTTTGATGAGAACTGCAAATCTCTACATAAGTTTTCCTATGACTCACTGGAGTGTTGGTTAGACAGCACCATTCATATCCCATTTGATGCTCGACCCTGGGACATATTGGTTTTGGGATGTTTAGATGGATTGTTGTGTGTCTTACTAAAGAATCCTTGTAGACTGCTCATTTGGAATCCCCTAACCCGTGTCCACAAGGAATTGCCTACCTTTAAAAGTGATGTTTTATATGATTCAATTAGACACACTCTTGGGTTCTATGTATGTTCGTTTAACAAGTACAGGGTTTTGCATGTTAAACGTGCAAGGAAACTGACACGTACTTATGTGTATTCCTCATGCTCTAATTCCTGGAGAGAAA
Source organism: Flaveria ramosissima (assembly GCA_025215565.1). Lineage (NCBI taxonomy): Eukaryota > Viridiplantae > Streptophyta > Magnoliopsida > Asterales > Asteraceae > Flaveria > Flaveria ramosissima. Next base: position 53,611,125 of record CM046031.1, on the reverse strand, counting down.
ATCAACATCCCAAACAAACTACCAATACGGTACCACCAATTATAGGTGGTCAAGAGGTACCCTTTGTGGAGATGGTTTGTATTTCTTAGTCGGCTTACGTGCAGGGGTTTTTGTGAGATCAATGTTACGTTTTGATGTCAATTTAGAGAAATTCATTGAAGTTTCCTTTCCAACAGTTTTGTCTGAAGGAGGATGCGAGGGTTCTTTAGTTAACTCATGCGATGATCTTCATGTATTTGTTACGCATGGCCTATTTGAGTATACAGTTGATATATGGAAGATGGAGCTTGAGAAATGGTCAAAGATGTTGTCTGTCTCGCACACTTCTCGAATTCCGATTTCGATGTGGTGTTACGTTGGATACATTGTCCCTAATAAGAAATGGGTAATGATGACCGCATGTGGGGAGGTTTTTGACTTCGACGTGAGAAACTACGAGCTTGGTTATTTTTTTGATAGAAGTTACTACTGTGCCTTGAAAGGTGCAGTTTACACTGAAACCTTAATCTCACCGGCCACTTAATTTCATCACAATTAGACTTTTGTTTGAGATTGTTGTTTTTTTTCCTTTTACGTTAGGATATCATGATCCTCATAGCATGCTCTCACAACAATTTTTTGTTATATTGAATTTTTGAAGGTTGTGTTTATGGAAACATTCAACTGCACATTGGCATTCATTAACATCTTATATAAAGTTGTATTTTTTATTATTTTTGTTGTTATTTTAGCGTTGGTTGTATTATTAGTTTTATATATTATTGTCTTCTATTTCTTATGTATTCAGTTCATTATTTGTTACTATGTTCTTTTATTTTCTTTGATTCAATGTTGTCAATATTTTCATTTATGCATTTTATGTTTTTCCAACTTCAATTTGTAGGTTAAAGGCAATATGGCAGAACTTCCGTTTCTCGTAATAATGTTTGAGATAATATCAAGACTCCCACTAAAGACCGCAGTTCAATGCAGGGTTTGCTTTGAAAAGAAATGGTTGGATGTCCTGTCAACCCCTGAGTTTGCAAAAATCCAGACATTTCATGCTGAACGGAGCACAGAAAAAGAACGACGAAATTGAAGAACCTAAGTTCAAAAGAAGATATGTGCAAGCTGTTCGTGACTGGCCGCCCGGATGTGGACCGATTAGAATGCATGAAGATGTTGTAGTCCAAGGGGTAGAGGTTGACGAGGACGTTGAACCTGATGAATGTGAGGAAGATGTTGAAGACATAGACGTCGTCGTTGTTGAAGTTGAGAACATGGGCGAGGTAGTGGAGGCTGAAGCCAGGGTGAAGTTGTAGACGTTTAGGAAATGAACGAACCTGATTTCCTTGAATAGATCATCCTCAAATTCTCATCTACAGTAGGGTTGTCCTTCTGTTAAAACTGATATTTTGATTAGTATCGTAGTGTTTTATTATTCGTGTTTCTTTTTTCCATGTTTTAAAAACCCTTTCACCTTCTCGGATATTGTTTGGAGCTTGTGTGTAAAAGGTTATGGTATCTATGCTTGTATTTCCTTCTATAGTGAAAATGTTCTGCGTTCTTTTTGCACCCATAAACTCATAAATTTAAGTGTATTGTTGCATGTAACTTAGAGCAGTCAAATGTGTATGCGCATGCTATGAGTTCATTGAGCCATTAGAAAAATGAAAATTATTGGCAGATATGTTATTAATAGTTTACAAAGTCTGGGTAACTTTAAGTTTACACAATGCATGTTCACATAAATTATTTATTTTACATTGTCATAAGGCAAGATCAAATTAATGTGTTATTAAACAAAATATGAAGATGTGTTAACCTTATTGCGTTTGTCTATAACATACATCATGGAATTTTCCTCTTCATAAGATTCCATCTGCAGCATTTGTTTTGCCTTTAATTTAATTAAGAAAAAAATTAACTTTCTAATTAATGTATTTATTTAACGGTGTAATGCATTGTCCTTTAATAATATGTTTGCTTTTCGTGTCGTTCATGAATAGAGATGTTTTAGGTTATTAGTAAACATATCCTTGTACCAAAAATTGTAAAATTTAATATGTTTTAGGTAATGGTATGAATAACTATTGTGCCCAGAATACATTCTACACCGTGTTTTATGTGTTTTGCAATCTATTATTAGGAGATGCACAGAGGTTGGCATTAATTTCAAGGTTTTTATGCTGTGATTATTTAATTTAAGATTCTTAGAAAAAGTTACATAAATAACACAGTATTATATTTTAATATAATACCCTGTTAATGTGTCGGTTATTTTCTCCTGTTTAGGGAAAACAGGTTAGTGGGTGAGTGTTTTCCAGATTTTAAGGAATTTTTGGGTAGATAAAATTAGCCTGGTAAATATTTCATTTTGTTCTGCAATTGAATGTGTAAACTGTCAAAGTGTTCTACAAGTTGGTGTGTTCCTTTCTCCTAATTTATGTAACTGATTTCCCTGTTATCATATCAATTGACATCCTATAACATGCTGTGTCTGCTTTTATTTTTGATTGCAGGTTATTTGGGATCTGTTGTGCACTGTGTGCTGTACTCTGGTGTTCATTTTCATACGTTATTAACAAGGTATGTGTAAACGTTTCTGTGTGGTTATGTTCGAATTTTTATGAAACTCAGCTGTCTATTATAGCATTGATTGTTGTTTACTTGTGATGTTGATTGGCTTTGCATAACCTTCTGATACACTCCTCATTCATGTCCATCCTAAATATATGCTTTCTCCATATAGGACATCTAATCAATTACATAATGGAAACGATACCACAATGCAGATATAAGAATATAAACTTTACCTCTAGCAGCCCTTATCAGTTTGCTTTTTCATAAGATCCATACTTGTCTTGACATTCTCCCAAATATAAGTTGTTGATTCTGTATATTTGCTTCCCGACCAGTTGTGGACCGTGTTTTTCCTATTATCAAATTTAGAACGGCATCGTGTATGGATCAACCCTAAAAAATAAAGAAATATGCGCAGTAGTGTTATCGGCCTAATACCCAACGAAATTAGAAAAGTAAGTTATATCAACGTATAGTGTAATTAAAACGATAGCGATTGTACTAACCAAGTACTCCCCATGGTCGGTATCATGGAGCGAACGGTAGGTGGTACTGTGATACAACCGATAGATTCGATCGTTGGAGCATCCAAGTCCCGACGGCATAGCAACCTCTGCTTTGTCATAATAAATAGGTTTACTCGACCCATGTATCTGAGGACCTTCGAGTATGGCCTTGTCCTTCACGGAGAATGGTGTTGCTTCGGTTATCTTCACTGACATAGGAAAGGGGAAATTGTCATCTAGGGTTTTCTGGGAGGTGTTGAACAATATTGCTTAGGTCTTGGATGAGTCATTCACGTTTGTATCGGATCACATCCAGGCCCATCACAGATGTTACTTTGTTGGGCCTTCAAGTACCCACACATTAATAATAATTTAAATCATAGTTGCTGGTTATCACATTTGTAAAGTCCATTATATATGTTAGAAACAAATCAGAAGTGTTTAAAATTCAAATAAACCCTAGAAAGCCTCTTTTTGTATGTAAATGGTAGTTTATTGTTGCACAATACTTATATTTTTTTATGTGTGATGATAACATGGCAATTTTTATTTAAACATGTAATTTATGTTGATACATGGAACTTGTGATGTGATGGGTTATTTAAATAAAAGGTATGAATGGTGTTGAATCTGTATCAAGTGGTTGTTCGATTGTATCACCATCGGATGATGACCCAACGTACGTTATTGCTCGTGATGGTTCACGTAAGACATGGGGTCGTACGGGTCGTCCTAGATTACGAGACCGAGGTCCTTCCAACGTTACATCTAATCAACGACGTTGCTATGGTAGGCATTGCTATGCATGTTCTTAACAGTCAAGCAACTCTTCCATCTATTTGAACATCTAACAATTGTGTTCCGTTGTGGGCAGCTAATTCTTCTAGAAACAATGTTGGACATTACATAAGTTTTACAAATGCTATTACACAATCTTCTCCAAGTTCTATGCTCTTGCAACCTTCTGCAACACTTTTTAGTAGCCCCCCTCACCCTATTCAGGCACGACCTATCTACGAAGACGAAAATAGTTGTCATTCCTCTCGTATGTTGACCTTTTTATGTTTATTATAAACACTTAAACTTACATAGATTATTAAGTACTTATGGTTTAACGACTCATTATAGGGCGTTTTGTATCATATTGGGATTGCGGTGATGCAGAGTATGTTTGTGGGCAATGTCAAGCCATGGTTTGGTATGCTGAACGGACTGTGAAAGCCCTCTCACCATCACAACCAAAGTTTTCCCTTTGTTGTAGTGAAGGAAAAGTTGTTCTACCAAAACTTCGGCATCCTCCCCAAATGTTGAGTTGCTTGCTAGAGCATAATGGCGAGCGACGGTCTAGAGTTTTTAGAGAAAACATAAAGGTCTTGAATGCAATGTTTGCATTTACGTCAACAGGCGGGAAGATATGTTCAGACTTACAACAAGGTCGCGGTCCATACACATTTGTTTGAATGGACATAACCATCATCGCATAGGAACTTTGTTGCCTACGTATCCTGATGGCCGTCCTAGATTTGCACAACTATATATATACGACACGGTTAATGAGGTTGATAATCGCATGTTTGCTCTGCGAAATTGTTTGTCGCCAAATTCTGATCAACTTATATTACGCTCCTTAGTTCATGATTTGATTGACATGCTTGACAACAACAATGCGTTGGTGAAGGCATTTAGAATGGCCAAGGATAGATTTACTGAAGAGTCAATGCAACCGGTGAGACTTCGTCTAATTGGTACACGAAACAGAGGAGAACGACAGTACTCTTTGCCAACTGCTGATGAAGTTGCAGCATTGATTCCGTCAGATAGTAATCCCACAGACTCACGGGATATTCTTATTGAGGAACGTGGAACTGGTGTTGTTAAGCGAATATCCGAACTGCATCCAAGTTTTATGGCGTTGCAGTATCCTTTGTTGTTCCCATACGGTGAAGATGGATACCATGTAAACCTTCCACTTAGTAATAATACGGAAACAAGTAGGCGTACAAATATTTCATTAAGGGAATACTACTGCTATCGTTTACATGTACGGAGCGGTGAAGGTCGTACATTGCATAAAGGAGGACGTTTATTTCAAACATTTGTGGTTGATGCATATTCTTCTGTTCTTGAATACAGCTTAGATTGGTATAAAAGAAATCAAAACACGATCCGCTCAGATTTGTATAATGGCTTACATGATCGTATTTTTGATGGAGAGGCAACCTGTGAATCAATTGGGCGACGTGTCATTCTACCAGCATCCTTTACGGGTGGGCCACGATATATGATTCAACAATATCATGATGCAATGGCAATATGTCGTTGGGCTGGAAGCCCTGACCTTTTCATTACTATGACTTGCAACCCTAAATGGACGGAAATTGAACGTCACATTCATGCAACTACACCTGGTCTTTTTGCATGTGACCGTCCGGACATTATTGCACGTGTGTTCAAGATAAAACTTGATGAGCTTATTAAAGACATGAAGAAAAATAATATTTTTGGTCGACCGAAAGCAGGTTTGTCTATCCTTCTAGGTGATATGATAATTGTCATTGTTCCTTGGCCTTCCCTTTTTATATTTAATATTACTTTTATTGTTTTTGTGTAGTCATTTACACTATCGAATTTCAAAAACGAGGACTGCCGCATTGTCACGCTTTGCTTTTCTTACATCCTGAGGATAAAATAATCACGGTAGAAAATATTGATAAGTACATATCCGCAGAGATTCCCTCTGAACTAGAAGATCCTGTAGGTTTTCTGTTGTGCGTACCCATATGATGCATGGTCCATGCGGATCGCTCAACCCTTCAAGTCCTTGTATGCGAAATGGTCGGTGTGTTAAGGGTTACCCTAAGAATTATTGTGCTGAAACGTTCATTAGACAAGATGGTTGGCCGTGTTACAAAAGACCAGACAATTCAAGAGTTGTTAAAGTGGGAGCCCAAGATATTAAGCTTGATAATCGTTTTGTGGTTCCGCATAATCGTGATTTATTAGTAAAGTATGGGTGTCATATTAATGTGGAATGGTGTAACCAAGGCATGTTGATCAAGTATCTATTTAGTTATCTAAACAAGGGACCGGACCGGGCTACGGCGGTTTTAGAAGGTGGTGGCAATAGAACATCATTTACGTCTATATTACGTAATGATAATGAGATTGAGGAGTATTTGAATTGTCGTTACATTTCTTCATCGGAAGCATGTTGGAAGCTACTTGAGTTTGAAATGCAGTACCGTTCTATTCCTGTTGAAAGACTACCATTTCATGAGGAAGGATGTAACAGAGTTTATTTTCGTGATGATGATGATGTCACAGCTGTGGCAGAGCGCACTACCGCTGCCATGTCAAAGTTCACCGAATGGATGCTTGCAAATCAATTATACCCGGAGGCCCGATCGTTAACTTACACGGAATTTCCAACAAAATTTACATGGCACGAGAAGGAAAAAAAATGGAGGCCACGAAAAAAAGGCTTTAGCATTGGCCGCATTTATTATGTAAGTCCTACTATGGGTGAGCGGTATTATCTTCGTGTATTGCTAAATATTGTGCGCGGGCCCTTGAGTTTCTCAGATATACGTACGGTTGACGGCGTTCAGCATGAAACATATATGTCGGCTTGCAAGGCATTAGGCTTATTAGGAGATGATGTTGAGTGGTTTGATTCCGTTCGTGCAGCATCCCAATGGCAGTTGGGTAATCAGCTTCGAGAATTGTTTGTCACCATTTTGTTGTTTTGTACCGTTAGTGATCGGGCTAAATTGTTTGCCGATTGCTTCCCATACCTATCAGAAGATATTGCTTTCAAACAGCGTAGGCTTTTGGATAATGATAATGTGGTTTTCACAGAGGAAGAAATTCTTAACTACACTTTGATAGAGATTGATAAAATTATGATTGATAATAACAGAACGTTGTTTGATTTTCCTGATCTCCCACAAATTGATAGAAGGTTGATAAACATTTCGCTTAACCGTCTCATTGCTGCTGAGCGTACTTACATCGTACAAGAAGAGGCACGTCTTTTTCATGAGCTTCACAATGGATTAAATATGCAACAAAAGGAGGTGTTTGATCGAATATTACACTCCATTGACATTGGAAATGGTGACCTATTTTTTGTCTATGGTAGCGGTGGAACAGGTAAGACTTACCTGTGGAAGACTTTAGTGCATGCATCCGTTCACGTGCAAGATTGTGCTCTCTGTTGCATCATCACGATTATCTCTTATTGTTAAGTTCGCAGTTGTTCATGTTTGTTTGATTGTTGTCATGGTTTTCATATTTGTTTCGTTCTTCCTTATGTCTGATGTTATCATATGGGTCGTAGCGCATTCGTTCGACCTTGACCTGAGTTGAATCGTGCTCTAGACTTGCGTTAATCGTGCTTCTGAGTCATATGGGACGAGGCGCCTCTTCAACACCGGTATGCGTTTGAAGCCGTTGACCGTACTTTTAGAGATATTTGTCGTCATACAATTGTTGATGCCGAACGTCGAGTTTTTGGTGGAAAAGTTATGGTTCTTGGTGGTGATTTCCGACAAATTCTTCCAGTAATTCCCCATGCGCCACGTTCTGAAATTGTTGCTTCTGTTATCAACAAATCTTCAAGTATATGGGATGCATGTAACGTTTTTTGTCTTACGACTAACATGCGACTGCGTTGTCCGGGTATTAGTGATACTGATCGCAAGCATCAACAAAAGTTTAACAAGTGGATTTTAGACATGGGAGCAGGTAGACTTCGTTCAACATCTCTACCAGGTGAAGATGAGTCCACATGGATACGTATACCACGTGATTTATTGATCCCTGTTTCTAATGATCCAATTCATGCGGTTGTTGGTTTTACATTCCCTGATATTACAGCACGGTTTAGCGATGTGCACTATCTAAAAGAGCGGTGTATTTTGTGCCCGACCAACGACGAGGTTGATAAGATTAATTTACATGTTCTTGATATCTTGCCCGGTGAGAGTCATGAATTGTTGAGTGCTGATGACATTTCCCCAAGTACAAACAATTTTGAAGAGATGAGATCAATGTACCCAACTGAGTTTCTTAATACTTTGCATTTTTCTGGAATTCCAAATCATAAGCTTCAATTAAAGGTGGGTGCACCGATCATTTTACTACGAAACTTGAATTTGAAAAAAGGGTTATGTAATGGGACGCGTTTAGTTGTGACACAAATAAGTCGTCGGGTGATTGAGGCTGTTATTATCACGGGCACACACATCGGGGAAAAAGCTTTTATTGGAAGAATCGACATGACACCAACTACCACGTGTTGGCCATTTCATTTAAAGAGAAGACAATTTCCTATAAAAGTTTGTTTTGCAATGACAATCAATAAAAGTCAAGGGCAAACATTTAATACAGTTTGTGCTTACCTTGTAAAACCTGTCTTCACGCATGGCCAACTATATGTGGTTGCATCCCGTGTGACATCACGTGCTGGTTTACGCTTTTACATTGATAATGGTGGGAAGTGTGATAATAATCTTACTCAAAATATTGTTTACAAAGAAGTCTTTTACAACTTACCTCCTTCAATAGATGAAGTTTTGTAACTATTTCTAAACATCTTCTCATTTACATGAAAGTTGTTACCTGAATTGTTACATTTAATAGATAAGGTACTTTCTTACTGTAATCTCCCATTTACTTTGGTTTGTTGTATGTGTGAAAACATTTATCTTCGGGTCGATGACCCTTTAATAATATTATATTTTTATGTTCAACTGTATGTTTTTTAAATGATCTATCATGTTATTTTCATCACAGTAACTTTATTCTTGTGTTGCTTATATTTTGCCTCAATATTTGGTGTGATTATAGGAGTTGGCCTTATCAATGGGTTATCGTTATGTTTCTGACCTTCGCCCGAATGTTACTGACAAATGGAAGGTAAATGTGATGGTTTCACGTTCGTGGACAACCTACAATCCAATCACAAATCGTGTGTTGTCCTTTGATGTTATTCTGTGCGACGAGCATGTAAGCTCAATTCCTTATGGTTTCGCCCGTATTGGTTTTCAAATTATTTTTTTATATAATAACATATGTTTTTGTTGGGTTAGTCTTGCTGCATTCATGGAAGGATTCCTGCCAACTTAATCAACAAATTCAAGAACAAGTTGGTTGAAGGTTGCGTTTATACTATCCATAGGTTTTTGGTTCTCCCCTATCAGATGTTGTATCGGCCACTTAAGCGAGAAGACTTTGTTCAGTTTTCGAATGCTACAACGATTAATGTTTCACCAATTCAACCCTCATTGTTTGCCCGATATGTATTTGATCTTACATCATATAATGATCTCCAAAACCATATAAATGACGACACATATTTAACAGGTATTAATTCAGGCAAAATACTATTCCTCGTAGCTCTGATGAGTTTTAAGTGCCTCGTCTTTTCAGACATTGTAGGTGTTATCCGTGAATGGGGTCCTCTATCTAATGAATCTCTATCTGCTGAGTTGTGTGGTAGGCAACAACGGCATATTGTTCTCTCTAATGAAAGGTATCTTTCTGTTTAAAATATATCTAAATTATTTGCATTCATATTTGTTCTAACATTTTTCTTTTCCCAATTAACATGCAGTGACGTGGTAGTGAATGCTACATTATGGGGTCAAGTTGCACGAAAGCTTAATGATGATGACATACGAAGGTATGGTAGAACAAACATTGTAGTTATCTTGACATCGTGCAAGGTCCGCAAGTTTAAAGGTATAATGCATTCAATATGTTTCTCAAGCATATTAAAGCCATACACATAATGTTTACCGTGTGTTGCATATTCTAGGTGTTCCAAGTCTGGTCACAACGGTGGCATCTCACATATATGTGAATTTACCCCTCCCCATCGTTGATTGCTACAAGAACATGTACAAGCATCCTGACCTAAATAATTGTTCACAAGTCAATACTAATACAACTATTAATATCTAATTCATTGTGCTTTTGTAGGGTGCCACAACCTGTTACCTTCAACACTTGTGAAATGAGTAACGCGCAATTGGAGGTTACCAGCATTTCACTGATTTATAGCAACTTACTAAAGGGCGTCACACCGGTGTGGTTTTTTTTCCTTTCTAAAAGTAAATTGTTGTCTATATATCACGCTCTACGTAACTAACTATATTCGACTGCAGGGAACCATGTACGTTGTTGATGGAATAATAGTTGGTGTTGACCTGTCATCCGATTGGAAATATATCCAATGTAGCACGTGTCGTAAGAAGACGTCACTTATCGATACACATTACTTTTGTTTGTCTTGCCAGAAAAATGTTGTCTCTCCACGACATGCGTAAGTTTGTGTTATTCAATTTCGTTATGATTTTAGAGTTTTCTAACGCTTACAATTCTTTAGATACAAGTTGGTTATTCGTGTGACGGACATGGAAGAAGAGATTATGTGTGTGCTCTTTGACGACGTTGCCATTGCTCTTCTTGGTCTTGATGCGGATGCATTGGTGTCAAAGAGTCGGACAGAGGTATTTTCATCGATCAATTCACTATTTATAATCACTTATACTAACATACTTAAAGAAATTTCAACTAATTATAGATTTATTCATATATTCTTGAATCTTTGTTTGTATTTTTGCATTTTATTTTCTAATTATTTATTATGTTACCTTCAAACACTAATTGTATTACATATCTATATAGGGTTCGAACGATCCATATTGGCTGTGTGATTTTCTTATTGACAGTTTGTGTGCACGAAGGGTTGTTGTGAAGATCAAGATTGATAAATATAATTTGCCACCTATTTACAATCGCCGTTTTACCGTATCAAAGTACATCGGTGACGGTGTAAATATGGTAGCACAGGATAGTAGCGCACTGTCACTTGCAACCACTAATGTTTCTGAACGCGTTGACAATCTAGAGGAATATGAAGTAGATGAAGACACTGAAATGTTTAGCCGTATCACATCGGACGAGTGGGAAATGGCAAATGAAGCTTTATGGGGACCCCGAAACCCGTCACTAACATCTGAATCGTCAATGTCATCGGTAATTCTAACTATATTAATCATTAGTGTTAGTGTGATATCTCATTCATTTTCCCACTATATTTGTTATGTTGTTTCTTAGGTTGTAGTAAACAAAGATATGGACAGCAATTCCGCTCTTGGATCATTAGAAACAGTAGGAAACGATGTGGAAAGTAATTCTGCTCTTGGTACAACATCATCAGTAGCCAAAGATCTGGAAAGCAATTCCGCTCTTGGTACATTATCATCATGCACTACCGATATGAGTACACCTAAGACATCAGAACGCGTTACTAATACGAGTGCATCTTTAAAGGACGCCATGTCCGATTCCATGGTCAACGAAGATGCGCCATACTTTCAATCAAGGCCGAGAAGGATCCTAAAGAGGCCGCAACGTTTCATAGATTAAATACGTTATCAGGTACGATTTTGCATGTTAAAATTGAGTATTTTTTGCACATGATATGTAATATGTTATTATTTTCATGTGCTTGATATTATTTTTTTGGTTTGTTTGAATGGGTGTAGGTTGGTACGGTTACATCGCAGTTCATCCATCTTTTATGCTTCTTTAATGTCTTCGTTGTTTCTGATATTTTCTTATTTACATTGTCTCCATGATGTTCTTTTTATATTTCTTTGTGTGTAATATTACAATTTCATCTCCTATTGCTATGTTATAAACCTACTAAATATGCTTGCTTTTTTATACCGCCACGTTTCTTTGCATGTAGCATTATACTACACCTTACATAAATGTACATGTCCTATTGCCAAAATAAAGGGAAAGAAGATGTGGGTGTGCTAGCGGTGTTAACTTTGAATGTTAGTTGTGTTGAGCTGCATTGCTTCATTATAAGCATAAAGGGCATGCCCATCTGATGGGAGTGTTTGAGCACATCATAATGGTTAGACTTATATTGGTTGTAATAATGTTAGAGGTGGTATGCAATTTTTAGTGTGGTGGGCTATACATACCCTCTCTTCCTACTTGTAAAATTATATATATTGAGGGGGTATATGTATAGCAACACCCTTTTAGTTGGTTACGTTCATTTACTTGGGCTACTGGCAAATTAAAAACAGGCAGATGCGGTAGTGTTGGTAAGCTTAAATTTTAGTAGTTCTACTCTGCATTGTTTGATTGTATTAGTAATGGGTATGATCATTTGTCGAACTCTTGTCTAAAGAAGGCATAGTGTGCCTAATGTTTAAGGCTTGTCTAAAGTAAAGGCATAAACTGTAAACTTAGCTTCACAACTAAAAGGTAATGCATAGATTAGAGTGTTACTTACATTTCCCCCATTGACTTCTGTTAAAACCACGTATTGTGGTCTTCCACGTAATTGCATCCTGCTTGTGTCTAGAAGTTGTGGAGTGTACGTGCGTGCCTTCCATTCACACTTGACACATGGTAGCTCATTCCTTCTGTAAGAAACCCACAAACAACTTCAGTAAAAAAAAAACCCATGTAAACACTTAGCCTAAATGCGATACAAATTCGTGTAAGACATCACAAAATAATTATTGCATAACTTACCAAAACTTGAAACCAAAAAACAATAAATGTAAAATATTTTCAAGTACTGCCATCTAACACTTTGTACAAACTACCATTTTCAACATAGACTTTCTGGAGTAACTCAAAAAGCTATTGACTTTCTCATTACATTTAACATATAAAGTTAATGGATGACACCTGTGTTAGTAATTAAGTTTATGTAGCTGCCCAAACACAATGTAATATTTTACATTTTACAATGTTCCAGGTGAAGAAATGGATATCATACTATGGGGCATGATGCTTCACAAGTTTTGTAAATATTAGTTGCTATATTGTTTCAAGATTTTAATGTTTTATCTTCCATGTAGAGATTAATCCTAAATAGTAAAACATTTTATAATAAATATAATATTAGTATATAAGGTAGCTGTTTGTTTTTACAACCAATCAATGAATTAGCTACCATTTGGTCTTCATCGCAAGTAACTTACATTTCTACTTTTTGGTTGAAGAATGATCAGGTGGTTTATCATTCCCTGAAAACATGGTGGTGGTTACCTCCTATGTTTAAGGTAACCTTAGTTAGTGGGTGAGTGATCTTTTTTTACGGGTTCTTTGCTGCATAAAGTGGGTCATCGTTCATTCTTTTTTCATTATGTTCTCTGGTTCAAGGTGTTTTTGAGCAAATTCTTCTTCCAGTCGGTATATGCTTCTTTGATTGATTGTTATTAAATTTCTTGACTTCTTACTATTATCTACTGATTTGAAATTCGTTGCCCTGTTATATTTGCCTTTTCTTTATGCTTTCCAGCAAAATGCTTTGATCTAATCATTCGTTATTTTTGTTACTGATCTTGAAATCTGTTTCAAAATTTACGATCCTCACAGAATTACGTGTAGGGGTTTTGTTGTACTGTTTGGGTGTTTGTCCCCATCTATTTCAACATTCATCTACATCTTCACTTCAAGGCAACCTTTACGAAAAGGTATCTGATGGTTTATGATTTTAAAACAACAGAACATTTAAGCAATAATTGGTCAGATAATCAAATTATTAGCCTGTCAAATAGATGTTCTTTGTTCATGCCTATATTCTAATTTAGATATAAGGAGTTGGTGCAACCTATAAAGAAATTAAAGCTTTCATAGGGGTAAGATTGTATAAGAGAGAATCTAACCAGTATTTGTTGGGATGATACACCAAAGCATCTATGCACATTGAGAGATTAAGGTTTATTAAGAAGGCCTGTGTATCAGATTAGCAAGCTTTAAAGGCTACTGTGCTAATACCAAGAGTCATAAAAGAAAACAGATAGGATGATCATGTAAGAACCAAACTTCCATAATATCAAAGGAAAAGCTGTAAGGGATCTAATCTAGAAACATACTTAAAAGATCTTAATAGAGTAAGGGTCTAATAAAGAGGAACTGATGTTAGAACACACATCTGAAATAAGATTTGGCCATCATAAAGTATGGTTTTAAACTAAATTTAACCGGTTGCATCACACCATACCTAGATCAAATCAAAGTTGAAAGAACACCCAAACTGTAGATCTTTCTTATAGACCAAAATTAAAGAGAAAAACTTTGTTATAAACCAAAAATAGAAACCCAATATAAAAACAATCCGAGCTAGCAACAATCTGAACTATACAACTATCACATATACACAAAGACTATACCAACATTTCTCTTTGGAGTAAAGCTAAAGCAATAAAAATTCATGGTCTAAGTTATGATACTTTATCAAGGTAGATAATGATAACTTTGAAGTTAACAGGGTATTGCCACAATGATATCATCTACTACTAAATTGAATCAAAATCGGTTTAAAATTTGATCTTGAGACCTAAATCGAGAAGATCAAAGTACAAAATCAAGACCTAATAATCCTAATTTTGATACCAAAAAAGACATTAGCATCATTGTTAATTCGACATGGCTTCTCATTAGAATTTTAATTCATCTTAGTTGCAGCTTTCAACATCGATGCTCAAAGTTTATATCTTAAAACCAATATATACATAAAAGAAGCAAAACTAACAAACAAATATGTAAAACCTAACATCAATAAGGTTTAGGATTACTTTAGAAGGGTGTCTTCTTGGTGTCGACAACGGTGATAAAAATGAAGAAATAGATGTAAGTACGCGACCTTCACAGCCTTAATTTCTGTTTGTGATTCAATGATAGCACCATGCCTGCATCTCACCTCTGTATCCCTGTTTGAATCTATACGAAGAAAGAAGACATATAAACCCTCAACCCTCTGTTTTCCCTTTGTGTATAACCTTGAGAATCAGGTGAATAAGAATACGAAATGCAAGAAAACCAAATCGAATAGCAACGTACCGAAATCGCATACCCTATAGAACGAATCAAATGGATCTACCCTCCGTTGCACCAACTCTTCTGGCTCTCCACCGTCCATTCCGACCATATCCTACAGGCTCCAACATATAGGTTTAATATAGTAAATAATTAGAATTCAATTATTTTTAAAAATATCAATATTCTAAACTTTCTTAAACAAAACTTAAATATTTACTAGACTAAATGGCAAGTGTTTGGTGGAGCGAAGACGAAGAGTATGCACTAGCAAGTTCTTAGGTACACGTTTGGATCGAGTCTGAAACTATTGATGATGATTTTTGGGATCGCGTCAATAATAAATTTGATGAAGAGATGAAATATACGGTTGAGGTGCGTCCGGTCTATGAACTAACAAAAAAATGTAAAATAATCATGAGAGTTGTTACAACATTTCATCAAATCTATAGAAGGCGAATGGATATTTTAGAAGATCGTAACAATGACGCAACAGTTTTTCAAGAATCTCGAGTCGAATACGAACGAACTACTGGAAGACCGTTTGATAAGTTAGAAATTTGGGAGCTTTAATTTATTATTAATGTGTAGTTTTACAATATGTTTAATGCATTATGCTTAATCTATTAGTGGTTTTACTTTTATATTTCATCTTATGTTTTATATGCATTTATGCTTAATGTATGATCTTTATTATCCACAATTTGTATGTATTAATGTTTATTAATTTTTAAAACTGTTGTAGATAACAAACTGAATAAATGTCAGAACTTCCGTTATTGGTGTTAATGTTGGAGATTGTCTCAAGACTTCCACCCAAGACTGTTACTCAATGCAAAGTTGTGTGCAAGGAGTGGAGGTCATTCATATCAACAAAATACTTTACAAGGATTCATTGTAATCGAATGAAAATATCTTCTGCTCCAAAAATCCTTTCTATTGATGAAAAAGATGATTTATTTCATAGTATTTGCTTGGATTCACCGTACTGTTGGTATGACAACACCGTTCAATTGCCATTCAACGTTGAATCATGTGATTTGCTGATTTTAGGAACATTGGATGGAATGTTGTGTACAGTCATAAAGAATACATGTGCCTTGCTTATATGGAATCCGTTGACTCGCGCCCACAAGATGATACCACGTGTAACAAATCAAGGTACGTATGATGTAGACTGTGATGCTCTCGGTTTCTATGTAAATTCGGCTAACGAGTACAAGATTTTGCACGTCAAGCGAGCTCGTGAATCTATTCTCATGCATGTGTTTTCAACACGCTCTGATTCGTGGCGGCAAATCAGTTTCATAGAAAATTATCATTATAGAGACACCAACTATAAGTGGTCAGTGGGTACCCTTTGTGGAGATGGTTTGTATTTTACAGTTGGAGCATACTGGGGTAGTTTTATGCAGTCGCTTATACGTTTTGATGTGAACTCAGAGGAATTCAGTGTACTGCCCTTCCCAACTATTCCATACAACAAAGGATGCCAATGTTATGTAGTCAATGCACGTGACGAACCCTATTTATTTGTTGGTTATGGGTTGAATGAGCTTTCCATTGATTTGTGGAGGATGGGGTGTGGTAAATGGACCAAGGTGTTGTCTATTTCAAGTATTTCTAAAACTCCAGCTATGTTTTGGTGTTATGCTTCTTACACGGTCCCCCTTAAAAAGTGGATAATCATGAATGAGCTTGGTAATGTATGTGATTTTGACGAGATATTCAACGGTCTTTGCTCAACGTTCCCCGGCAAGTACTTCTCTGCTGTAAATGGTGCCATTTACACTGAGACTCTTATGTCACCTGACACTTAGTTCAGTTATATAGTAGCATTACACATTTACATTCCTCCTTTTTTTATGTATTCGTGGCAAAATGTTATGTTCACTTTCATTTTTCTTTTTTATTAATTGTGATGCTTCCTTAGATTAACTATCCACCTAAACTGCAATTTTATGCATTATATATCTTAAAACCTCAACAAATGATTGTTACGCTACTTAGCTTAACAACACTCCCCCTAAACACCATCTTAATTAAACATGGTGCATTGTACGTTATCAAATAGTTGTTTACGTTTGTGATTTTAGATATGAATGAAACAAACATTGTAATGCGTAAGAGTCCTTACGTCATCACCTTATTTTGCTGCACTGCCCGGCCACCGGACGGGTATAAAACTAGTTAGTATGGATGTGAACAATCAGATTATTGCATGGTGTTATGAATATAGAAATTAAAGATGCGTGGAAATGGTTAATTTCTATCAAAATCTAAAGCGTTTATTGAGGAACTTTTTATAGTTTAACTTATAACATCAAAAAACAACTATTAATTAATATCTCACAACAAAACAACATAATTTCAATAAAGAAAAACAGTTACAAAAATGGATATTACAGTATTACACAATATGAATTCAACTTCAACTTCAACTTCAACTTCAACAACCACCATCCACCTCATAGAACCTCTTATCTCAAGCTTCTTTTTCGTAATAAGGTAAAATGGTGTAAATAGTTTGGAGAAATGCAAGAGTAATCAACACTATAGCCGCTATGGCTGAAATAAAAGACCATCTACCCTTAAAATAGGTATGCACAAAATCAGCCCAACTCACATGCCACCAATTCTTACAATACTTATTTAATTCCATAAACAAGTCTTTTAAGTAGTTATTCTTGATATTAAAAGCCATATCTTTGCTAATAGCATTGAAGAATTTTGCAACATCTTCATCCGTACCGTAATAATTTTCGATTATCTTTTTATGTGTGAGCAAACCCACATCTGTTGAGGTGTTCATGAGTCGGCCCATGAACACAACATATGTTGTAATGTCTTTCGAACAATGACAATAAGATTGCTCGAAAGCCATACAGTTTAGAAGAAAATAACTGTAAAAGTCATCCATGTTGATCTGTGGAATTAAAAGCACCCCGTTTTTAAACTTGATATCTAAGAAGCTATCAGCTTCTTTATTAGCCTTGAACTTGACCCCAGCGATAACAAGTTTTGTCACGGGTTGGATGAGTTTAGGGGAAGGGTTGTTGGTTTTATCAATTGGTTCATCAAGAACCGAGTTTCTATTCATTGTAGTTATGAAACACTTCCGAATAAAATCAAGTAAATGTTTTCCATCAAGATTCTCACACTTTTTTAAAATGTTTGGTTGCCAGTCAACTACATGGTTGAAAAACTCAAGGATTAAAGACTGAAGCGTATGATTACCGGGTCGAGACTCTTCAAACAACTTTTGTAGAACAAAAAACGGGATTTGATTCTCGACCTTCAAAAGATCTCTCATCAAAAATGGAGAAACCCAACTCATATGAAAGATGGGATCGTCCGGGTGAGTTATAACTAACTTCCCAACTTTTCGAAACAATTCAATCAAGAAAACCCCATCAAGCACCATCATTTTAGCAAGATTATTACTTGCGAAATGATCAATAGACTCTGAGTAGCTCTCTCGAATCGCATTCTCCATTGACCCAACAACTTTCATGTAAAAATTAAGCGACTTACCCGTTCTTGTGATCATATCATCAAGAAACCTCCATTTATGCTCTTGGATCATCTCAAGACCCTTGTTTCCATAGTGGTATGGACCGATTGAGACGATTTGAGGTTGATACGCGTCTTTATTGATTTCAACTAGACTTTGGTGGACTTTGAATATGCAACAAGAACTATTGCCAGCTGATTGATGAAGTAATTTGGGTGATTGTTTCATTTTGGTCTTCATGAGTTCCGCTTCATGATCTATTGTGATAACATGGTTTTGAAACATGTTATTCGGCATATTTTATTTCGATTTCGATTCTTGATTTTGTGTTTGGAAGTGAATGAATCAAGTTATTGAGCAATTGGGGGTATATAAAGAGTTCAAGTGGATTGAATTGGTCAAAATCTCTAGGGTTTCATGGTTTCTATGTAATTTCATTTAACCATTGTTATGAACAAGTGGAAGAAGATACAAATTGACACATAAGACTTTTCGTGTGGACCGTTTGCATAAATTTGTTCACATCTCAAATTATTAATGTCAAAGAATAAGGACCTCATTTTTTTTCCTCTTGGATCAGAAAATTAATCTTTCGTGTACTTTTTCAATAAACTTAATAATAGTTCAAACCGACTTTGATTTTCATGTTTAACGTTTAGGTTGTTTAATTTAATTTAAATTAGAAATAGTTGTGCTTCATAGCTCTCAGGAAGAAAAACAACATTAACATACCATGATGGTTTTGTATAGCGGTGTGTAATGGGTCGTGTTTGGCTGGGACCGAGTTTAGATCGACTAGATCGTTTAAGTTGGTTCATTAGAAGAATGGGAGGATTCTCGTTACAACAACCGCATAGTAGTTTAAGGTACTCCCACTTAACTTATTTCACTCGAATTAAATAAATTTTTGTTATTTGATGTTTTTTTACATGTCTAATGTGACCCTTTATAATATGATATGTATCTGGTACGTTCTTACTAACAAAATGTTCTAGCTTCGTCGCTTACTAATAAAAACCAGAACTTTTAACAGGTTTAATCAAATTCGCGTGGTATATGCGTGCATGGTTTCTTCACTAAGAAGCAAATGACTTGTTTTTCTCCTCATTATAATCTCTTTTTTGCATGGATCCAAAAACAATAGGTAACCATCAATCAAGGTTTTAAATGAGTCAAAAAATCAACGATAAAAATCAACGATTAAATAAAAACAAAATATAAAAATAACAAATAAATAATAATTTGTGGAGTACATAACTTACAATGCCAACTTGACCTTCATCCACCGTGGACATCACGCTCAAAATTTCCTTGACTATATTACAACTTTTAAGCAATATCTAAGATAAAAGTTATAAATACACAATTAAATCAAAGCTAAAAATTACAATTTATGCTAAAATATGTAAAGTTACCTTTAGCAAAATCGTCAAGGTTAGACTATGTGTAATGGTTTAACTATATTTTAAGTTAAAATGTCACGTAGATGCCATGTCATCACAATTAATTTCACTAAAACTAATTTTACATCAAGTGTAGTGGTTTTAACTAAATACAATTATTACTCAATTATTTTATTAATAATTAATAAAAATAATAATTTTGACCCATTTCATCTTTAAATACTGTAAAAAATTTGATGAATGTTACTTTTAACTCTTCCATTTCTACTTTACCATGATGAATGTTACTTTTAACTCTTCCATTTCTACTTTACCATCACATCTTCAACAAACCTTACCTACTTCATCTTTCTCTTTTTTTCCTTACTTCATCTTCTTCCCATCTGCATCAAAATCCAAATTCCAAAGAAAGAAAATTTTAATTTTCACATTGACCCACGAGAACTGAGAGAAAGAAAGACAAACTTGAAGAGATGCAGGATCTTGGGTCGTGAACGACGGTGAATTGAATGGTGCCTAAGGTGGTGGTGGCGGCGGCGACAGGTTGCTTTGGAGGCAGAAGGTGATGAAAATGGCGGTTCTGGCAGCCATTGTAGTGGCAAGAACCACCCATTTGAACCACCCATTTGAAGGTAAAATTAGTGACATGATAAAAAATCTAAAATCTTTTAGGGTGATTGTTGTGTATAAGAGAAACAAGTATAATGAAGGTTGAAGAAGATTGAGAGAGAGAGAGAGAGAAAATTAAGTTGAACTCATGGATGAATTGAAGTTAATGTGTGTGTTTGGTTTGGGGTGAATCACGCCCGTGAATGGATTGGCGTAACACCCTTGGAGTCCCAATTTTAACATTCATGTAGTGGTTTTGGCGCCACCCTTTCTTGCCAAATCACCACAATTGGCGCCCCCTCAAGCCCCACTACGTTGAGTCTTAGTTAAACTGTGGATCATGTCGACTTCTTATTCTCATGAATAAAGGATGGCTAAGTGACAAGTGTTACCGGTCACTTTATATAACAGTCAAATTGTATGGTCAAGAATCAATTGTGTAGATTGAGTTATACTTAAAGGGTTAAAATTATAAAATGTATATACCGAGTAACTCAATTGTAATTCTCATAATCACAAACTAATTGTTGTTAGTTTGTTGATGAGTACTTAAGCTGTTGTAATGAATATTAATGATAGCTTGATTGGTCAAATAATTCCTCTTCTTTTCTGTCTTCTTTGATTTATATCACTAATACGAAATGTAGGTGTAATTTCAACTTTGTCATGTAAGTTCTTTTGGGTGATTTTGAGCGGTGTCTAGCTTTAGTCTCGCTCATTCTCGAATTCCGCCACTGCTGCTACTGCTGCTATTATTATTGCGTTTTGCTGATAGTGGACGGATGAAAGGGGTTGGAAGGAACGTTGATAAATATATAGTACATCTTGGATGACCCTAGTCGTTTAAATAATAATAATAATAAATCTTAGAAAACCGTACTTGGTCTGGGGCAATTTCTTAAATCGTTTGCAATAAGCTAAAATGTGCTTTAAATATTGTTTTTAGACGTTAAAAAACTAAGGAAAAACAAACAAAAGTTATGTCATTTAATTGAGCAGAATGGAAAGATAACTTAATTAGCGTAAATTGCAAGACATATTTCATTGCAATAAGCAAACTAGCAAGCGTCTTTGTTTACTATGCCTATTTCCTCAATGAATTAATCAGAAGATACTTTATGTCTAAGTGTTGACTTCGAAAGTTTTCTTAATTATTATAAAACTGTAAAGTCATATAAAAGATTCTTAAATCATATACAAAAGCCTTGAGTCATATTATTAACGATTACCTTAAAAATAGCGGTGTATCTATCGAAGGGAAAAAAATTGTTAAAGAATTTAATTAGATGTTTAAGGGAAACATATATTCCAAGCAAGCTTGGCGATGAAAAAAAAATTGCAGATCGGGAAATCATTACAAAACTCGTTACGTACTGCTACTATTAGGGTTGCAAACGAAACAAACGAACACGAACAAGGCGTTGTTCGTGTTCGTTCGTTAAGAAATAAACTTGTTCATGAACTGTTCACGAACACTTACCGAACGGGATTTCTTGTTCGTGCTCGTTCATTAAGAAAATGAACATGTTCATGAACTGTTCACGAACACTTACCGAACGCAAATGAACACAGACAAAGTAAACGAACATAAACAACTGTTCATGAACATAACGAACGCAAAGAGGTTCATGAACACAAACGAATACAAATGATTATGGCTTTATTTTAGAATAAAATTAATATTTTTTATTACAAACTTACATAAATCAATCAAAAATAAATAAATACTTAACATAAATATAAAAAAATACTTGATATAATAGTCATAAAAATAACTGACATAGAAATTAAGAATATAAACGAACACCTTAACAAACATAAACGAACAAATTATCGAACATTCACGAACGAACATTAACGAACATAGACGAACATATTAACGAACGTTCACGAACATAAATGAACGAACACGGCTTGTGTTCATGTTCGTTCGTTTAACTAAACGAACGGAATTTTCTTGTTCGTGTTCGTTCATTTACTAAACGAACGAACATGAACGAACGTCCCGCCGCACGGTTCATGAACTGTTCGCTGAACGTTCAGTTTGTTTGCAGTACTAGCTACAATGACAAATCCTGAAACTGTTTATCATACCTTGAGAATGAGATAAATCGTCATGAAATGTTTTGTGTTATCATTGGTGTTGCTATAAGCAGTTTTATTAATTAAATTAAATTATCTAATGCCTAACGTTTCTTTTCATTTTAGATAAAAATTTTGTTAACTCTTTGCGATCAATAATAACGAATGACACATCTTAATATGGTTTTCATTTTAAGTTAAAAGGACATATTCTTGAGGAACATTAAAATCTAGCAATTATATCAGACAGAGTGTCATCATGTGACTTGGCGATAAGAACACATTTTCATGGGCCTATCATGTTCTTCTTTCCAACATTTGATGGTAAAGCTTATATATATATAGTCTTTGAATTTGAACTTTGTTTCAATACATTGTGTTAAGTTCTTTATATTGTTCGAGATACACTTACCCATGTTAGTTTTCATAAATGAGCAAGAGCACACTGTCCTATGCATCGATATGATATATTGGCATCGATATCCATAGATATTAATAAAAAAAGGTTTTTTGTCATTTATTATCTTCTTAAACTATATTTTTGACACTTGTAATTCTTCTAAATATTCTCACTTTATTTTCCCTCAAAAAACGTGTTAAAGTAATTTAAACAGTCAAACAATTTCTCTTTATTCATAAAAATTAATTTGATCAATTAATATATTTTTCTCTCTCATTTATATTTTTTTAAAATCAAACTATGTTTTTAAAATAAATTTTATCAAGAAAATTAAAGTTCATATATTTTTTAAAACATTGAACTTTTTGAAACAAAATATTTTAAATCAGTTATTTTTTAAAATAATTATAAAAAATATAGAATTTTCTCAAAGTAGTTTTATTAAAACAACCAGAATAATTAGAAACTTGAATTTTTAATAAACAATAAATTTTTATAAGAAAATCTTAAACAAATATTTAAAAATGAAACTATTTAGATAAGAGAATTAAAAATAGTATAATTGTTTTATCTCTTAAACAAGTACGTATATATAATTTTATACATATCTTATATTAAAATATCGTACTGTAACTTTTCGTGTTTATTACTAACTATAATCCATTTAATAAATGAGTTTCTAGACTATATATTTATCTATATATCTATCTATCTATAACCTATATATTATTTAAATACTTGCAATATCTATTCATATGCAATTATAATCATATTTTATATTCAAACATGGTTTTATAATTCATAAATTTTTATTACTAAATATTTATTATTTTATTTATTCAATCTGTGTAATACACGGGATACTAACCTAGTAATATAATATAATGACATCAAATAATGCAAAGTCTATTAACGCATTGTCTTAAGACGCCATAAAACTACTGATTCCTTACTATATGTTTTCAATACCAATTCTTTTCATACTTTAACTTATAACATTTTAAAAAATAACTAATAATAATAGCTCACAACAAAACAACACTATTTCAATTAAAATTAAATATACACATGATAGATTACAAAACATGTATTCATCTTAGCAACAACCACCATCCACCTCAAAGAACCATTTATCTCAATCTTTTCTATGAGTAAACTGTAAAATAGAGAAAATAGTTTGGACAAATGTAAGAACAATCAACATGATACCCGCTATGACTGAAATAAAAGACCATTTGCCCTTAAAAAAGGTATGCACAAATTCAGTCCAACTTACATGCAACCAATTCTTACAATACTTGTTTAGTTCCACAAACAAGTCTTTTAAGTAGTTATTCTTGATATCAAAAGCAATATCTTTGCCAACGTCATTAAAGAATTTTGCAATCTCTTTATCTGTACCCAAATAATTCTCGATAATCTTTTTATGTGTGAGCAAACCCACGTCCATTGAGGTGTTCATTAGACGACCCATGAACACAATATATGTTGTAATGTCTTTCGAACAATGACAATAAGATTGCTCGAATGCCATACAGTTTAGAAGAAAAGAACTGTGAAAGTCATCCATGTTGATCTGTGGAATTAAAAGCACCCCCTTTTTAAACTTGATATCTAAGAAGCTATCGGCTTCTTTATTAGCCCTGAACTTGACCCCAGCGACAACAAGTTTGGTCGCGGGTTGGATGAGTTTAGCGGAAGGATCGTTCGTTTTATCTTCATCAATCACCGGGTTTTTATTCATTGTATGTATAAAACTCTTTCGGAAAAAATCAAGTAAATGTTTTCCGTCAAGATTCTCACACTTATTTAAAATATGTGGTTGCCTGTGAACCACATAATTGAAAAACTCAAGGATTAAAGATTGAAGCGTACGAGTATCAGGTTTAGACTCTTTAAACAACTTTTGTAGAACAAAAAACGGGATTTGATTCTCGACCTTCAAAAGATCTCTCATCAAAAATGGAGAAACCCAACTCATACGAAAGATGGGATCATCAGGATGAGTTTTAACTAACTTCCCAACTTTTCGAAACAATTCAATCAAGAAAACCCCATCAAGCACCATCATTTTAGCAAGATCATTGCTTGCAAAATGATCAATAGACTCCGAGTAGCTCTCTCGAATCTCATTCTCCATGGACCGAACAATATTCACGTAAAACTTAAGAGGCTTACCCGTTCTTGTGATCATATCACTAAGGAACCTCCATTTATGCTCTTGGATCATCTCAAGATCCTTGTTTCCATAGTGGTATGGACCGATTGAGACAATTCGAGGTTGATACGCTTCTTTGTTGATTTCAACTAGACTTTGGTGGACTCTGAATATGCAACAAGAACTCTTGCCAGCTGATTGATGAAGTAATTTGGGAGATTGTTTCATTTGGGTCTTCATGAATTCTATTTCTTGATCTATTGTAATAACATGGTTTGGATTCATGTTTGTCGCCATTTTCGATTTTAGTTTTGATTCTTGATTTGGTGTTTGGAAGTGAATGAATCAAGTTATTGAGTAATTGGGGGCATATTAAGAATTAAAGTAGGTTGAAGTGGTCAAATTCTATGGTTTCTTTCGGTGTAATTTCGTTTCAATAATGTGTATGAACAAGTGGAAGAAGAAACCTATGAAGAGAAGACTTTGCATGTGGGTCCAACTGCATAAAATAATTCACACCTTAAGTTTTTTGTCCTTTGTATTACAATATTTATGCGTTTACTATTTGATTATAAATTATTTATATTCATTGACTAGAAGTGTATGTATATGTGCGTGTTAAAAAGATAAAAATTGGAAAATAACCTTGTTGGTTTGATGAGTCGGCTCACGTGGGTTTTCAGGAGCTGAGCTCGAGCTTTATATTTAAGCTTGTTAGCCAAGTCTGAGACCACTCTGGGTCGACTTGACTCGTTTATAGTCCTACTCATCATAAGGGGTCTCCCAACTTGTGGTAACTGTTTAATTAATTTATAATTTGATTTCTTAGAAAATTAGTCCTTAATTGTATGATATGGGCTAATAGTTTGGCAACGCTACATTTCGGTTAGCTAAAAGACTCATATATGACTATCTAAAGATGAATCATTTAATACCATACAACATTAAAATGATCCACATGGAGATTCATGGGCTTGCTTATGTTCCCTTGATCATTTTAATAAAATAAGGTGAATTATAATAGAAGTTTGTATTAAGAAGACCTAAAGATTGATTTATCAAGAGAGCTTATTGCACATGATAAGTCATTTTTAGCAAAGCTTTTGGATTATTACGAGGGTCTTCTTGCCACTTTTGATAATTAAATCATAATGATGCAATCTAGATTACCTAGTTGATCATGTGGTATGAATGTATGATGAATGTGTTTAATCTAATAACTTTTAGTTACTTGTCATGTTTAATTTTATAGGATTAATATAAGTATGATATAATCCTGAGGATAATACTTTTAGCTTTTTTTAGGATGTTGTTCTGGTCATTTTCATTTTGAAGTAATTTATTGTATTTGATGTTAACTTTTAGATATATATTGTTTTGAGGTAGTTACTATTATGTTGAATATTTCCAACGAATAATTTTCTATTGTATTTGGTGTTAACTTCATATTGTTTTGAGGTAGTTACTATTCTGTCGAATAATTCCAACCTAACATCATGTATATTTTATTCGCATTTATTTTATACAATATGATTATTGATAATTAATTTGGTACGAGAATATATATGATGGTACAAACAAATGTCCTTGTGTTTGAAAATAATATTGATAGTATCAATCATGGTTTTGAAAATCGGATCATACCGGCCGGTCCAACCGGAAATCGGAGGGGTGGCCGAATCGGTTGGCATCAATTCATTTTGGAGGGTTTCAAAAAGCCGGTTCGTCTCGAATCGGTGGTTGGACCGGGAACCGGACCGGTGGTCGGACCGGATTTTAATTTTTTTTTTTACTTTTTTGGATTATAATGGGTAAAAACGGATGTTAAACAATAAATTAGTTTCTAAGATTACTGTTAAGTTTTATATGTAACTATAAAATACACGCATAAATTACTTATATTGAATTATCTATATATATATATATATATATATATATATATATATATATATATATATATATATATATATATATATATATAATATCCTATATAGATAAATATGACGTAATCAGGTTTTTAAATCCGGTCCGACCATCGAACCAGTAAGGCGTCCGATTCGACGTCCGATCAGATTCTGAAAATATTGATATCAATATCTGCTAGATATTCATGGTCGA
The DNA here is from genome assembly GCA_025215565.1 of Flaveria ramosissima. Taxonomy (NCBI): domain Eukaryota; kingdom Viridiplantae; phylum Streptophyta; class Magnoliopsida; order Asterales; family Asteraceae; genus Flaveria; species Flaveria ramosissima. The sequence goes on along the minus strand of CM046031.1, from coordinate 53,583,911 downwards.
TGGTGTAAATCTATACTCTTAAGGATCCAAAACGAAAAAAAAAATGATATCAGGAGCCCAATTGTCCCCTTGATGAGGTTTGTTTCAATCCCCATCCTTTTTTTTCATTTATCTTTTGATAGAGATCAACTAGCCATCATGGTTGGTCATTTCATATATCTGTAACATATATTTTTTATTTGATTTTTTACCCCTTTAAGATCTATATTTCAATGCTCTATTGGATGATGTCGTGTTATTATTATTTTTTTATGAACCTTCATCTTTCATACTAAATAGTTTCATTCATGTCCATGGTCTTTGCTGGAGTGGCAACCTTTTACGGGCTGGTGTAGGTGGAGGGCAGACCAAATTAAAAGAAAATTATGATAGAGTTGCAGTTCGTCCGACTATGCTATATGGAACAGAGTGTTGGGCGATAAAGAGGAACCAATCGCGCAAGATGGAAGTAGCAAAAATTTGAACATAAGATTACATCGGATAAGGAATGAGATTTTTAAATGCAGATTAGGAGTAGCTAGTATAACAGATAAGATTAGAGAGAGGAGTTTAAGATGGTTTTAACATGTGAATAGGAGACAAACAACAAAAACGGTAAGAACACTAGAGACCCTAAATGTTGAGGGGCGGAGTAGTAGAGGTAGGCCTAAAATGACGTGGGAGGAGAAGATGCGACAGGATCTGTTAGAGTGACACATCTCTAAGAACATGATCCAAGATAGGTGTACATTCAGACGTGGGATGTTAAAGACGTCAATGAGAATGTTTAAAGGTATCTTATATGGTATTAGGCCTACATGTTAGACCTGATTAGTACTGTCTCTTGCTTAGTGTCTTGGTGCTTATTGATGTTAACTAAGTTTTAATTGACTATTGAGCCTTGTATATTGTTGATCATTGTATGTGTTTGTCTTTTCTATATAATGATTGCCTAGTATGTGTTTCCTTGTCGATTACTATTAGTGAGTACTTCTTGTGTATACTGTATATTGATTACCTTGTTGAACATTATGTTCATGTTTTACGGGTCATTGGACCCTATGGTGACTGTCGGAGTCGAGAGTATTATTAGAACCAAACCTTTATCTTTTGGGATAGAAGTAAGACTTGCTTACATCCTATCTTGCTGAGACTCTGTAATACTCTTGTTATGAATAAGATGTACCGAATATGATTATAATTATCATCATGATTATGATATGATGGAAGTGGTAGTGGAGAAAGATCATGACATTATGCTTCACTTGGAGTCTCTCTCTCTCTCTCAAACTATTTACCGTTAGGTTTTTCAATATCTGGGCCTATGTGATATAGCTATGTAGAATGTTGAATACTAAAGGCTTTGTTTTAAAGAGATTTGACATTGTATCCACATAAAAAAGTATATTTTTTAAATGTAACAAAACCGAAAGCTACATTTTGATTTGACACTATAATTCATTATGTCTGGAGTGTGTCTTTCTCCTTATTACAACCATTTTCAGTTTTTATTTTTCATTTATTACGTTACATACAATTTGAGCCTTCTGTATAAATTTGTTCAAACTATGAGTAATTCGTATATATGATTTATTTTTTTAATTATGTTTTGAATATTTCTAATAAAAACTTTCGGTCACCTTTCCACTAAAAAAGTTTAGATGTCTGAAATTTTACCTAGGCAGTACACCGATATCTATAGGTTTTGTGCATCTAGGTGTGAGACGAGCATGATATAAATTGGAGAAAGATGGGTACCTTCAATTATGCTTATCAGTTGTTGATTAAAAAAGAAAAAAAATGTAAATAATAATTCAGTTTCAAATATGTTGGTTTTTTATGTGCAAAAAGTTGTGCATGAACTTTTGTGAAAAAAAACTGAAAGTATGTTATTTTTTTAGTAATTGCCCTTAAATAGGATATGAAAGTTGAATGACCTAATTTAAACATTTTTTAAACTTGAGTTATCTAATTTGAATACTTTTAAAAGTTGATTACTATTTATAAAATTACCCCAAGTAAAACATGGGAAACATACATCAAAAGATAGTGTTTCAACACGTTGTTAGAAGGTAGAAGGATGCCTGCGCAATGCGACGGGGCGACAGTTTATATCCGACACGTGTTTTTAATTTTTGTTATTCTTGTAGTAAGCATAAACATATTTGATGCAGAGCAACCCTTTTTCTAAATAGATAAAACCTTAGAAATCAAACCAAGAAGATGAAGATTATTTTATGATAATGAAGGCTCATCTATCATAACCCTCTCTTGTTTGTATATATATGAGCACACTATGGCAATCATTTGTTGACAAGGCTAAGCCCACTAATGTGACCCAATTAATCCAATGATCCATCCAAGCTGTGTTTTTTACTGTTACAGCCCAACAATCCATCTATCCCAAAATTATTTAACATGCAAAAATACAAAAAGACATTAGAAATAACAACACAAAACTATATTTAATATGTTTGCTAACACAAAACTATATTTAATATGTTTGCTATTAAATTCGATTATCTATATATTTCAACTGGGGGATAAATGAAAAACACATTTGGAAACACTTAAAAAGAAGGAAGAACTAACTATGGTAAGATTTCAATCACAAATTTCACACATTAAACCAAAGATATGGGAAATATTATTGGAGGGTATTGATTGTAGTTAAAATAAGGAAAAATAAAGAATTAGATTTCAACTTTGCTTCTTAAATAAATTTGGAAAAAAAAGAGTTTTGAGGCCAAATGTATAACACATTTATTTAAAAACGGACTTCATGTCTCATCCTAAAAACGTATCTATCTTATAAGATATAACATCATGACATAAGAGGAACTTAGTTTATAGTCTCAAAATTAGTTAACTATATCAGACATAGTAATTAAACATTGTAACAACAACATGATCATTTAGCAAACGGTTATGAGCTGATTAAAATGATTTGACTTCCTAGAATGGAATCTTCAAGTGATTTTAAAACTGAAGGATCTTTTGTCTTTGTCATCAACTATTAACGAGAACTACGCCATCGATAGTAGCTACTCTCATGATCAGCAGCAACTGAGCTGTTAGTACAGACTGTCATTAGCAACAATAGAGTTGCCGACGCTAAGTTTAAAGTGTATCATCAATACGTCACATTATACTCATAAACCATGGTCACGATCACAATGAAAGTAATACCTATTGAAGTGTAAGTGTGTATAAAGGTGATTCACATCCTCTATACCCCCACCTCTTCCATCAAGTATGGAAATAATATCTAATGAAGACCAACTTATATACCTTTGTGAAGATCCATCATCCTCGTATGTAGAAAAAATTCCCAATCAGTTTCTCATAACACTTTTATTTTACGCATATCACTTTAAACATTAATATCTCAAGTATCTTAGTTTCATTTTTAAACACTTGTTGGCTTGTTATAAAACACTCTTCGTAGATATCGCAAACCCAATGAATAATTATTATATTAACAATGATTGCATATAATTATTTGCCTCTAAAATTAATAAAATAACATCTCTACTAATTCTTCTAACATACATCACATAACTATAGATAGCTGGTTTTCATTACTAAATACATAAAGATCCAACCTTTTACTAAGTATATTCAAAGCACTGAATGCAAAAATATCAGAACAGTGATAAAGTGGAAACATTAAGATATAACCATTTACAAATTATATTCAAAGTTAACCTTTTAAATTGTGTAACTAAACGTATCTTTTGAATTTTCAATGTATTCATTTAAAAATAGTAAATTGAATGTATCATTTTTGTCTTTTAAAATAAAAAGTATATTGATTATTTGATTACCTAACTAGGTGTAACCAATAAAACTAAAGAAAGATAGTATTTTCAGCACGCCCTTTTAACCAACAAATCCAATAACTTGAAGTCTATCTACAATTATAATATTTAAATAATTATAAGGGTTATTGGATTTTAATAATTCTAAATTTTATTTATTAGCCGGGATTAATTCTAACCCAGATTATATTTGTAGACACTTCAAAATTTAAACTTTGAGTTAATCCTAGTAGTTTTTTTTTTGATGAATTAGGACAAACTTTGAGTCATTTTCAACTATGCCTCAGCCCAGCCTCCATCATGTCTTTTTTTTGGTGTTTAGCCTCTATCATCACCCATCCAATAAGTCAAGTGGTTCAGATCAGGGCGTGGTTTAGGGTGCATGATGTTTCAAATTGATGGACAAAATGATTGATTTCAACTTTCTGTTTAATGTTTTGACCATATAAACAGTGCACATCATAAAAAACAAACAGTGTTAACTCTCAGTTAGTAATGAATCGTTGAAAGAAAATAAACTTAAAGTTGGAAGTGTAAGTAACTATTTCCATATGTTGGATTAATCTCACCCAATGAATGAAAGTTGGGATTATTAAAATTTAATAACCATAATTATAATTATAATCTTATACTAAAAGGGTTATTGGATTTCAATAATTCTAACATTCATTTATTTGCCGGTATTAATCCAATAAAAATATTTGCAGACACTTCCAACTTTAAGCTTATTTTTCTTCATCAATTCATTACTAACTAAGACTTAACATCCGTTAGTTTAATGATGAAATGTGGCCTACTTTGAGCTTATTTTCAACTTCATCGCCGCCCAGCCTCTACTAGGTTCGTTTTTTGGTGTCTTGCCTCTATCGTCACCCAAAATCTATCTCCAACAAGTCAAGTGGTTCAAATCAATAGGTGAAAATTGATGAGTTTCAGGTGCATAAATTTTAGATTGATGGATCTTATGTATATTTCAACTTTATGCTTAATGTTTCTTTTCACATAAGCAGACTACAACATCAAAAACTAACAGAGTAAACTCTTAAATCCTGACTAATAAATAAATAAAAATTGAGATTTTAAAATTCAATAATCTTATATTAAACTCATACCATATATATAATTATTAATTACTAAAAGTTACAATAGAATAAATATGTTTGTGTGCAAATATAGAAATTGATGTGAAAAAGAAAAAGAAAAAGAATATGAAAAGGATAAATTGCATTCCAAATGAGAAGAATGAATCTTACTAGTTAAGTGCCGAAAAGACGTTATGAAGGGTGAAAACAAAGCTTTTGTTATTTTAATGGTCACGTGTCGCCACGTGAAGTTATAAGTGGACTCAAACGTTAGTATACAAATCTTTTCATGTTTCACGACGATGTTTTTTTCGGCTGTGGTTGTTAAATATATTCTTATCTACACTGATGGAATTTGTGAAGGGTCAAGAAGGTATGATGATCTTTTGTTCATTGAAATTATTTATTCGTTTATAAAAATTGAATTTTTGTTAAATAAAGACATTAGTTGAAATGTTTAGTTGTGTTTGATAAATAATAGAATCTTATGTTGAGATCCAACAAAAAAAATCTTTGGTTTTACCGTTACTTATACACTACTACACATTTTTTTATAACCACTCTATTATATTTTAAGAAAAGCACAAAAATAAATATTTGGCTCTTTTTATCGAAATAAACATTGACTTTTAGCACAAATTATATGGGTTATATTATAGACGGTTGAAAAAAATTTAGGCTAAATCATATGGGTTATATTTTAGTCCTTTGGAAAAAATTAGGCTAAAACCATCAACAAAATGATAGGATAAATCTTAGTCGTCATTAAAAAAATTAGGCTGAATCTTTATCGTCTGAAAAAGTTATACTAAATCTTGGGTGGGGACGCCCACGCCGAAACCCCACGCCGTTGGGTGGCGCCATGTGGCAACACCGCGGACGGTCCCCCACGCTGTGTCGTTTGATGTTTTCATAACATCCCCACGCCGGTGTGACCCCCCCCCCCCCTCACATGATGTGGTGTGATGTGGTATGACGTGACAAAATGTGATTGGTAAGTATATGGTGTGGTGTGTATGGTGTGAGTTCCTTCACCACCCTTAGTCATCTTAGAGCATTCATAGTAGATTTTCTATATTTATTTGAGTGTGCTTTTTATATTTTAAAAAATGATTGTAAGTGGTTGTAAGTGAATTATAGAGAAAATTACTATTCATATGTATATTTGGGAAATCATTATCAATCTCTATAGATTTTTTAATTTTTTTAAAGTGGTTGCGAGTAGATTAGAGATAAAATGTAATGATAAAATTATTACAAAATATTATTTAATTGATAATAAAAGAGAAAAATTAATGATTTTTAATGTAATTATAAATATAAAAACAGTGAGCTAATATGAATGCTCTTTAAAAAGTGTGATAAATCTTAGCTGCAATATAACATGTAGTCACTTCTCACAAATGTATTAATTTGATTTGTTGTTTACGTAGACTCATTGTAATTTTCAAAGTTTTTATTTAGCTTAAGCTTTAGCCTCTTTAACAAGAAGAGCTTACTTGATACTTTCTGATTGGTTGATTTTGCATATGAGTAGACTCATAAGACAAATTATTTTAAAAATATCAAAAAGTCAACGATGATTTTTCTAGATTAAAATATACATTTTAATAATTTTCCCTTATAGTTTATTTTAATGATTTCCCTTATAGTTTTAATTATACATTTGTTACAAACGAGTCGTCCTTAAATCATATCAGACCTGTTAAATATTAAATTGTTTGAGAGGAAAAATAAATAAACTTGAGCAGGTAGCCAAGGGCGGTACCCACATATTGCGGATGTTACAACGGCGAACATCGAGCCTTAGCCACCTCACCATGGATGGTTTATGTGTGCCTGCACATAAATGCATGATCAATACGTTATAAACAAAAGAACTCCAGCCTGTATGTGTGTGTGTGTGTGTATATATATATATATATATATATATATATATAGACACACACACGTATATAAAAAGAGCATGCCGAGTTCATATGCTTGGAAGTTATGAAAAATTTACATTGTTATTTTATGAACATTAAAAAAATGAAAATGACTTAAAAAATCATTTAAGCAAAGGATAAAACCGTATAAATTCTATGTCTACCCAGATTTAGCATTTACTTAGATAATATAAAAAAGATGGTTCAATATAAATAGAAAAAAATTAAAAATGTTACCTAATTAAAAACTTAATTCAACCCATTGTAAGTTTCTCAATTTAAAGTGGATCATGGGATGTAAATTGTGTACAATGGTAGCGTGAAAGCGTAGGATAATGGAGGTTCACAAAATGAAGACAACGAAAAATTAAGAAGAAATGTAAAATAATTAGTTGGAGAGATGTTTGTTCTTGCTAGCATTAGAAGGTAAGTGTGAACGCAAACCATTGAACCATGTTATAAGTGTGTTTTGAGGTATTAATAAAGGTTACTGTTAATGAAAGTTTGTTTTTGAGATATATAAATAAAATTAACGTTTTACTAGAAACTTTAATTAGTTTTAAGTAAGTAAAATCAGTACGCATACTACTCATGATATCTTCTCTACAATGGCTGAGCTTGAACACCTTCGTAACGGGGGCAGTGGCAAAATTAATTTTTTTACGAGGAGGGGAGGACTCGATATTTATATATAAAATTACACTATCGACAAAAAATTTTGAACTATTGGATTAAAATTTAAAACTGCTGACAAAATAAATAGAGGGAACAATCCCCCCACCTCCCCCCCCCCCGCCCCTCCGGGCCCTATGATCCTCCAACCCTGCTTCTCTGCCTTGTTATTCTTTGGTGACTCGATACTATTATCGTAAACTCAACGTAGCATATAGTGTTAATTAATGTCAGAACTTAAGCCAATATACCCTTAAAATCTATCATCACATCTTTGATAGATTGTTATTCATTGTATTAGAAACATATGATGTGCATGCCCTACACTCTTGATGTAAAAGAATAACTCTAATTTATTAATAGACAAGAATATGAATGGTGCATTCAATTGTGAATTCATGTTTCCTTGACAAAAATATATATAGAATGAAAAAAAGTTGGTGATTGAGAAAATATATCTATGAAAACTCAAATATGAAAATGTAATGCATGCTTGGGTCGGTTTTGCTAGGGTTACATATGAGTTTGTATCCGCATTCATCAACCAGGATACACTTTATTGTTTTCAACAACCAACCGTAATACTTTTTGTTTACTCGTATCTCAGACTCATATGTACGCAGGGCCGGCTCTATTATTTAATCTGTAAAGCTACGTGCTTGGAGCCCCCTAAAAATAAGGGCACCCATTTTTAAAAGAAATAATAGTTGGTTTTGATATTTTATTAGTCAATGGAATTTCGAAACGAAATTAATACTTGATAGTTGAGTCCTGATGAAAATTTTGATGGTTTGATATGTTATTGAAAAAAACAGCCACACAATTCACAAATCAAACGACCCTTGCTAAGTTCCTTCCTTTTCGATCAATCTGATCGACATCGGCTAACCTTTTTTTGCCTCTTTTTTTTTAAAGAAATCAACTATTAAAAACTCACGATTAGTACATCAAATTTTCTTTGATTTATTGCTTTTGTTCAAAGAAATTTGATTTGATTCTTTTGTTTAGATTGTGTTTTACAAAAGAGCCTTATTTTTATTTTTGTTCGATTGAGGCCCCAGAAAACATTAAACCGCTCTTGTATTTACGTGTGACTTATATGGATCCAACACGGGCCAACATGATTCGGGTTCACGATAATATTTTAACGTTGAAAAAAGAAACACCCACAAGAATTCACATATTTGTGATATTAATTAAGAGATAAGCATTAAATCTAAAGTTAATGTTCTCTCTCCTGATCATGTGTTAGATAATGATTTGAATCCATTCTAATCAATAATCTATAGATATTAATAAAAGAAGATTTCTTTTGTCACATGTCATATTTTTAAACCATCTTTTTGACACTTGTCATTTTTTTAAACATCTTCACTTTATTTTCCCTCCAAAAGGGTATTAAAGTAATTTAAATACTCAAACAATTTCTCTCTCTTTATAAAAATTAATTTGGTCAATTAATATATTTTTCTCTCTCATCTATATTTTTTTAAAATCAAACTATGTTTTTAAAAATAATTTTTATTAAGAAAATTAAAATTCATATATTTTCTAAAACATTGAATAAGTCCTTTTATAAAGTAATATAAAAAATATGGAATTTTCTAAAAGTAGTTTTATTAAAACAACAAGAATAATTAGAATCTTGAGTTTTAAATAAACAAGATTTTTATAAACAATAAATTTGTATAATAAAATCTTAAAATAAATATTTAAAAATGAAACTATTTAGATAACAGATTTATAAATAGTATAATTGTTTTATCTCTTGAACAAGTATGCATATATAATTTTACATATCTTATATTAAAATATCGTACTGTAACTTTTCGTGTTTTTTATTAACTATAATCCGTTTAACTAGACTATCTAATTATCTATATATCTATCTGTCTATAATCTATATATTATTTATTTACTTGAAATAGCTATTCATATGCAATTAAAATCATATTTTATCTTCAAACATGGTTTTATAATTCATAAATTTTTATTACTAATTATTTATTATTTTATTTATTCAACCCGTGTAATACACGGGATACTAACCTAGTTAAAAATATAACATTAGACTTTTTAACATATATAATCAAAGTCTTTTAAATCGACATGGTTTAAAAACGAAGCACATGCAAATATTGTTTTTTAGTATAATGTTTCGGTCTAGTTATATAACAAGTTTTCATTTCCATAATTTCATTCAAAGATTAATATAATTACGTGGTCGTGGGTTCGAGTCCCACGGATGGCGCCAAATGTTTCTACACGAATATTAATCAAGGGATTAAGACTCGGGAGCAGTGCGTAAATGAGGTTGCTGCTGTGGATTAGGCAGGGGCTTTGATTGCTGAGAGAGCGGAATGCAACTGAAAGGGGGGATGCGACTGGGCTTGGGCTTCACTGAGCTGGGCTTCCGGTGGACTTGGCTTCAGCTGGACAGAATACCAAGGACCTGGCTGGGACTTGATGCGAACTTCAGTTGACTGGAATATCTGCAACAACAACAACACCGTGAGCCTCGCCTCGGACAGAAATGGATTTCTCCCCGAGACCACACTCCGGCGTGAGAATAAGTATTTGTATCGAGGGAGCTTTGAGAGTATTAATAAGTAAACGGTTTGTAACTAATGTTGTGTGACTGTGTGTGTGTATGGATTTTCAATCTCCTCCTTCTTATGGAATTTCAGAAGTATTTATAGTGTTGAAACATGGGGATTGAACATAGCATGGCCTTATTTTTGGAAACTTGTGGTCAATGATCTGGGACTGAAATTCCTTAGCTTAGAGTTTCATACCCTTCTGGTGTAAAGGGTTTCTGACTAACATTAATGAGGTTTGTCTTGATAGTTGACCTGGGGATATGGGGGCTGTTCTGACTTCCTGGCATTGTTTTGGCATTACTTGTTTTGTCTTCTTTCTTATTCCTTTGCAACCAATGAATGGCTTCCTTGGTTGCCAAGTTTACATAAGAGTTTTCATAAGTGTTGAACATGAGGGCTCACTATATCGTTTTGATGATACCGTGCCTAGCCGCGGCTTCGAGCTGGTTCCGCAGCTTGGCCGCGGCTTTGAACTGGTTTCGCAGCTTGGCCGCGGCTTTGAGCTGGTTCCGCAGCTTGGCCGCGGCTTCGGTGGAAAGGAGGTATTATGCCGCGGCTTCTAGCTTGTAGCTTGGCCGCGGCTTTTGGTGGGGTTAAGGGATTATGCCGCGGCTTCTAGCTTGGCCGCGGCTTTGGTGGAATGGAGGTATTATGCCGCGGCTTCTAGCTTGTAGCTTGGCCGCGGCTTTTGGTGGGGTGAAGAGATTATGCCGCGGCTTCTAGCTTTCGATTCTTTATTTAAACCGTTACGAGCTTTACTTGGCTCTTTGGGGGTGTTACCCCTTCATATAGTATATACACTTCTCATTCTTTGTAAACTGACTCATTCTTTGTAAACTGAACACAAACCTTTTGTATTTTAATGTAGTTAAAAACGTTCTTTTTGTCTTTTAAATTATAAATAATTACTGTATAGTCTTCCAAACTTTAATTAAACTTAAAATATACGTTAATAAACTTATTATATGTTAATTAAGAACCGGTCATAAAATTACATCTTTAAAGTTCAGTGACAAAGTTTTTATTTTGCCCTATAATGGTTTAGGTTTTTGTGTATGAAGTTTCGAGCACATTTGGCTTTATTTGGTTTGGTTCACCACAAACACGTGTGGGTTTACTTAAAAGTTTTGCTTTTCAGGAATCAGGATGTTAATTTTCTTTTGTAGTTTATCGCGCTATAAAGGACACAAACTTAATATTATCTATAAACAAACTAGTTTTAGTAAACACGTAAATTACATAAATTGAATAAATAAAATATTAAACATAATAAAATATTATTAATTATAAAATAATATTTTAAAATAAGGTATGATTGAAATTATGCATAATTAAAGACTATAAGTAATAATATATCAACTTTTTAGATTTATTTTCCAAAAAAAATTAAACAATTTGTTCAAAACAAAATGTTTTGAATAAAATATCATTTATAAAAGTTTCTTTATTGTAACTTTCAATTTTAATTAGTTTTGATTTATAAAAGTTACTGTTTAAAAACATCAATTTAAAATATTTTTTTATTTTTAAAAAAGTTTGATGTTTAGAAAAATTTATTTTCTAATAAAAAATTATTTCTTTAGAAATAACATTAATAAAAAGATCGCTTTTATTAATTTATTAAAAAACTATTTATAATCTAAAAAGAATTATATATTATTACAAGTAATTAATGTAATATTATAAAATGAGATAGAAGCGAAAAAAATTTTGATAAGAAAAAATATAGTGTTGTCGCGTGTTCATCTTATTTACTTTTTTATTAAGCAGTAGTTAAAGTTTAGTCTATTATCTATCTATTATAATAAAAGAATGTTTTAAGATGTCACCTGACACAATTCTAAACCATTTAATTTTTAATTTTCCCGCTTATCTCTCCAATAAATAGTTTCATTAAATACTAATAACATTATATAATTACTTTTGAGATTAAAATTTATTTTTCAATAAATTAAGAAAGAGATGTTTTTATAAATGTAACTTCCAAATAAATAAAATTTTAGAAATAAGAAAATTTTCTAAAACAACAAACACTTTTAAAATATGAAATATTTTAAAATGATTTTTTTAAAATGAATTTTTATAGAAAAAATAACTAAATATAGGAGTTATAATAAGGAATTTTTTAATATTGCTACTTTTTTAAAATCGTTTTGTTTTGGAACAAAATATTTATTAAAAAAAGCAATAACAGTTTAAAACTATGATATTATTTTTTATTACTTATATTCTTAGTCGTATGCAATTTCAATCATGTCGTTTTATAATTAATAAATTTCCATTACTAATTATTTAATATTTTATTTATTCAACCCGTGTAATACACGGGATAATAACCTGGTATACTATATATAGAAGTTGATAATATGATTTTCCATTCACATATTTATTCAATGTATATATGCGTAAATATTTTTTATAATAATATTAACAGATAGGTGGGCCCAATTAAGATAACATCTATATTTCGAACCAGGGTCGTACATTTGCCGTTCAAAAATTCAATCAATAAAAAAAATTACTTAAATAAAATGTATCGTGTAACAAATCGAATACCTTGCCCTTTCTTCCGGACCTAATGATGCGCCGATCATAATGATATTTGGATTCTCCTCGGACCAATGACCTCTTTCTATGCTTTCTTCGCTCTTTCGGCTCTCTGGGTGGAGTTCTACTATAAGAATGAATTGGCCGATATCCTCTGTCATCCAATAGCTTAGGCTTAAAAAAAAAGAACTTCTTATTAAGAAAGAAAGAAGAAGACGATTATAACTATCTAATAAAACTGTTCTTTTGACAAAAAAAAATTTAAAATTAAATTGTAACTGGTATCGGTCAATATAGGGATTATACTATGATTGTTAAAATTCTTAATTCTTGATAATTAACAATGATTTGTATATATTTTGTATAGATTTATATATACTTCATCATATGTTACATATATATATAGTTTATAAAATGTACAAATATTCACAAGCAGACAATCTTTACAATATACGACCTCGTCTTCGTCATATGTGGTGGACCAGTTTCCGTCCGTTTGTTTTGTGTAAACAATAATATTTTTGTTAACATGTTTTTCTATGTCGTCAATCTCGCACGTGTTTTCAATGACAAAATACAGTCAGCGTCTCTTGTCAACTTTCTATTCCTGAACTAAAAACTACTATAAATTCACATCAACTTCTTCTATTCATCTCACACTTACACAAATGGAAACTATTGAAGACGATGGTTCTCTTTCGACCTCTTCGTCATCATCGTACGAGCCTACGGAACCGCAGCTCGTATCGTTGACAACGAGCCACACGAAGAGAAAGGCGGGGAGGAAGAAGGTTAAAGAAACGAGACACCCGGTTTATAGAGGTGTCCGGTTAAGAAACGGGTCCAAATGGGTGTGTGAGGTTCGCGAGCCTAGCACGAAGCATAGAATATGGTTGGGGACGTTCCCGACCCCGGAAATGGCGGCTAGGGCTTATGATGCAGCAGCACTAGCCTTACGTGGCGAGAACGCGCCACTTAATTTTAGTGACTCGGCCCGTTTGATTAAACGGGCTGCTTCGTGTTCTGATAGTGATATTAAAAGAGCTGCCTTTGAGGCAGCTCTTGCATTTGGGCCAAGATGTTATGACAGTAACTCGTCTTGTTCATCGGTGTGTTTACCGATGGAAAATGGTAGTGAAAACGTGGCGGAGGAGGTGGCGGAAACGGGGTTTGTGGATGAAGAGGTGTTGTTTAACACGCTAGGGTTTTATAACAGCATGGCGGAGGGATTGGTGATGACACCACCGGGCATGAAAAAGGGATTTGATTGGAATGATGATCACATCGATTCTAATATCGATTTGACTCTGTGGAGGTATTAAATGAAGGGTTGGGTTATACAAACATTCATTTATGTTATTGAGACATCTTATTGTCTTTATCTCTTTCCATGTATCTATATGTATGTATAAAAAAAAATAGAGATGATGAAATAAACTGTATGTATCAATAACATACCTCTTAAATGAAACCTGAGTGAAGAAAAAGAAAAAGAAGAGATACAATTAGATTATTTCGGTTTTTGTACGTAACGCACTTAAAGCATTCATTAGATGTTTGATTTGTTATCATCGACGGATATTAAAAATATATATATTCTTAATTTTTTTACTTTAGTGGAGTTTGACGAATACATTGATAAAAATTAGTTTTCTAGCAGTGACATATCACATTATAAAGACTCTTGGAACAAATAACCATGTGAAGGGTTGTAACTTCAATCCGTTGTTACTTGATTAAGTATACATAGTTAAACATTATATAACATAAAATCATACAATTCTACTACTATCTTAATTATTTTTTTCCGTTTCTGGTATAATTTTGGTGAGTATACAAATTCTACTAAGATCACACTGCATTATTCTCATGATTTTTAAATTAAAGGCTTTTATATTCTCTTTATATAGGTTGCATATTGATGACTTTGTTGAAATTGTGTCATCATCTTCTTTGGTCATTGTTACAAAAATAAGAATAATAATAATAACAAGGAAACAAGAAAACTGATCTTGATCTTCGATAAGTTTTAATCTAATAGATATAAATAATTGCTAATTCCACCCGAAAAAAGGCCCAACGAGAAACGTTAACAAAATATTTCATTTTGTCATCAAAATATGCTAAGAGTATATAATGAAATCAAACAAATCACATCGTAAATACTCCATTTCTTTTCTCTTCAAATACACTTTTATTAATTTGATATACTTTCGTTAATTTCTTTTTCTTTTAACTTTTTTATAATTAAAGTTTGGTTAACATAACTTTGGGTTCACATGTGAACTACAGAGTTCACATGTGAAGTATCATTTTGTGTTTCTCTAATTCTTCCTATCTAATACTTGTTATGGATGTTTCAAATGTTAACAACAAATTAAGTTACTTTTAGCTACAAATGAATCTCAAAATCTCTAGTTAAATGGGGTATCTGTTGGAAAACAATCCATGGTGTTAGGGTCTAATGGTGGTTGCTATAGCAATATCGCCAACATATGATGAGTTCTTCAACAATGGGATGACAAGCAAACCTGAACCTAACGGGTAAATGTGAAATTCAAAACGTCTAGCACAAAAATTCGAGTATGAAACAAGATCTATGATTAGTTTTAAGATATTTAAAAGCATGAGATGAGTATAGTATTAGATGACATCCGACTCGATTGCCTGAAACATATATACTCATAAACTGAACCATACCTAATAACCATTTTCTTGTCCGTTGGTGATAAAATAATCTATAAAACAACTGTTTTTTTAGTATTAATCTTTCTAATGAAATTCATCACGCTTCATGTCTCTTTTGGAATCTTATTTTATGTCATGTTTAAAACCAATATATACTTTTCTTAAATTCTTAATTTCTTTTATTACTATTACTATTTTAGACGGAGTGCACAAAGGGGACTTGTAATGACACAAGTAATGAATGCAATAAACGTGAAAAATATTATAATGCTTATTTTAGCAATTGTTTGTACTATGTTGATAATGAATTGGGGAACTAATTACGGCAATAAAAACAGTTTAGCAGTTCATATTAATGTTGACTGATATTTATCGTTCAACTAACAAACCATGTGTAATTTAGTCAATACTGATTGGGGATATGTATTATCACACATTAGACAAATCCTTTAGGTAATGGTACATGTTATCTAGTCTTTTATTTTTAATTACATGTTATAAATGTTACATGTTTTTTTATTATATAAGCCTCAATTTCTAGAAGTCCATTAAACAATGAATATGATATTCTTTTTCTCTTTTTCTTTAGAACGGCAAACGATCATTAGCGTCAACTATACAAGGGTAGAGGTGTACAAACCGTCTTCTTACGTGGTTAGGTTTTGGTTTCTAACCAGTTTCGGTTTGGGTGAAAGAAAGTCAAACCGGTTCTTGGTGGAATCGTTTCGGGTTAGGAACCGGTTTAACGATTTGGAAAAGGGAAGTGGTCAGTTCAGTTCAGCTTTGTTTTGTTATGGCTCAGGTTTAAATCGGTGTCAAACAGGTTCAAACAAGATAGGTTACAAACCTATTACGAACTGGTAATTCATGTTCTTGCCAAACCAGTTTCAATACCGATTCCAATTCATGTCAGTTTGCCAGTTTTGGTATATTTACATGTTTTCTTACATATCTACACGAGGGTTATCACCTATGTTATAAATCATTTTTATTATCAATTTTGTCTCTCACACTTTTAAATTTCTTTGTCCTTCGGTTTTTTATATTTAGAAGTCTTTGTAGAATCTTCGATGATCTTCTATCATGTTAATCACGATTAAGTAGGTACATGGGTCTAGTGTTTCTTTCAATGTTGATTTCTTGAGGTCATTTCATTGTAATACAAGTTTTACTTTTGATTTATAGTGCAATTATGAGTTGTTGAATAAATCCACGGTTTTTTAGAATGTTGTAAGGTTCTATTTGTAATTTTTTTCTAAAATCATGATCAAACAATCACTAAAAATTTGACTCACGATAGTTTCGCCCGTACAGTTTGAATTGCGATTGGTTTAATCCAGTGGTGGAGCTTGAGCATTCCTATAAAGGGGGCGGGGGCAAAATTAATTTTTTAAGGGGTCGAACTCGATATATATAAAAAAATTTATACTATCGGACCGAAAATTAACACTATTGACGAAAAAAAGAAAGCCCCCATCCTCCCCCCCCCCACCCCGACCCCTTATATCCTTTGCCCTATGGATGAGCATTTGGTACCCAGTACCGTACCGATATCGGTACCCAGTTGGTACCGAAAGTTTGTATAAGGTACCGGTATCGGTACTTGATTTACTTACATTTCGGGATCGGTACTGGCCGGTACCGGTACTTTACCCAAAAGTCTCGTATGATACCCGATAGTACCTGAATACGAATAACTATTTTGAAAAAGGATTGACAATATAGTGACCAAATCGAAGATTAACTTTCTTAAATATTTTGAAACTTTTGATATTGGTATTGATCTTATTGTTATTATTTTGGGGTAAAACTTATCACCATGAAGCAAAAACAATTTACTATTTTTTTTAGTCATGTTGCTTCACAACTGATGAGTGGTAAGCATATGTGAAATTGTTGATATTTAAAATATATGGTCAAGTCTATGCGCTATTTTTGTTAGACATGTGGATGTTTGATATTTTATTTTTGTTTAGTTATTATAAACTTTTAGAGGTATCGGGTACCAAACATGTACAAGGTAACGAGTACAAAAACAAATACTGGATAACGTAACCAAACATGACCCATGCAACAAGATTAAAAAATAATGTTGCGGAGATAACGGGTACCAAAGAGCTATTGGGTACCGAAATACCAGTACCGTACCGGTACCGGTACCCATATACCAAAATCGGTACCGGTAGCGGTACTCATTTTTTATAAAATTCGGGACTGGGTACTTTCAATATCGATACCGGTTCGGTACAGGTACGGTACTGAGCTCATCCCTACTTTGCCCATAGTGTGATCAATCGTTTCATCCCACTGGGTTCAATGAGTTTAAAAAGTTAAATTGATATATTTAAACATGTAAAGAAGTACAAGAACATATCTACACAAACAAGCACACCAAAAAAAATTATATTTTGCAAAAACATATTAGATCCACATAATCAAAAGCATCCATATAGGCAATTTTGCGAAACTATATGTGTATCTAATGACGTCACTTTCTTATATTTTGACATTTTCTGGCTATCATCTTATTAGTTTTAAATTAATGCATGGAATGATTTCTTAGTTGTTTATATAGGGCCAAAGGGTCTTTTATATTCACACTATCTTATTGTAATCTCATATCACCTGTAATTGACAGTTTAAAAAGTAGAGGGCCCACAAAATCTAACATAGGCTCCAAACGATTGTTTGACAAGAACTTAAACAATCGTTTAAAAGATATGAGGGCGTGATATTTGACATAACATGCAAATGGCCATTAATTTTACAAAAATCTCAAATATAAGGTTGTTTGACTTGCAAAGCGGTTGTTCGGTGAAAGGTCAAAAGCCTTTTATAAACGGTTATGTGATTAGATTTTAGAATTTACATGGCGTGGGTACAGTGACCCTTCTGTGTGTGAGATTAGATGGAGATGATACGTACTTGTAACATGACACTTTATATATTCTTATTCGATTTCTTAATAAGATGAAAACAAGATTTTGATAATAACTAATAAAACTCAAACTAAATATGTAAGAACAAATTACAAATAAGCAAAAAATTTGAAATTTCCAAAATCTAAAAATTATAAAACGCATCAAACATTAACGAATCCACACCATGAAGATGCATGAAAGCTTCTTTCAAGTCAATATAAGTTTTTATCAAATTTAATGTCACACAATCATCAAGAAACAATGCTGAAAATACAAGTAAAAATCATCACAAAAAAGAAATCATACCATAAAACCAGTGGTTATACAAGCATTACTAATGATAACAAAACAGTTAATTGAAGCATGCAGTTGGTTAATTTCATTATCATCGTGGAACAAGTTGGCTCAATGATTCAATGTTGTTGTTGAGTTCTTCAAGTTTCTTCATCCTCACTCTCTCA
This sequence comes from Flaveria ramosissima, assembly GCA_025215565.1. NCBI lineage: Eukaryota > Viridiplantae > Streptophyta > Magnoliopsida > Asterales > Asteraceae > Flaveria > Flaveria ramosissima. Next base: position 53,565,212 of record CM046031.1, on the reverse strand, counting down.
CTTTCAGTCACCAACTGCACATTTAAACCAAAGAATTAATGAAATAATATTCACTACAAATCAAAGGACTTTCACCGATGTAAAGATCCATCAGTAATCCCTCAGATAAGGTGGTATATGCCGGTTATGAACAATGAGGAACCAGACATGGGTGAAGACATCAACGACGTATTATCTACCAATGATGTGGATGGCTCACTGACAACTAGTTTACTGACGGACCTTTTGTCCTCAATTTTTCCTTATCAGCCGTAATAAAATCTTATCTGAATTCTAATCTTTAAAGCCCGTCACTGATTAGTGATAGACTACTGACGAACCTTATGAATATGATTTTTCTTTTGTATTTTTATTTTGTGTTGGAAATCAACCATTAGATACTATCAGCGTACCACCAGATCTTAAAATTTTACGCTTTCTTTTTCTTTTTTGTGTTTTTGTATTTTTTTCGGTCGGATTTTTTCGTTGGTGATAGTATGTGATTGATTATTATCAACATAGCTAAAGTGGGAATTTTAAATAATTTGTAGCATTTAAAATGTTTTCAAGAAAATTAATGTAATTGTTTAAGAAATATGCATGCATACCTCCATTAATCTTGCTACCAAAAGAGCTTTCTCCTTGTTTTTTTCATTGAAAGCTTCTAAAGCTTCTCTGTACTCTCTCTCCTGGTGATTTAACTTACGATTAATTTAAAGATCATAAATTTAAATAGAAATAAAAGAATTAAATGGTGTAATATAAGAATGATTAAAGGTGATTTATTTAACAAAGAAAAGTGTAATAAGTTAAAGAATTATAAGAATATATATATATAATGATGATGCATGTTTCACCTTCTTATAGCAGCTTTGTCCCAATGGCTTTAGCTCTTTGTTGACCAAATCAATTCTCTTACGAACGGCTGTCACCTCCTTCCTCCTTGGATCCTCAAGTGCTTCAAGCTCCTAATTAGAGCGCGTTTAATGCATAATTAATTTTAAGTAAAGAATCGTAATATGCACTTTTACGCAGTGTTGATCAGTTGTAGTGGCAAAAAGAGACAGTTAAGTGATTACATATACGTCTTATATATCAATTTAAAGCAATAGAGGATAACACATATACAAAATTATATTTTAATCAAATACTCTTATGTACTTTTACGGAGTACTGATAAGTTGTAGTGGCAGTGAGAAAGAGGCGGTTAAGTGGTTACATATATGTCTTACGTACCAATTTAAAGCAATAGAGTATGACATATGTGAATTTTGGATGTAAATATGTTATCAATCTAACAAATATGTTATATGGAAGAGTATATGTACATACTTCGCGAATTTCAGCTAACTTCTTGGTTTCTTCTTCGACGCGCCCCAAATGAGCATGAACTTTCTCTCTCACCTCCATCTTCTTCTTCTTGATCTCTTCTTCCTTAACCTTAAAAGCCAACAATGCCGATTTTGACAATTCATCTTCATCATCGCCGATCAATGGGCTCGCGTTATAACTCCCTAACCCAGAGTTATTCATTCGCGTCATCATTTGCGCTTGTTGTTGCCTATCCATGGTGCCAAAAGAACAAAACTCTTGTTTTTCTGTTTAGTAGATGTTGCCTTATATGCTTTGTGTTGGAATTATGGTCATCTTTTGCTTCTGTTCAAGATTCCCAATCTAGGTTGTTGGATTTTTAAGTTGATATAAATATACTAGCTTTATTGCAAAGTCTAAAATGCCCTTGGTATATTGCTATTATAAGAAAAATAGTTAACATGCACCCACTTCAAAAAACACCTTCCCAACTTCCTCCCAATGGATATGAATCTTTAACTTTGGAGTGAGAAAGTTGGTAAGGTGGAAATTCCCATACCATAAGTATATTTTATGTAAGGCTTCATCAAGAATGTTGTTTAGGCTTTTCTATGTCATTATTAAAGGAAAAAGCCTAATTGGTCCTCATATTTGTCTCATGACTATAATACCTTAAATGTTATTATTCTTGAAACAAAAGGCAATTTCTAAGCTATGAAACTGGAAATCAAAGTCCCATATTTCATTATAAAACTATATCTAATACCTATTACTTTTTACTCGTCATGTTTACAAGCATCTGGTATATCCTTTTATGACCTTATATGGTTTTTAATCTATATGTTTGGATGCTTATTACTCAGAGCCTGATCTTAAACTCGCTTCAAGAAGCACTTTGAAACACCCAATGCAGGTTATATGTTCTATCTATCTTTATGTTCATCGTATAAAGTATGTTATAAATGTTTTGGTCAATCTAAAGATGTTTTCTATTTTTTATTAGGAATTTAAAGTTTTTGACTTATTTACGTATGTAAGATATGGGGAAAACAATAGTTGAAATGTCATAAGAAAAAGAGTATGGATGGAACTTGATTTTACTTTAAGTTTGGTTGAAGAGTGCAGAAGAAGGGCTCACCTACACAAGTAGATTAAACAAATGCAATGAGAGCCTTAGGGGCAAAGACAAAGTAAAGTGAAATTGCGATTTGTTAAATGTCTTTTTATAACTTATAAATACTCTTTTACCTTCATGCATATAAGTTCTATATTTTAATGATATTGTAGGATAATTTAAATGTTCTGGCTTTTAGTAAATTATGCATATGGTATAGTATAATAGAATGCAAGGTATTTCTTTTAAAAAAGATTAAAACAATTTTGATCACCTTAAACGTAATTACAAGTTTTTATAGAAGTAATAATGCTATCGCATAATTTTCTTAAATACTTAACGAGGCGTGTTAACATCATCACATCAAGTTGTATATTCAAATTTTATTATATTTTTTTATAGTAAAATAAATTTATTATATTCCGGTGTATTATCTTATTATCATTGTTATTACTGTTATTTAGAGATGGAGAGAACCCAGCCATAACATCAAGACATTCCAAAGTTGATCGAGCTCTAATTTTTTGGTAATATTATCTTTTTGATAAAAATATTTTTGTATTATTAGTTAGAAAAAGGACTATATTGAAGATGATATATGACTTCTTTTTTTTTTAAAGATAATTATGTATTAAAACTATTACACATGTCACCTAATTAAGTATGTATTTGTGACACTATCATGATTCGTGAACTGTTAAATAAAGAAAATTAAGCTTAAGTTTTCCGAGTGTTCAAAACCATTTCATTAAAAAGTTATGTATGTGTAAACTATAGAGTATATTCACTAGGAGTGTAAAAATATATATCCGTATCCAAAAATCTGAATCTAAAGTATCCAAAAATTCGATTTGTTACATTATTTTATTAATAGTATATGTCCAGTTGTTGCAAAAAATTTTTTTACCTAAAATCAAATTAAATTTCGGATATTCGAATTACCATCCTTATCCCTATCTGAAAATTTGGATATCGGAGTTTTCGGATACGGCAACGAATAGTGATTCCTAATATCGTAAATTTTCAGATTTCCAACTTTAAACATCCTTAATACTTTCTAGACCCGATCCAACTACTTAAAACTCGTGAGACCATTATTCCCCAACAACAAACTAAAAGGCCAAACACACTCATATACTTTTAAGGATTCCACTATGAATGGTCTAACATGACTAGCACCACATCATACTAGACTCCGGGACTTCTAAAACATACCAAGGTCCGGACCCGGTCAGCGGGTTTGAACCCATTGGGTTGGGTCTAGAAAGCCCAAACTATCGACCCATTGCAACATCAAAGCCCAACCCCAATTCCATTTGAAATTTTCTAATTCTTCATTCAATTTGATTATTTTTCATTCACACTTTTCATAAATTATCTCTCTCAGATCGTTGTCTTTACCGGTGGTGTATTCGTTCTTCGATCGATTCTGCACTTTTTATTCTACATAAGGATCTTAGTTTTTCCCACATTCACGTAAGTAGAATCTGTTTATTTTGAAACCCTAATTCAGTTTTATCGCCTTTAATTGATCTGATTGCTAGTGTTTAATGTTTGGATGAGTTTGTTCTGATCGGGTGTTATACTGTTATATGCATCATTTTCACGTAATCACTCTGTTATGTTAAGATATTATATCATGTAAAGTTTTATTGGATGAATCATGGATGAATGTCCCTGAATTTGCTCTAATATTTAAACTAAATCTCAATTTTTTGGTATTCTTTTTTTTAATATTCATTTCTCTGTTTGGAATTGTGTTTTGCTAGTTTTTGTTGGGATTTTCTGTTGGATCTGTAATTTGATTGATAGTTGTGAGCATGTGTTATTACATGGTTGTATTGAGCTGATTTGTAATATATGGCATCGTGTTGACGATTTGGTTGTGTTTGTATTGTGATTGGGTGTCGGAGTAGGTGTTTCATGGTCTGATTTCAGCATTAGTTGGTTTTTGCTGTGAAAATGTGTGTGTAGAAACAGTGTGCCAATTTCTTGATTGTTATTGGTAGTCTGATTCAAGTTCGCTGCATTACTAGTTCAGCTACAACATATGTGTATGCATGCTCATATGAACTTATGGAAATTTTTTATACTTCTTGTCTGTAGTTAAGCTCTTGTTGTGTGTGCAAATAGCGAATGGTAATAGCTTTTTTTAGAGCAAAGTTATTAGCCCATATGTCAGTGATACATTTACCACTCTCAGTTCAAACAAACATACCCAGTAAAACTCCCACCTAGAGTAGGGTTTCGGGAGGGTTGGCATGGAAACGAACCTTACCCCTAACCCATAGGATAGAGAGGCTGCTAGTCTGCTACTAACGAGACCCCTGGCTCAAATTTCAAAAGACCAAAGAGGGTGAATAATAATACTTGCAAAATGCAAACAGTACCAAAAATCAACATATACCACTTACTACACAACAGCACATCGAAAACACCACTCTCGGTTCGTGTGTGTGTAATCCTTGCAAACATTTAGAGGAGGCTTCCTACTGGTTGGCTGGTTATGCAACATCTTGATTAATCCAATTAGCGCAAGATGGGGATTGTCTTTTTTTCATTTTTGCGTGAGAAGTTCTAAGAACCATAGCATGGTTATCGGCTAATGCCATAGGTTAGGAGATTAAATTGTGTTTTCTTCGTATTGTTGGTACTTTCTTATCATTGAAGAAATTTGAATCTCTTGATATCGAGATTGATCTTGGATCATTTTCATTCAACCTTCTCTTTCGGAAATGTGTGCTAGGATATAGAATGTCGATGCAAACTGCAAGGCAGACATTACAAGTTAACAATTAAGCAGATATGGATTCATAGTTCTTTGTTAGTTCTATTATTATATCGATCAGTTGTATTTTCAATGCTTGTGAAGGGAATTTCTAATGTTCAGTACAAATTTTGGTTTAGTAGTTATGTAACACAGTTGTTTCATACTTTCTCAATATCTTTCATGATTTCTTCATTAATAAGCTGTTTCGTTAACCATTTTAATAAAAAAGCTAGTTACTGAAAATATTGCAGGATGGTGGAGGAGGCACCTTTTAGGCCAAGAGAGAAGCTAATTGAGAAGCAAAAATTGTTCCAAAGCATCCACAAACACACTCATCTGAAGGGTCCAATGGACAAGATTACTTCAGTTGCCATCCCTCTTGCATTGGCTGGTTCTTCTCTGTTTCTCATTGTGAGTCTCCAATTCATTTCTACTTAAATCAATTGTTTGCTTGAGGGGCAAATGTGGTGGGTTGGGTAATGGGTTAAAACGGGTCTAGGTTGAAATGTAATCTTTCATGCGGGCTGAATTGGTTATTTAGGGGGCACACAGGTATTCATATTTTTCATTAAGGCCGCCGATTTATCGTAACTATTTTGTAGGCTACAGTATGGATGTGCTTCATTTATACCAATTCCAGCTTATTTATGCTGGATAACTGTAAAATAATCACAATGCTCTTAACTTTAACAAATTAAAATTTTCCCAATAATAGTTTAAATCTACAAATACCAATTTTACTCTTCATATAACTTATTATTAAATTATTTAAATTAAGTTAAGTTAGTGGCATCTTTGTCATTTTATGATTTCCTGGCATACATTAGGCTGGTTTTGTATTCATAAAAACAATACATACTTGGGTGGCCTGTAAAGTTCTATTCATGATTAGGCTGCCTTGATGAAAAAGGTTAAATACTAAAAAGCTCTGAACCATATCAATTGATAAAAAAGACAATAATACAAGAACACTGGTAACAGAGAAAGTGAAAAAAGATAGTTCCTACAATTCGAGAAGCAGGGATCCACTAATTGGTAAATGCCGAATCAAATTATTGTTTATCATGAAAGGAATTACAAGCTAAATGCTCTTTTTGTAATAGAAGATGAAGATCTACTAATCCTAATATAAATAGGCCTCTTAACGTTAATCTAAAAATACAACCTGATCCTGATATAACTCTATGCCCTAATCGTAATCTTCATCTCTAATAATAATACTTGCCTTATAAGTTATAAAAGAACATCTAAGCTGATGTGATACTAATAGTAATCTGGATCTTATACCTTTTCCTCAAGGTATAAGTGTCATCTGCCTCTTCGCTTTTGTTGACAAACACCACCCTAGTGACTACTTTTCCTCCATGTTGGGCCTGATTGGTGGTTCTAACACCCGTATGTCTTTTCCATTAAGTTATTTTATTCAATCCCCACAGGCCCACAGTTTTTTCCGTCAAGTTGTCTTCAGTTATCATAGCCAATTACATTGTATGTGTCATATACCCTCTTGTTTCAAAACCCTTACACACAAACCAGATCTCAGTTTTTAAGCCTTCAATAAAAATAATTTCTTCAATATTAGTTCTTGAATATCTGGCAATTGACTCGCTAACCTTTCAAACATGGTGGTATGTCCCTAGGTGATCCCGTCCTGCATAAATTCCAAAAACTTTTCATACACACTTTGTGTGATCCTCTTTGAACACGGACATCCTCAATTTCAGCATCAAATGCTCAGTACCCTATGACCCATGAAATCCAGCTCCTGACCCATAAGCGTTGGATCCTTCAACTTTCTCCCCTTCCATGAAACGAAACCGCAGGCCATCGTACTTGAATTCATACAACCCCGTGGATTTAGGTGGTGACCATGGTTGTTGGTGCCATCACCCTTCACTTTATATTTTAGGAGGTTATATGCATGTGACTTTGGGCAATTAGTTTAAATCATTCAACTCATTAATCCAATGTTTGATTTGACCCATTTGACATAAAACACAACCGACTCATAAGTAAATGGATTGAAATTGTCATCTCTTATTTTGATACTTCTACAAATAATTTGTGTATTTTTACAGGGAAGAGGAATCTATAACATGTCTCATGGGATCGGAAAGAAAGAATAAGCATGTGAATGCTTGATGTCTTGAGGTTTTACATGCTTTTAAGATTGAATAATTACTTCATAACGATTGAATGATTATATTTTATAAATTATTTGTTTGCCGCTGGTATAACCATGGCATTTTGAGGAAAAACTGGTAATAAATGATTCTTGTTGGAATTTATATTCTATTAATCTTTTGTTTGGTTCTGGTAACCCTTTGCTTACGTGACGTCTAGTCAACAACACTTTATGGTCATAACACCCTCACGGGTTGCAGTGTCATAACACCTCTCTTCTCACGCCACCATGACGCATAACCCTTATGTTCGGTTGGATTTGATGGAAAGTTCTAGGTGGTACCTCGAACTTCAGTTTTGGGGATTGACAAACCAAACTGGTCGAGCTGGGATCTTTGGTCGGTAGCCCTGTTGGTTTTACTGTTTGATGGTTTAATGGTTTTGTTTATGGTTTAATAGCCTGGCAGCTTGAATTGATTTTTAATTTTTTTTTTTTAGGTTCACTAGTTTGTATTGAAAATTTTAAAAAGGGAAAATTTCTTAAATTTGGTCATTTTGTTAATAAACTCTTTCGAAATTTTCTCTTCCACAAACAATCCATTATAATGTCCCTGCCGGACAAGGCTATGATGACAACCCTACTATAGAGGCGCCCGACTATTTGTGTAGAGGCAGTTGATCGTATTATAGAGAGATTTTACATGAAGTTATAAAAATAAAGGTTTTACAAGAACTTATTAAGTTTATATATTACTATAAGGTTAAAAAGAAAAAACTTTTTCCGTCGGAGAAAAATCAAAAGGGATATTAGAAAATGATACAAATACTTAATGCAAAACTAAAAAAGAATAAAAGGGTACAAGTGGAACTGCATGGTTTTATTTCCACTTGGGTGAAAGAAATAAGAAATAAATGTAGATTGGAGATTTTGAGGTACAAGTGATGGGTCATCATCCACCATGCATAAAATAAGGTACAATTGTACAAGTTCCTTCTGCACCTCATGCCCCACAAATATCATATTGGTGTTTGTAATCATCATGTCTGATTAAGATATTATACATGTATGAAAAGTAATGGTTTCAAATGAATATTTAAAATGATAACTTGTTTTGATGTTATAATTTTGTAAGTGATTGGTATTATGATAGATCAGGAGGCATTTACAAAAAGTAATCAAAAGATAAGTTTTATAAGAGGAACACCTAGATTCATGTAAGGCTATGGATAATTGGATATGCACTCATGTCCAGTAGAGAGGTTAAGGTTGTGACACACCACTCGCTCCCCCTAGACGTTAATGGTTGCTCGTGAAGAATTCAATGGGTGTGAATAATGTTTTTATTTGTATAAGTTTATAATGAATGCGAGCAAAGTGAAGTGAAAGAAGATAAGATCATTTTCTTGGTTTAATAAGTGAATAATCTGAAGTGAAAAATATTAAAAGGGTGAGATAGGTGATATGATGCATACGTAAAGAGAGTACCTTTAGATTTACCTTATGATATAATACTTACATTGGCTCGTCAAGGTTAGCAACATAAGTGTATACCACATTCTTTTATCATTTTTAATCTCATATCACACGTCACACAACATACATTGTTACTTTTTATTATCAAGCTCCAAACTATGGGTCACATAACAACATTGTGATCCTTTTTAATCAAAGCTCAAAAATTACAAATAAAAAAACAACACTCCGTTAATGTGAGCTCCTTTAATCAAACTTCAATTACAAGTCGTATAAGAGCATTGTAACCCTTTTTAAACAAAGCTCAACTTGGGGAGTTAAGGTCATATAACAACATTTAGACTCTTTTAATCAAAGCTCAAATTAGTCACGCAACGGTCTAACTTCGTTTAATCAAACTCTAATCACAAGTAACATAACATGTAATACTCACCTAGCTCATTGAATCTTCAATTACCTGAGTTTTCCTTTCAACTTAATTGTTAACGTTCTAAAGTTAAAGCATAAATATAAATCATACAAGCTTAGAGTTAATGAGTTCATTCAACAAGAGTTTTTTTATTTCAATTAATTATATTCTTAACTAACTTTAACACGCCTAAAAATATTGTTTGAATTCAATTAACATAACTTTAGCACATGTTTTTTGAGCCTTTTTCCATTTTATTGACCCGTTTGGTGTTTACTTTAATCATAGTTTCACGTTTAGTAACCTGTTATACATATGCACTAAATGTAAGTCTGACCACACTCATTACCTATGTGACGCCTACATAGCTACACGTTTTGCTCACATTCATTAAGATATAACACACAACCTTAATATCTCTAGATCAGAAACACTTTTCGATAACGACTTACACACACAACATTTATCTAGTTATGTTTTGTGTCATGAGTTGTATTCTCACGTCTTTTAACTTCAGTTGGAGACACATCACATACTCTACCATCTTTTACTCCACCTCATCGTAACAAAATGGTTTAACTCTCTTTTTCTTATAACTAGTTTAACCTCACTTCATCCTCTCAATAACGTACATGTTTCTTCAATGTGAGTAGAATATGTGATTCACCCCGTTAACACGTTTACCTTTTAAGCCCCCTTAACCCATAATAGGGCGGTGTTCCACTCGTTAACACATGCCACGTCACCCCTAACGCCCGACACCCGAGACGTTAGCGTATAAACCCCCCCCCCCCCCCCCATTTCATCTCCTTCAAACTCACCGTCACTTCCTCCATTCACCACCGTCATCTCCGTCATGAAACCACCACCACTAGACAACCTCTCCGACGACCTCAACAACATCAGCTTCAACTCCACCACCACCACCACCACCACTACCGACATCAACCGCAGCACCAGCTCCGACTCCGAAACCAATTCCACCACCACCACCGCCACCGCCACCAAACCACACGCACCTTCCGGCGACCCTCGCCGGACCGCCGTCCGCCTCTCCGCCAGCGAATCCGGCGGCATCCTCTCCATCTCAAACATCCGATTCCTCAACCGATTAGGCTCCGGCGACATCGGATCCGTATACCTAGCGGAGCTGAAACTCGCTCCGCCGTCGTCCTCCGCCGCGATGTTCGCCGTGAAGGTGATGGATAAGGGCGAAATCGCTCGCCGGAGGAAACAACGGAGAGTTAGGGCTGAAATTGAGATTCTGGAAGCGTTGGATCATCCGTTTTTGCCGACGATGTACGCGGCGGTGGAGTCGCCGGAGCGGTGGTGTGTGTTGACGGAGTTTTGTCCCGGCGGTGACCTTCACGTTCTCCGGCAACGGCAACCGTGCAAACGGTTTACGGAGTCTGCAGTCAGGTGCGTACGTTAGCGTTCATGTGGCTTTCAAACTGTCATGTGTATTCATATCGTACTCCTAAATTACATCAGCTACGTCTACTCGTACTTTTAAATTATATCAAGTTACATCTACTCATACTGTTAAATTACATCAAGTTACAAATGATCATATCATCTACTAGTACTTTTTAAATTATATCAAGTTACGTCTACTCATACTCTTAAATTACATCAAGTTACAAATTATCATATCGTGTTGAATGTTGGTTCGTATGGTGATGATCACCTATGTTGTTGTCACGTCAGTTTTGCTACGGTTTGTTCATTGGATATAGTGAATTAGCATGTGGTTAGTGGGGGCCATGATAATAATCTGGTATTAATCACTTATAATCACTAACATCACTTACATCTTATTATCTATTTTTATAATTATATTAGCTTTAGTAAACTCGTATATTACACGAATTAAATAAAAAAAATTATTACTAATAAAATAATATTCTAAGATAAGATACAATTGAAATTAAATATGAGTAACGATAATAAGTGATAAACAATGATATTAACTTTTTAAACTTTAATTTTATAACTATTTTTTAAAATAATTTAAACATTTTGTTTCAAACAAACCATTTTTAAAAAATATCCTTTTTAAATATTTTCTTACTATAACTTCCAATTTTAGTTGTTTTTTGTTTATAAAATTTTTACTTTTTAAAAACACCAATTTTAAAATATTTCTTATTTTTAAAACAGTTTGATGCTTTAGAAAAAGTTTTTATAAAAATTTGTTTCTTTTTGAAATTACACTAATAAAAAGATTTCTTGCTTAACTTATAAAAAAACTATTTTTAATCTAAAAGAGAAGTAAATAAAATAATTAGTAATTAATGTAGTAATTAATAAAAGAGAGAAGGGGAAAATTTTAATAAGAATGAATGTGATAATGACACGTGTCACTCTTAATTACCCTTTTATTAGAATAAGAAAATTAAAAATTATTAATTTTTAATTAAATAATATTTTTTTATGTATTCGTTGTTATGTTTTCTATCTTATCTACTTACAATTACTTTAATTACTTTAAAAAATTAATAGAGATAAACAATGTTGTCAAATATACAAATAAACATTAATATTTTTTCTTTCTCTAAAGTATAAATAACACACTCACATATATATAAAGGATGATATGTGAATGCTCTAATGATCTAAATTTCATCTTTTTTATATATAACTTATCTGATTATAATTTATACTCATATTAAGACGAACAACAATCCTAATTTTTTATTTTATTATTAAAGACAATCTCGGTAACATAATACTTATATTCGCACTTGGTTACATTTAAATTCACACTTGATTTTGTTTATGTTTGCCTATTTCGTACATGATTATCGTTAAATTAATATGTGAAAATTATGCTACCATAATTGTTCTTATCAACTAAAATGAAAGCTAAAACGCACTTCAATTTGTGAATATACTTGCATGCATTTTTTTTATTCTTAAGTAAGGTATCACGATTTAAATTATTAAAATTCAGTTTGTGAATATACTTGCATGCATTTTTTTTATTTTAAACATGACAACCGATCCCTAAAATGCACTTCAATCTTCATCACCGGCAATTACCCTTTGTATTTTCCTTTTGACGTTTACCATTTGGTTCTGTCATATTCCGGTTGCTGAATGACAAAAATAGTACAAGTTTTAATGCATTTGTACAACAGCCATAAAGTAAAATCAGAATCTTTGTATTGTTGTTTTTGAAAATAAAAAAGTAAGGGTCCTAATAATTAGACACCCAAAAATTTAAATCGACACCCGCCTATACGCCGCGTATGGGTCCATACGCGGCGTATAGGTCCCTCCAATTATTGTCAATTAATGCCAAGAATTCCACGTCACATCAGTGACCCTATACGCCGCGTATGGACCCATACGCGGCGTATACCCTTTTCAGAGACAAAGCTGTAAAGTCAAATCAGTCAGGACTATACGCCGCGTATGGACCCATACGCGGCGTATAGCCCTCTGTCGTATAGGGTGGTACGCAACACCACCGACAACTATACGCGGCGTATGGACCTGTACGCAGCGTATAGGTGTCGGTGTTGTTGCGTACCACCCTATACGACAGAGGGCTATACGCCGCGTATGGGTCCATACGCAGCGTATAGCTTCATCTGAAGCTTTGATTTGACTGATTTGACTAAAGGCTATACGTGGCGTATAGACCCATACGCTGCGTATATGCTTTATTTCGGATTGTGGTGACGCGACTGAAGATTCTTTCGATTATATATAAACGCAACGAATGCGTTCATATTTCATTCATATCGTTCATTTTTCGTTCATTTTTCGTTCATATTTCGTTGTAGAAGATGGAAACTGTTGATATTAACTGAAGAAATTAGCGTTGTGTGGTTCAACATTTTCTTCTGTCGGATAATTACTCGGTAAACATTTGATTCTTATTTCGTTAAGTATTTGCATACATATATACATATATTTGAATTGCATACTTAAAAAATCGTTTCAACTAACTCGGGTTCCATCGATGCTAGTCGGTTACGGTAAACTTAAATAAATTTTAAGCTTTTTTATCATAGCCGACTAGTATCGTGGAACCCGAGTTAGTTGAAATGATTATTAAGTAATCAAGACATTTATGTGTACGTAAGTATGTATATAAAAGAAATAAGAGTTATAGTTTTAGAGAAAAATTATTATTTTGAAGAAATAGTTGAACCACAAAACTCTATTTTCTTAAAAAAATCTCATTTGTGTTATAGGGCTGCCAGGGAACGTTTAGCACGGTTGAATTTGAAGTGATCCAAGATTATTCTTTCGTTATGTCGTTTTGGGATAGTAACTATTTGTTTGGTGAATATTCAAGCGTTTCGTACGTGTCAGAAAGTAATCAAGATGATTCGTACGTTCAATCTGGTTACGAATTGCCAGATTTAAACCAACCTTATGTTCCCGATGATGAGATTGAGTTTTGCCGAGAATCAAGTTATGACCCGCAACAAAGTAATATAAACTATCTCTCGAGTGCTGAAAATCAAAACACGAAAATATCGTTTGAAACATGTCAAGAATTTTTATCACTCGATGAGCTAGTTTCTTGGGTTGTTAATAGGGGACGTGATAATGGTCATGTTATTATTACACGAAGATCGAAGAAAAAGGAAGGTCAGGTCGTAAAGGTGTGGCTTATTTGTGATCGTGGTGGTGAACACAAAAGTAAAGCAACAATTAGACGATCTGGTAGCAAAAATATCGGATGTCCTTTTAAATTAGTGGGGATATACGACAACAAACGTCGTTCGTGGAAATTAGAGGTGAGAAATGACGAACATAACCATGATCCCGCCCAACATATGGAGGGGCATCCATTTGTAAGAAGGTTTTCTCAAAATGAATTCAATTTGGTGGAACAACTTACCGATCAGAACATGGAGCCTCGTAACATCTTATCAGCTTTGAAAAAGCAAAATCCAAATAACGCATCCATAACCAGAGACGTATACAACGCTCAATATAAGATAAGAAGTGAAAAGGAAGTCGGTGAAACACCAATGCAAGTTTTAGAAAACCTTTTATCTTCTAAAAGGTATGTTTATTACACCCGAGAAGATCCCGATACAAATACCGTAGAAGATATATTTTTTTGTCATCCAAAATCATACGACACTTGGCGTGCATTTCCGCACGTGCTGATGATAGACGCGACGTATAAAACAAACATGTACAAACTTCCGTTTGTTCAGATTGTTGGTGTGACCTCGACACACAAGACATTTTGTGTTGCTCATGCATTTATTAGTAAAGAACGAGAAGATAATTTTGAGTGGGTGCTTAATAGATTGAAAGATACGTTAAATAGGTGTATGGAGCCGCGAGTCATAATAACAGACAGAGATCTTGCTTTAATGAACGCATGTGGTAAAGTATTTCCAAATGCTTCAAAGTGTTTATGCAGGTGGCATATTAACGAGAATATCGCGAAACATTGTAAAGCAAGTTTTCCGAAAGATGACTGGCGAAAGTTTAAATATACATGGGCACGTTTGTGTGAGTCTCCCACGACGGAGATTTACGAGTATAACTATAACCTTCTTTACGAACAACTAGTTGAAGCGAACCGAGAAAGTAAGTTTTTCATTACATACATACATACATACAATACTATTAAATATAACAGTTAATTTGATTTTTTTTAATATATTTTCAGGAGTATTGTCATATATAAACAAAAACTGGTTAGAGAATTACAAGAAAATGTTTGTATCAGCCTGGACTAACTCAAACCGCAATTTTGGTCAACACACAACAAACAGAGTCGAGAGTCAACATGCAAATTTAAAGAGATATCTTAAATCAACAAATAGCTCACTGGATAGACTCGTGGAGTTTGTTGATCAATTGGTGAACGCACAAGAGGTAAATTTAAAAGAAAGTTTTGAGACAAGCAAAATTAAAACTATGACTCATCATAATCTCCCGTTGTTTGATTACCTACGAGGCAAAGTGTCACACAAAGCTCTTGATTTATTAGTTGCCGAAAACACTAAATTGCATGTGATGCGCTCAGCAAATGCAACGTGTGGTTGTCAGCTTTTCACTAGTTGTGGGTTGCCTTGTGCTTGTCGGCTGGAAAAATATGAACATTCTGGTAATAGTCGTTCCATATTTATCATTTTTTTGTTACAGTAATGATTTTATATAGATTTATAATTTATAATGCAGGCACTAAAATCCCATTAGATGCAATTGACGTGTTTTGGACGAAGCTTGATACAATTAAACCATCATTTATGGAGAATGAAGAAGTCGATTTTGAAAAAGAAATGGAATGGGTGAAACAACAAGTAATGTCACAACCCGCTCCTGTAAAATTTAGTTTGGTGGAAAAAATAAAAAAAATTGTGTATCCATGGAAGAACAACAAAAAACCGCCTGTTATTCAAACAGATATTCGTGGTCGTCCAACGTTAAAGGTTCAACAGCAAAAGCATGACACTCAACATAGTACGTGTGACATACCAAGACATAGCTCATATACCGGAAGAACAACTTCAGCAGTAAAGGGAAAGAAGCCTGTCATACAACGTAGTCGTTCCACATCGTCTAAGGTGTCACAAAGTACCAATGACTTTTCATCGATTGTCGGAGATCAGCAATTACACAATATAAACAGGTTAAAGAATTGGATTCCTTCAATCTTTCATCAGTATATTTCACGTATACAAGATGTTCGACCCGATGGTAATTGTGGTTTTCGATCTATAGCTTTGGGGTTGGGGTTTAATGAAAATAAATGGATGTATGTGCGTCAACAACTTTTAGAGGAGTTAGACACACATGAATTTAGTTACAGAGAAGTTTTCGATACTTTGTACGCCGGACAGTATAATGAATTGCGTCACACAATAGATTGGCAACGTGTGGAACCTGCGCCAGAAGAACATTGGATGATAATGCCGTATACAGGAATCGTAATTGCTCAAAGGTTTGGTGTTATTTTTCATCTATTAAGCAATAACGGTTGTCAGACATTTTTCCCCTTATGGGCTGATCCGAACAGTATGATGCCTCATCATGTCGTTTCGATTGTTCATGTCAACAATAATCATTTCGTCCACGTTAAATTAGAAGGAGATTATCCGATGCCTACGTTAAGTAATCTTTGGCTTCTTAACCGAAACGTATGTGCTGCAGAATGGGAGATTATGTATAGGAGTCGTATCTCGGCATACAATACAATAATAGAAGCTAACCGAGGTCCACCAGCTTATATAAATTTATTTAAAAAAAAAAAAATACCTATACGCCGCGTATGGACCCATACGCGGCGTATAGGTCCAACCGGCCCCATTAAAGGGACATCTTCTCAGAACCGCTCACCCCACCAAACATTTTCAAACTCAAAAACTCTCTCGTATAGATCGATACTACACGTATTGTTCGGTGATTTCTCTACATTCACTACTTCAGGTATGTATTCTTGTTCTTATACCTTTGTTATGTCAATCATACGCTTATTTAAACGTTAAACGGATGTTAAATACCTGCTGAAATGGATCTGAAAAACTGCCGTTGAGGAACTATACGCGGCGTATAGCCCTATACGCGGCGTATAGTTCATAGGTTGAAGACAACCTATGCCATACGACACCCACCAAGCCACACGTATAGCCCTATACGTGGGTACCTATACGTGGCGTATAGGGCTATACGCGGCGTATAGGAGGCCATGCGACACCCACATTGCTATACGCAGCAACCCTATACGCGGCGTATAGGGCTATACGCGGCGTATAGGGAACCCTAAATGCATTTTTAAAAATTTTTCGTTTTTCTTTTGCAGATATGTCTTCCGATTCTGACGTCGAGGTTGAGGTTGATTTTATTGCCACTCATCCATGGCTACAGTTTGAGCACGGTAGTATTGAGCACGCAAAGTGCTCAAAATTCATTCGTATGAAGATCGGTCATCAAAAGGCTGTGGATTGGGAGGTGATGACCGAGCTTGGGGAGCGCGATAGGCTCGCTGGGATTATTGGAGATGGTACGCCATGGAGTCGATTATTTGAGTTGGCGTTCTTACCTTCGTACCGAGAGCTTGCGGTGGAGTTTTTATCCACCTTTATTTATGTTCGTCCTGATGAGATGGTGGAGGACGATGAGCGATCTGAGATTTCGTTCCGACTATGTGGACGATTTCATCAGATGTCGATTGAGGAGTTTGCTGTTGTCTCGGGACTTTATCATGAGCCGGAGACCGTTACCCCTCTATTTACAGAGGGGATTACTGAGATGGAGGAGAACCGATTGAGAGATTGGTGGCCTCAAATTGCCGACGGTCCGTTTCAGAGGACTAAGGGCAGGGTCACTGGTATTAGAGATCCTCTTATCCGTTATTTGCATCGGATGATCGCCACATCCATCACGGCACGTGGCAAGAGTCGGGAGTGGTGTACCATTCCCGACTTATTTTACCTTTATTGTTTGATTACGGGGACGAGGTGCAACCTGGCGAGATGTTTAGCTGAGTATTATGCTTCATATTATCATCGCCAGGAGCGAGGAGTCGTGTATGGCGGCGCGTACATTACGATGATTGCGCGTTGTCTTGGTTATTTGCCTGCCCATACTGCTGACGTATCCCCTCCGATCGAGCCGGAGAGATTAGATCGTCGTACATTATACGGCATGCGTATTATACGTCAGTTTCCGGGTGGCATACGGTTCTCTCTTCGACCCGGTGAGATCTGGCATCCTGCACCTGTTCAGCAGGTCGGCGATGACCATCCACAGCAGCAGCAGCAGCAGCATATTCCGCATGCCCAACCGCCGCACGACCAGCCGCCTCCTCAGCCACAGTTCCCTAGACATATTTATAGAGATGTGAGGGTGCCTGCACGTATTGAGACATTTATGCAGGAGATTACCACGAGATTACGTGATCAGGGTCGTCGCCTCGATCGAGTTGAGGATCTTATGGATTGGCACGTTCAGCTTGAGATTGCACGAGCCCGTGCTGCTGGTATTGATCCTCCAGACTTGCCACCGCGTCGACATTACCCAGATTCACCGTAGTTTTATCTTGTATTGTACTTTTATTTTGTTATGTATTTAAAAATTTCGTTATTTAATGTACTTCGTTATTTAATGTTTGTTATGTTTTATATGTTTTATTTGTTAACGAATATTAAAAATTATCGATTAATATGTTAGAAAATATAACTTATACACAAATAGTCAACCAAATTTAACATACAAATTAAAGACGACAAAAATAACCCATACGCAATATACTCATTCACAAATACATAGAAATATTGCAAAAAAAATGGTTTGACCCAATACGCCGCGTATGGACCCATACGCGGCGTATAGCCTCCTGTGACACGCGTCTTGTCGGTGTCTTATCAGAATATACCCTATACGCCGCGTATGGGTCCATACGCGGCGTATAGGGAATATTTCGCAACCCTATACGCCGCGTATGGACCTATACGAGGCGTATAGGGTCAAAGGGGTGTTGATTTAAATTTTTGGGGTGTCCAAATAAAATCACCCATAAGTAATCTAAAGCAGAAAGTCAGAAACAAATATAATATTTGTATATTGTTTTGGTTGTTAAACGTTATATATAAAATTTACTAGACTAAAGACTCGTGTAATACACGGATTCAATCCAAAAATTTGTAGTTTAAAAAGGTTCGTAAGTTATAATATTGTTAATAATACTTTGTATATTGACTTTTATGTATAAATTTTAACATTAGCTACATCTAATATTAGTAAGTTTTCTCTATTAATATTTATACGTTTAAATATTGTATAATATGGAATTAAATAAACTTATAAATAAGAACTTCAAGTAATAAACAAATTAAATTGAACATGAAAAACAATATTTCAAATTCACAAGCATCAGAAAATTTATTTGTATACAACATTTGATGTTTTGTTGGTGATTTTTCCATCATTATCTAATATTAATAGTTTTAATCTCTGCATACTTTTAACTCGAGATAATACAACATAGAGCTGACTATGATCCCTGTTTAAAAATAAACCAACTTTGGATAGCGATTGTATTTGGCCTTTGTTTATTATCATTGTAAAATACACTGCTAATGAGAATTATCTTCTTTAAAATTTAAAAGAAATCCTTTTGTCTGAAGGTAGCAAAGTCATCCGTGGAATAAAAGTGAGATGTTCAATATTACTTCTAGATACATTAAAACAATTTGCATATATCAAACGAATTACAATCAAACATAATAATAATATGACAGTACACATAAAAAGAAATAAAGAAGTTTAAAAAGTAGAAGAATGTAATACATCTTCACAGATAAATTGTTAAAGTAGATCACATTCAAATAAAAGTAAAATAATATTAATCTAAAAACACAATTGTAGACAATTATAGGTTAATTCATAATCGCAATGGATGAAAGCTTAAACATAATAAAAAACAAATATATTTTGTTGAAGAAAACTTGATCAAGCTGAAGCTAAAATGAGAACACTGATGAAGTCTGTCGTAGGCGATATCATCAGACTTTATGAACACAAATCGCGAGGGTGATAAAGCTTGGATGGTTGAGAAATATGTTAAAATCGGGTATAATTTTATTTCCAAAAAAAGTTACCCATGAATTCCTTCAAATTGCAGAGGAGTCGATGAAAAAATCCCGTTACTTTTGTCAAGATTCGAATACAAACCGAGTATTTAATGGAAACACACAATCAAGGAATCACTTCATAGATGAAAAATATCATAAATGATTTCTACAGTTTTTTTTTGATGAATTATTTGAAAAAAGAAGAAATGTCGGGTTTGATTTAATTTCCAAAAAAAGATATGCTCTAATTTATTTCCAAATTTCCTTAAATATCTTTTATATCAAAAGTTAATTTTAAGTCAAATAAACCTAAACTAACAATAAGAACAGATACATATTTAGGTGGGAATTAAAAAAAATAGAGGCTTAAGATATTGACATGTGGCGTTAAAGTTATTGTTTTATTAATAAGTATAGATTATTATAAAATATATAAAATTGAATTTAAAAATAAAAAAATTGATTAAAAACTAGTAAATAATAAACGAGTAATGGATTGAGGTACTTATTTTTAAGTTCGTAGAAAGGTGTTTTATATTTGTTTTTATAATTTGATTAAACAGAGTCAATGTTTAAAGCAACTCACGAACAACCGAGCCATGGTCCAGTTCATCTATCTGATACAAATTTCATGTTTTTTAAAAATTCCTAGATTCAGACTTACCGATCCAATGATACGACCATTTTAACACCGCTAGTCTAAACTTATTATTCAAAAATAGCTTATTGTAGTTTTATGATCTCTAATGCAATAATCTTCAGAGTACAATAAAAAATGATTAAGTATAACAATTTCTTATATATTCATAATGAAAAAATCGATCCTGTCGTTATTTTACGATTTTTATGATAAAAAGTATATTTACATTCTTAATGGTTATAATTCATAAACATACACGGATTGCTAAATATAACAATGATTGTGATCTTCTATTTTTAAACTAGGATGGTAGATTTTTAAGCTTATTTTATTACATTTAAATAAATTTTATTTGTAAGATTTTTTAATAACGAAACTGCACCACTGTTAAATTACATCATAAACTACTATTTAGCATATTTAAACTTTTGTTTCCTAAAAAAAGAAAAAGGAAAACTTTACCTCTTAAGGTAGTCATAACATGATATTAGTAGGCCATGGGGGAAGAATTGCGAAAATGATACATCAAATAATTTGTTACTTTTAAGTAATGATGACTAAAACAAAACCCCAAAGAAGAAAAACTTGTCTTGACAAAGACAAAAACAGTCACTAGATACCATTAACCAGCATTGTTTTGGTCCCCTATCAAAGTACACATATTTTCCAAAGCATTTTGTAACAACTTGCAACACATTATCTTGTTTTTTGATTATTAGGGACAATTTAAGACCATCAACATTTCACATGTTTACAGGTTCTACGCGTCGGAGGTGGTCGTAGCCCTCGAATATCTTCATATGTTGGGGATCGTTTATCGCGATCTCAAACCAGAAAATGTTATGATCCGAGCAGACGGTCACATTATGCTAACTGACTTTGATCTATCTTTGAAATGTGATATCTCTACGTGCACTCCGGCTCAAGTTTTCCCCAATAACAACGATCTAAATCCACAGATGCCAACTGATCACCGCCCCCTTGGTCCACCCAAATTCACCTCGTCTTCGTGCATTCTTCCCCACTGCATTGTCCCTTCCGTCTCGTGCTTTAACCCTAAGCGTACACGCAAGAAGAAACCCGCGGGCCATAGTGGGCTTGAGTTCGTGGCGGAGCCCGTGGATGTTCGTTCAATGTCGTTTGTTGGGACCCACGAGTATCTAGCGCCTGAAATTGTATCTGGTGAGGGCCATGGTAGCGCGGTTGATTGGTGGACATTAGGAATATTTATGTTTGAACTATTTTACGGTGTTACCCCTTTTAAAGGGATGGATAATGAGCTAACCCTAGCTAATATTGTGGCACGGGCTCTCGAGTTCCCTCGCGAGCCCATGATTCCAGCTGTAGCTAGAGACCTAATATCTCAATTGTTGGTTAAGGACCCTGATAGTCGATTGGGGTCCACAATGGGTGCATCGGCAATAAAGCGACACCCATTTTTCAATGGGGTCAATTGGGCGTTGTTGAGATGTACAACACCACCATTTGTCCCACCACCGTATCGCCACCAGGAGGTGGCGGAGGATGATGGTTGTCCTGGTACTCCGGTGGACTACTATTAGCAAGAATTATATAATTTGTTGATGTTTTTTTGATGTAACCAAATTTTGGGTCCGGTTGCATATCGTATTTGTACATAACTACAAAATTAAGTACTTAGGAAGTTGGAAGGCAAGGGTTAACTACTTAACTCAAAAAAAGTGTATGTATTAATCTGTAGATTTATGATTTAAGATTTTAATTAGTGAGAATAACTAATTTAAATTATAAATGTCGCTTGTTTATTAGAAAACAATATAGTTAATAAGTAAAATAAATCTACATTGATGTAATATAAATGGTTGGGAGGAAAGAAATCTCTGGTATTTCAGTCGCAAACATTCTTCTATATAGTTTCGTTTGAAATGTAGATTATCATTTTAATAAGGTTCATTTGTGATTAGGTCCTGCATTTCCATGGTAGAAAAAACGAATATTCATATGAGTTTATATCTTATAGCAAGGTAACATAAAGAAAAGCATATGGATTGCTAAATAGTTTTATGTGACAAGTGCGAAACAACAAATTTAACAAACAACATTCACTTAACACTATATCGATAGCGATATATATAGGACTTTTCACGCAGCTACGTTGGATACATATATACTTCCTGATCATTGCTGCTGAAAGGGTGAACCCATGTACACCCCTCCCTCGGAACACCATAGCCTGGTTATCCGAAGCACTGTGAGCACTAAATGCTTTTGATACCAAGAGTGAAGTACACAACCATTGAGCATTACATGCCCGAACAATGGAAACAAAGTGAGAACACTGACACACATTAGTACAGCTCTACAGGCCGTTCCCGAGAATCATCCAATAATTTGGGCCCTGGGTGAGTAGAAAAAAATGAAATCTTTGTTTAATCAATTGATCGACTTGACCTCTTGTGTTCCAAAAATTCTTTTATGGCCACCACCCCAGATCGCAAGTGATTTTATTTGGGTTTATTAGTAATGGGTAAATGGTAGTAGACTAAAATAATTAAATCGTTAATGGACTGTAATGTTTAATAGACTTAAAATAATAAAAATGTTAATGGGTTTTATTAATGGTCTATTGAGTTTAAGTGTTAACAAAGTATTTTGATTTTTTAATAAAAAAATACATACATATATAATATAAAAAATTTTAAAATTTTGGGCTCTTGCAGAGATCGGGCCTTGGGCAGTTGCCCACCCTACCCCTTCTTGGGGCCAGCCATGCACATTACCTAGAGTTACATGGATTGGAAGATACCTTTAACCCATCGGTAGCCTTACAACGCGATGACAAATTGCGTGAACCATACACATTGTTTTTTCATAACAATTAAAACTCATTTACCTTATGAATATGTATATCCACGTACAAGAGATGTCATTCAGTTCTGATAAATTAAGCAAGTTTTACTATATCCTCCCTTTTCAATAGCAAATCTCGAGCCAAAATCCGGTCACAATGAGATCTAACCCCTCTTCTTTGGCAATTCTAATGGTGCTTTGATATGCATACAAGGAAAGAAGAATAGCATACCAGATCTCAAGATTTGCCATTGAAGCAATGATGCTTAGCCAACAACTAAAAACACATAATTGTAGAGAGAATTAGAGTTTATGGTGCATAAACAAATGGGTTATATTTTAGTTTCTTACTACTCTACATCTTTATTAACCACATCTAATGCATAATAACTATTATGATGTCAAATAACCAAGAAGCCAAAATTTCTAGGATGAAATTTACAGGATCCTTAAGATGGGGTAATAACATATGTTCACAAAAAAAATGCTTTTGAAAAATATCCGAACTTGTAGCAGAACAGGTTAAATCGTTTTTAAACCTAAACCGCTACTTTTAGACCAGATTGGGATTTTATTCGTTAAAACCGGTTTGGATATTTTCCAACAGAAACATTGTTTGAAACTAATCAAAGCAAAATATATAATTTTTTTAAAGAAATGTATCCTGTTACTACTTGCATCGCCACGTCTAATGCAACCATAAATAATTTAAGCAAATTTTATTACATGCCATACAAGAACTCGCTTATGAAGAAGAATTACACATTTACACATCTACTACCAAGACGATGACAACATCAACGATTTTCGATTAGAAATGCAATGTTCTCTATTTTCAAACTTAAGAATGCATAGCAATTTTCAAAACCATAACAAAAATGTAAAAAAAAAAAACACTAGTTATTTTCAAACCGATTTCATATGAACTAGTTCCACTCTAATAACCGATACCCATTCATTCGGATTATTTCCATTCAAAACCAACTTGAAACCAAACCAGTTTAAAAAAATATCCACCTTAAGCAAAAAAGGATTCGTGCACCTCTGGCCTTAAGCTAATAACATAACATGATAAGAGGCTCTTCTATAATAACCACATTCAAACATTCTCTAGGTAAACATCTTAAACGACCAGCGTAGTTTAAAAAAATAACATATCCGACTTACGAGCGCCGGGGCCCACCGGGGTACGAATTTATGGACCTTATCTCTAACAATACGGGCCGGGCTTTCATGGGCTTTGTTGCAAACCACGGCCCATGTAGACTCGAATAACTTCAACTTCATGAGTGCACCAGTTGAAGGTCTTTTTGAGCTTTTGCAAACTCCAACTATACGCTAACAGTACAACAATGGAGGATTCTCACAACAACAACAACATCAACAAAGAAGATGACAATGGAACCTCGTTACCGGAGATTCCCGAGGACGACGAGCCGATGGTCGGACCGGGCCCCGCACCGGTCCGCCGCCCAAAGCGTCCGCTGCAGTTCGAACAAGCTTATCTCGATTCACTTCCATCTGCCAACATGTACGCTTAGGGTTCACGGTTTTCTAACACTTTGAGATGTTAATTTCATGTTCAGTAATTCAATTGAGCTTGTGGTTTGAATGATGTTGTTTGATGATTTGATCGCACACTGTGATTTGCTCGTTGAACTGGAATTAGGTTTGATTGTTGTGTAGATTGAGTGGTTGATGGTGTGTGTGGTCGTTAGGTTGGTGATTTGTTAGTGTTATTGAAGGTTAATGGTGGATCTCTTGTGGATTGGTGGGAGATTGTTGGTTTTATATATTGAAGAAGTGTTTATGATGTGCAGGTATGAGAAAAGTTATATGCATCGAGATGTGGTGACTCATGTTGCTGTTTCAGCAGCTGATTTTTTCATTACAGGAAGTCAAGATGGTAATATGTTACTTCTAAATGTCAATACTTGCATTAGTTTGAATGTTTGATAGTAATAACCTAATCATAGTTGTTTATACAATGTTTTATTGAACGGTGTTACGATTGTTATACAACATAAATAACCATACTGAATGATAGTGTTGTTGTTAGTTGTTAATAATCGAACCTCATGAGGCTCTTTATAGAAAGATATGTATTTGAATAATGTAACACAAATATTGGTGTTACTTTCATTTTTTGATTTTCTTGTTGTCTTTCAGGACACTTGAAATTTTGGAAGAAAAAAGGACTTGGAATTGAGTTTGCTAAGCATTTCAGATCCCACCTTGGGCCTATTGAAGGACTTGCGGTGCGTTATGATTATTTTTGGTTTTATAATAGTAACTTTTTTTTTTGTTTTTCTATCATTATATTTCCTGATGCCGATGTATGCATAGATGGTATCATGTTAAGGTATTTATTGATATCATTTGAACTTGGTTACTGCAGGTTAGTGCAGACGGTTTGCTTTGCTGTACAATTTCAAATGATCGTTCTGTCAAAATATATGATGTGCATAACTATGATATGATGGTCATGTTGCGACTTCCATATACACCTGGTGCTGTTCAATGGATTTATAAACCAGGGGCGGTCAAGGCCAAATTTGCTATTAGTGATCTAAATTCTCCATTTGTGCATATATATGATGCACGGTCTGGATCAAATGAACCCATCATTTCTAAAGAGGTAGGTTGACTTTGACCTCCCTAGTCCCCTCATCAATTTCTAAAGAACCTACCAACCTGAGACTAAAATGATATTTTTGTTTTCTCAGATACATCTGAACCCTGTAAAAGTGATGAGGTACAACCATGTTTTTGATACTGTGGTATCTGCAGATACCATGGGAATCATTGATTATTGGGATGCTACTACACTTCAGTTTCCTGAATCAGGGTATGTAATAAGATATCTAAAAGTTTACCCATCATTATTGATTATTCTGTTTGCATATTGATGATTGCTCTTTTTTTGGATTCTACAGGGTTAATTTTAAATTGAAAAGTGACACTGATCTATTTGCAATTGCCAAATGTAAAACTTCTGTATCTGCTATTGAGGTAATGAATTGAACCATCATTTGAAATATTTTGTGAAGTTCAGAATGCTTGGCATTTTTGTCTTTTAATTGGTTATATGTAGATTGTTGCATTGTACACACAATGACACAAACCAGTTTATTTGTCCATCTGAAACTTTTACTAAATCTAAAGTTGATCAGAATTGCTATATATAACATAGGTTCATGATAATTTTCCATAATCTTAGTTATAATGTATGTGCACTTACTTTCCCTATGATCAGCCACATCTAAGAAAATGTTTGTTATATGCACATTATTATGTAGCCACATCATTTGACTTCCTTCATAACTTTACTTCTTTTTTTACTTGCCTTTAGGTAAGTGCAGATGGTAAACAATTTGCGATCACCTCACCTGATCGTAGAATACGTATATTTTGGTACAGAACGGGCAAGCTAAGACGTGTCTATGATGAATCACTTGAGGTAATATTATTTTTTTTTATGCAATTTGGTTCTTGACATTGGTTTTTTAGGTGGCAAGATCTGCAGGCTAGGCAGGTTGGGTAATGTGTTAAAATGCGATCTTGTTGAAACATTTCTAGAATGGGTGAAGACGGGCCTGGCCAGGTTGTGTTGACCTGCTAAAAACTTATTTGCCAGTTGCAAGTTCTGTGAAAATTAATAATGATGACAGAAACTTCAGTATTATGTGGCAGATCTACAGGTCATGCGGGTTGGGTAATCGGTCGAAATGAAATCTTGTTGAAACACGTCATTGTAGTGGGGATGTAAATGAGCAGGGCCAGATTGATGTTGACTCGCAGAAACTTCATTGTCCAATTTCTTTTATAAACAGTATATTATGAATTTATGATGACAAAAATATATTATTACAATAGCATCTAAAATTTTTGAATAAACAGATTTGAGGTTTCGTGCTGTAAAATACTTTGGGGACTTTAAACCTGTTCGACTTGTTGCCCTTTTATCGTATGTTTTTTGTTGGATTGCTTGGAAAAAACACAACCCAAGCATAGGGCTGTTCACGAACCGAACCGAACCGAGCGCAGCTCCGCTCGAACTCGGTTCGGTTTTAAACCGAGCGGCTCGGTTCGGTTTTAAACCGAGCGGCTCGGTTCGGTTCGGATTTACAAATTCGAGCGCAAACTTCATGCTCGAACTCGGTTCGGTTTTAAACCGAGCGCTCGGTTTCGCTCGGTTTTGTGTTACAATGGGTCGCGGTCGGAGATGGGTCGCGGTCGTAGGTTCACGGCTCGCAGTAGGGTCGGGACGCGGTTGCAGGTTCGCAAATTCGCTGCTCACAGCAGGGTCGGAGACTCGTGGTCACAGGTTCGTAGATTCGTGCAGCAGGGGTCGGAGACCGGTCGCAGGTTCTCAGATTCAAGCAGCGCCCTGGTCGGCGGCCGCAAGGGGAGGCCCGAAAGGTGGAAGCTACTGGAGAGTGGAGAGGGGAGAGGGGAGAGTGGTCGCTGGAGACTGGCGGCTGGACTGCTGGAGGAGACAAGGAGTGGACTGTGGAGGGTGAGGAGTGAGGACTGAGGTAATGAGGTTTGAATGTATTGGTGTATTAGGGTTTTGAGCTTTATACTACAAATTTAAAACATTTGTAATTAATAAATAACTAAATTTAATAATAAATAACATATATAATTATGTATAATATATAAAAACTAAACTAATAAATAATTCGAGCGAAACCGAGCGAGCGACGAGCGAACGACCCTTCGCTCATGCTCGGTTCGTTTTGAAACCGAACCGAGCCGCTCGGTTCATTTACAATCGAGCGGAAATTCGAACGAGCAAAATTCCGAGCATTTTTCGAACGAGTTCGAGCGAGTTTCGAGCGTCGAGCTATTTGAACAGCCCTACCCAAGCATAAGTAAATGGGTCGAAACTGCCTACTCTTGTCTATTTAGTTAACTATTCTTGAGTTAACCAAACTCTGGTTTCATTAGAATGCGCAAGATCTTCAAAGGAGTGATGTCCCCTTGTACCGTTTGGAAGCTATTGATTTTGGTAGAAGAATGGCAGTTGAAAGAGAAATTGAAAAAACAGAAAATGTACCACAGCCTAATGCTGTATTTGATGAAAGCTCCAATTTCATTATTTATCCAACTCTCCTTGGTATTAAAGTAAGAAATCAACCATCTTTCTCTACTATAAACATTCATTGTTTGTTTTCTCAAGTTCGGTAATTTCTAAAATATTGTTTTTCTTTTTATTGGTAGATTGTAAATCTGCACACGAATAAAGTTGCCAGAATTTTAGGAAAAGTGGAAAATAATGATAGGTTTCTAAGAATTGCATTATACCAAGGTGACCAAAGCAGTAAAAAAGTGAGAAAAATCCCTGCTGCTGCTGCAAATGTCAATGAAAACAAAGAACCTTTAACAGATCCTACCCTCTTATGCTGCGCTTTCAAGAAACACCGAATCTATTTATTCAGGTATCAAACCTAACTGTTGTATTTTATTCCTAAAATATTATGTTATTTATAAAGCTTAATTTATGTTTATATAGTCGAAGAGAACCAGAGGAACCTGAAGATGCCACCAAGGGTAGAGACGTCTTTAACGAAAAACCACCTGCTGATGAACTTATGGCTGTTTCAGATATAGGAAAGTCTGTTACAACATCACTTCCAGAGAACGTGGTAAGTACTCTATTTCTGTTTTTATCTTTTAAAACTCCGGTTATGTTGTTAATATTTATTCTTTTGATGATATTAAGGTTATGCATACAACACTTGGTGACATCCACATGAAACTATACCCAGAAGAGTGTCCAAAAACTGTGGAGAATTTCACCACACACTGTAAAAATGGTTATTATGATAACTTAATATTCCATCGGGTTATCAAAGGTTTTATGATACAAACTGGAGACCCTCTAGGAGATGGAACCGGTGGACAATCTATCTGGGGTAGAGAATTTGAAGATGAATTTCACAAAAGGTATAGTTGTATAATCAATTTGCAATCGGGTTTCAAGTGAACGAAATTTATTAGTTTTAACCAAAATGTTACTTTTTTATTGCTGTTTTGCAGTTTAAGACACGACAGGCCTTTTACATTGTCGATGGCAAATGCAGGCCCAAACACAAACGGGTCACAGTTCTTTATTACAACTGTTGCTACACCATGGCTGGATAATAAACATACTGTTTTTGGTAGAGTTATAAAGGGCATGGATGTTGTCCAGGTATGGCTTACCTGTCAAAAAGTAATCTTTTCTAGAGTTTTGAATATCGGGTTATGTTACTTATGTGAATTCTGAAATCAAAAATTGTATTAGGCGATCGAGAAAGTGAAGACCGACAAGGGAGATAAACCATACCAAGATGTTAAAATCTTGAATGTCACAGTTCCAAAATTATGATTGATGATTTGTATCATGTACTGGATCGAATCCAAGATTCCGAGTTAGGTACATTTTTACCTAATTACCCTCTCATTTTCTTGATCGAGTTTACGAAGTAACTACCATACCAACTACCGCATGAAACAGTTGTGGCTGTTGTAATAACAGATCTTGTTGCTAGAATCTAAATTGAGTTTTGACTTCATAATTTCTTTCCAGGTGTACTATTGAAGGGTGCCAACAATGTCAAGAATTGAAGAACATCTGCATGTTGGGGTAAAAGATGAAACTTTAATCCGTAAATTTCTGTTTTTATTTACCTCCCAAAGGATGAGTGGGAATGTGAAGCCACCATTGTTCAACTTAGAAAAAGAACTATGTAACAGTTTTTATTTATGACATAGAACAGTGAAAAAAAAACCTAACTTGTGTATCGCGTCTTCCCAACTCGATTGTGTGTTGGTGGCATAGCGCTTGTCGATTGTGGTCTGGTGTGTAAGAACTAAGAGAAGGGGACGGTGAATAGGTTATATTAATTTTGATAAATTTCATATTATCAATTTTTATAACAACTCTAGAGATTTTACTAAACGAAAACGAATGAGCAACATATAGAAAGATATTATCACGCTAATGTAGCGTTATATAATGGCATTTGTGATTTTTCACTGTTAATGTGATGAGTTCAAATATTTCTTCGAATCTTTAGAAATATAGGATCATGTGAAATTTTGGAGGGAAAAAATTTTGTTCATGATAAAAAATATAGTGGTTTTTAGTGGAAATATAGAAAGATATCAAACAATATACCATTTTTTTGATCTTGAGATTTTGATGCGAGTGTTCTTAGATTATCACCTAAGAAAGAATTTAGCATCGAGTTTTTTTAGTGTAAGATGCATGGGAAGTTGGTGATGGTATGAGAGAAGATACGAAGATAGTGACATGGTGGTTACGGTTAGTGGGTGGTTGTGACACATAACAATGGGAGGAGGTTGTGCTCGTTCATTTAAAACAATGTTTAGTTAGCAAGTTTTATAATAATGACCTAAATTGACTTGATATAATTTTGTTAGACTCGTAAACAAGGTTTTTTTACACAAATTAACTCATTCTAAATAAAAGAATCATAATAACCACTTAGGGGTTGTTTAGTAGCATCTAAATCAGCCTTTTAATGGTTCAGATGTCTGAATGGTTCATCACTTAATGATTCAGACTGTTTGTTTCGCAAACAAATATGTAAATGGTTCAGACATTTGCTTTTGAATGGTTAAGCATTATACTAATGTTAAATGTTTAAAAGGTCTAATATTAAATAGTTAAGACCTCTAATTTAAATTGGTCATACATTTGCCTTTGAACAATTAAACGATATACTAGATCTTATTGATTCATACCTTTTAATAATTCAGACATCTTATTTGTTCAGCACTTAATCATTCAAAACTTGTCAAACAGCCCCTATTCTCTTAGGTTCAGATTTTGCATCAAGGAACTTGGTCTATGTCCATTCTCTACCATACTTTAATATATTTTTCATAACTTTCTCTTAGGTTTGAAATGTAAAATATAGTAAGTTGCAAAGGGTGTCATTTGACCAACAAAAAGGAATGACCTTTGCTCAAGCCTCAAAATACAAAACATATTTTCTTACAAGAAAAAATCACCCTTGCTTTCTTGAAATAGATTCTTTCCAGATTAGGGTTCAACACAGAGGATGTGGGGCGGCTAAAGTCGAGGAACACAACAAAGGGTTGCGGTCCAAAACATCGATTGTGTCACCTTCTTCACACTTGTCGTGTTCCTTACATTGGGTTGACGTCCAATCGCCACTGCATCTTGTTCAGACAATCAATAGAATACTACATAACCCACATAAAGCCTAGACATTATCAAACTCACATTCAGATGGTCAAATAAAACACCACTAAATCATAACTTCAATAACCCAAGAAACACATTCATGGAGACATGATCAGATGCATCAAATCAAGACCACTTTGATTAATATCTCAAATCTTCAACTAAACCATACATCCAATACTTTTACATGATCTTAAAAAATTCAACCCTTTCGTCCGCAAAACTAGAAAACAAGAAGAGACAGAAGATCGTTCTTTTAGTCGAATAAACTGAAACCCATGTCCTGAAAAAACCAAATACAAACATATGTGTCAAAACATATACAAAATATGTTGATATAGATATGATATATAAATAGATGACAGAGCACTTACATCATCAGACTCTTCTTTCTCTTCAACTTTCTCCTCTTTCTTCGATTCAGCAGCAGCCGCTGCTGCAGGTGCACCACCACCGCCGCCCGCAGCGGCAGCAACTGCAACACCACCACCACCGGATGGAACTGAAGCTAACTTCTCCCTTCCAGCTGCAATGAGTTCAGTAATGTCTTTACCCTTTACTTCAGACAACAGCAGCTCAATTCTATCATCATCAGCATCAGCTCCAACTGCACATCATCAGTTTCTTAAAATCAAACAAAAATGGCAACCATTTCCTCACAACACAAAGATCCACCGTTCTAACTAGAATAAATACAATCATAAGTCAAAACAAATCAAAATCATGATCGCTAAAGATTATTAATTTTTTTACAACGGTAACTTATACCTCATCTACTTCTACTCCTAAACGACACCAACTCCAAAAAAGTTTATCATTAGAATACCAACTCAAGTGCCACTAGAGATTATTAAATACCCTGAAATGTGAGCATCTAAATTGCTGCTAAAAGATCCTAGGAGTAACTTTACACAACGGTAACCAAGTTTTGAAGTGTAGGATTTTTCTAAAGTCACTCAACTTTTATTAAGATTTCCAATCTTGTATTTTTATGTACAAATGTTAAATCTTTTAAATTAAGCTAGCAAATGAAATATATATGAATATTGTTACTATCTACCAAATAATCTTCTTTCCAATTTGACTTATACTGAACACTTATGAAACTAGAATATTACTATTTTTCAAGAACTACAATTCTTAAATTTTCTAGAACAAATATATCACAACTTACACACTACCAAAATGTCCCCTTGAGAACATTAGATTATTATTAGTGAATTGTTTTCTTCTATAATACCTTCTACTTCAAGTTAATTAATAAAAAAATAATAACTAAAGATTCATACATGATTCATTTAGGCTTGCTTAACTTAAAAACTTAATTATCATTTACAAAAAAATTATACATACCTGAACCAAGGATGTTCTTCAAATCTTCAGCTGATGGGCATGTGTTACCTCCCAAAAGAGCCAACAAATAAGCTGCAACAACCTTCATTCTAACATATATAACACAACAGATTCAATAAACAACCCTTTATTCACAATCGAATCAAAATCACTCAAATAAACATCAATTACATTGTGCAATTGAATCAATAACCCTAATATTGAGTCAACAATCAAACCCTAATTTGAGAATTGGGGAAGAAGATACCTGCAAATGGTGTTACGGCCGATGTGTACACTTTGCTCCTTCTGCAGGCTGTTGAAAGTTGAAACCCTAACAATTTTTTAAGCCTTTAGGTTAGTTTTATCGTGGGCTTCTTTTGAATGATAGTGGGCTTGTACATTGTTTGAGCCCATTGATAGATAGGTTCTGGGCCTTCTGGCCCTGTCTTTCTTTATTTTTATTTTTTTTAATAAGCTCATTGATAGAGGTGCTCATTGGACCCGGGTTCAGAACCCGACCCGACGACCCGAACCTGATCTGGTTTCAACCTGGTTTGTCCCCTCCACACTCCAACACGGGTTCTACCCACCCCGACCCGGTGCAAACCTAGTTTAAACCCGATTTTTGTTACCATTTTCCCCCTCTTGAAACCGGGTTCGACCCGACCCGGAACACAGTCAAGCCCGGTTTTGACTTTTTTTTACCACAACCCGACTTGTGGTTTCAAATTTGAACCCGGTTTGTGCACCTCTGATCATTGATCAATGGGCTAGTGATGTACAAATCAGGTTCAAATCACTTGAAAGTGGTTTTGAAAGCGGTTTAGGTTGGGTCAACAAAAGTCAAAAATGATTTTTTTAAGACCAATTTGAGTTAGAGACATGACAGTGTTGAAATCGGTTCATTCGGGTTTTACTGGGTTGAAATTGCTTTCTGGTCCGAGAAAACTGGTTTGGAAAAAGTGTTGGGTCGGGTTGTTGGTTTCAATTATCA
Source organism: Flaveria ramosissima (assembly GCA_025215565.1). Taxonomy (NCBI): domain Eukaryota; kingdom Viridiplantae; phylum Streptophyta; class Magnoliopsida; order Asterales; family Asteraceae; genus Flaveria; species Flaveria ramosissima. The sequence goes on along the minus strand of CM046031.1, from coordinate 53,531,450 downwards.
AAACGTCTTTTTTGTCCATCTCTACTAAAAGATTAAGTATAAGTCAGATGTCTCTCCGGAAGCAGTATCTTCGTATACATAAAATACATACAAATTAAATATTATCACTATGCATGTTAATGCAAACACTTATAGGAGATTTTGGAATTACTGTTTTCAACAAATCAAACATTGGATGTTAGTAGTGATAATAATAGTGGAAGCATAATGGATGCTTGTTTATTTTTACTTTAAACATCTCCTTTCACATCACAGATAGGGACTTCATTTCTTTTGAATTTATTCTCATCAGAATGTCACATTCAAGTATAAATAATGATGGATAAACCAAAAACAATCATGCTAAAAATAGGAAATGATCAATAGAATTAGAGATAATTGAAAGATGACATATATAGTTGAACACAGACCTCAAATTCTCAACTATGATTTGTTTGCCATTACCTGAGGTGATCTTATGGTGACAGAGAAAGCTTAAGAGTATTACAGTGCATACCACCAAAAACATTTTGTTTATTTATGTTTAAGCATGTTTATATTATCTGATAATCAAGTTTATTTAGTATTGTAATAAAAACACTCACATTTTTAGCAGTAGAAAACTAGAAACCCTCAAGTTTTCAATATTGTTTTATTTTTGTGTAACTATTTTTATAAGTTTAAAAATATTTATACTTAAGTGACCAAAATGAAATGTATATGAAGCTTATTACTTTATTTTAGTATTTTACTTAAAATAAAAGATGATTCCAAACAAAATCACACTAAATAATAATCAAAATTATAATTGTGCTATTTAAGATTACTTGAAAAATAAGAATTGAAGACTCAAGTAAAGCAGACACCAGAGGGTATGTGAACTAAGCGGTACTAAAGAATATGGAAAGGTATATCTACTTAAAAATATGACGGAAGGGTATGGACAGATTAATTTCCTTAATAAACAAACACGAACAAGAAATCTTGTTCGGTATGTGTCGTGAACAGTTAATAAATAAGCTCATTTTCTTAGTGAATGAACACGAACAAAGCTTTGTTTGTGTTTTGTTTGCAATGCTAACCATATGTGTCTTGTGGAGGCATTCGTAGCCAAATATAGGATTCTCAAAAACGTTTTCAAACACTCCTCGTCCTTGTGATGAATAATACACATATACCTTTGGGGTTTCAAGAATGACCGTTGTAGATGCTCTAATATAGGGGTGTCAATTGTGTTGGATTGACATGTTAAGGAGTTATGGCCTGGTGTGTTGGCATGTTAGCAGGTTGATTTGTTCAACTCGAACACAACCTGTATTTTTATTCGTGTCAAAAACATCAACGCTAGTCTGCACACACTTGAAATTGTGTATTCCAAACATGACTCATGTTATCAAAATGTGTCAAACAGTTTTGTAAGTTGGCGGGTAATATAATAAACAAGTTGTAAACATGTTAATCGCGTTCATATCATGTTTCGAGTCGTATCGAAAATTATCACCCCACTCTATTGTTCATATAGGGTAAAACTAGATTTTTATAAAATATACAAACAAAAGGCTCACATTGTCACCAAACTATATTATTGTTACAAGCTTCAAAACTAATGAAGTTGAGTTCATATCAACTAAACTTGCTACGTATGAGGTGATTTTATCGACGAAGAGATAACATAAAAGTTAAAGATGTTTATGACTCATTTATTAAATTGATAGTAGTTGTTAGTTTTATAAACTTTTTTTAAAACATATTTGCTCATGAAAAGAGTTAAACTTTCAACCTTGAGAAGAAATATATATTTAGTATCTTTTTGAAATAAGCCCTTCGGTTATAATTTTATAAATAACTAAATATATTATTGTGTTAGTTATGTTTTATTTTATTTTTTACCATATTTAGCGAGTCATGTCAAAAGACACTAAACGTATAGTGCTATTCATGTTATTGAAAATGTTAACATTTAATCATGTTAAACATGTAATGATGTGTCAGCTTTGTACTGAAGTGCTTTATTTAATTGTGTTAAACATGTCATATAATTTGCTAATTAAATTTGTTGTGTGGCTGTTTATGATAAAAAATGAAATCTTTAGTCGAACGTGTAGGTTCAAATTCAATTCAATAGATGTATTAAAAAGATCATGTCATGTTGTGTCAAACAAGAGCCATTTACACACAACATGACACCTTTAGTTAGCTCTAAATCATAGGCGAAGCTTCTATAAGGCAAGGGGTCCCCCCCCTTCCGTTAGTAGTGTTAATATTTGGGTAAGTTGCTTAAATTTCCGGTCCGATAGTGAAAATTATTTAATAAATATAGAGTCCCCCTTAAAATAGTTTGTTTACGCCCCCGCCCCACCTAAGGTGTGGTTCAAATTCCGTCACTACTCTAAATTACTTGCACTACTTGTCTTGGGAAGTTGGGATTGACTTTCAAGAGGAGTTATTTGGTAACAAAAACGATAGAGTGCTTCATTGCTCCTTCACTTAGTCGGTGGTATTGTGTTTTCCTCATAATAATCTTACGAGTGCATGTAGAATACGCACATGGAGTTCGGTCACTAAGCGGACCGTACTAACCACACAGGTTACTTATGATACGATCATAACCTTAGAACGACAACAAGATTAGAATTCAGATAAAGATTTCCTAAAACAAATAAATAATACAAACATAAAAGTGACTAACCAAGATGTATACCTTTGAATAATACGATAGGAACAACTTTATGTACTACATAATAGATGATTTTGACATACAACCTGATTATGATATAATTTTTAGAAAAAGAGATGATTCAAGAAGAAAATAATATTTATCAACCCCATTGTTTTATACACGGCTTACACACGCAACCAATTGATTTGAAAACCATCATTTTATACACATGCAATAACATGAACCTATAATAAAAAGACACAAGCAACCAATTAATTCTATAAATCAACTGTATCTGCACCTAAAAGACATAACTAGAAGAGTCCATATAACTATATCAGTAATAATAATAATAATATTATATATTAAGTCAACGAGTAGAATCATACCACATCATTATTTTATTTTAGAAGTAAATATAAATAATAGTTTATTTGAATACATATATCCGTACTTACAGATATATAAAATATTGTTATTTTGAAAACTCTTAATATTGCTAGAGCTTGTGAGTTTTTTAATCAAAATCACTAATATTTTATCTAAATCACTAGTATATTATTATTTAAGTACATGTGAATTTATATGTTTTAAGTTTATATTATGAACATGTAGACATTCACACATGTGTATTGTGTAGGTTTTTAACATTATTATAAGTGTATTTTTTTAATATACTTATTTTTCTAATATATATATATATATATATATATATATATATATGTAAATTTGTATAAATTCATATAACAATTATTATATTTATAATAATGACATTGGTGATCTAATGTCAACATTCTATTTGTTAACAAATTATTTTGGCTGATCAAACATTAAACAGGTTAGAAAGTGTGACGTGCATATTTGTTAAAAAAATTGTTAATGTTTTAAGGATTTAGGAACAACTAGATGAGGCCTAGTAGCAAGTCCAAAGGGCGTTGGGCAAAACTTTTGGTCAGGGTCGAGCTAAAATTTAGGTAGTAACTTTGGTTTTCGTATTAACTGATGTTCTATAGCAAATTTGATGTTTTCTATCAAGATAACTGGCAGTGGTTATACCGCCAATAATTATACAATTTTATAAACAAACATTATTTAGTTGCACCAATTCAACCTCTATATAAAAAAGTCATTTTGGGCTGATTTTAAACATTATTTTTCATACGATATTATATTTACTACAAAAACCACCAGAAGTTTACAAAATGTAGAATTTAAACACCCCACGGTCGGTAAGGGGAATACACTTCTTACTATCGAGATGTAATAATTGTTATCGAACTAAATTTATTTTTAACCGCCACCTATATAGGATTCGAACCTTCAATCAGATCGGTGCACGAGATCATTAAACTTTCTCTCTATCTCTTTGCTTTCGCTACTCGTCCAAAACTATTTAAAATAAGCATTTGCTACTACACCACAAGCACATGTATGCACACGTTGTTTTAAACTATATTTTTTTTCAAACAATAGAGTACTTAATGTGTATAAAATGTGTTAACGTGTGTCAAAAATATGTTTATAAAAATGATGTTTAATATAGTATTAAATGTGTGTGAAATAAAAGAAGTAATGTGATATAACGGCTAGCCATTTTTATAAAAACCATGTGGTGTTAGCATTATTAAAAAGAATGTGGTGTTGCGTTATGCATAACTTTATAATCTAAATTTGCTGCTTTTTTTGTCGCTAAACTACTATATTTTTATTTTTATTTTTTTGAAACGAGAGGTTACTAGTTAGTAAATTAATAATTATTCGTTCATATCGGAAATTAAGCCTATAATCTTTAAAAGCAAAAATTATTTCCATCTCTAGCTTGAATCATTAGATCAAACGATCATTTACGTTAAAGGACTACATTTGCGACGATTGTCAGTCGTTGCTAGTAGTTGTACCAACAAGTGTCGCGAAAAACATAATTTTATTTACATTATGCAATACTATGATGCAAACATAACACTTGAAAGTTGAAACACATTCTTTACATGTGTATCACCTGTACAAACCAAAACAACCTTTGCAAGTGCCACCTTACTCCACCACCTCTCTCCGCCGCACCACCGCCGGAAGCCCGCCACTCACCGTGGCGGTCAGCCCCGGCGAAAACCGCAACGACTGGTTCGGATTCACTACGCTAACATCAAACCGCCGGATCAAACACGATGCAACACTTTTCATCTCCACAAGTGACATCTCCTTACCTAAACACACCCTTACACCCCCTTGATACACGGGGTACTTATACGCGCTCTCGGGCTTAAACACGCCGTCTCGGATCCACCTCTCGGGCCTAAACTCCAACGGATCCGGGCCCCATATCCGCTCCATTCGACCCATTGCATACGGGTGGTACGTAACCCGAGACCCTCGTTTTACAAAAGTTCCATCAGGCAACACATCATCATGTACTGTGAATTTCGAATCAAATTGAACTGGCGGGTAGAGCCGCATGCTCTCGTGCAATGCCGCGTGTAGGTAATGCAAATGCTGAAGGTCCGCGAACCCGGGTAGCGTCTCGGGCGACGACCCGATAACCCGATCCGATTCTTCCCGGATCTTTTCCGACACTTTCGGGTTTTGCGACAGTAGCAAGAAAAACGTCGTTAAAGCCGACGCCACCGTGTCCCTTCCCGCTAAAAGGAAGCTTATAACGATGTCGCGAAGATAATCATCGTCGCTAATCGACCCCATGAACCTCGAAAGCAAGTCGTTGTTCGATCCCATACCCGACCCAAAACCCGACCCGAAGCCCGAACCCGAATTTTTCGCTCTACGTTCTCGGATTACTTGACCCGCCATATTTTTAACAATATTAATTGATGATTTGAGTTCTCTCTCGCTCCCAATGTTGAATAATTTTTTAATTCGCCATATTAACGGCGACGGGGCCATGCCCCGTTCGGCGCAGAGCCTCGAGCTCGAATCAAACGCTGATTCGAGCTCGGAAACGGGTAGCGACGGTTTCAAGCTACCCGGGTCCAACCCGAAAGAGAATTTACAAATACTATCAAAAGAAAACCTCCTGAACACATCTTGCAGGTCTATAACACCGTCGTCTTCTCCGGCGACGGAGTTAAACAACGGGACGAGCCTCGATTCGATCTCATCGACGACGATATTCAACGCGTGCGATCGAATCGACAAGCTCCCGAGCTCCAAACTGGCCAATTTGCGCTGAAACCTCCAGCAATGGCCGTCGACATTGAAGATCCCTCGACCAAGAAGATCACCAAGCAACGCGGAGAACGATTTCCCTTTCGGGTAGTTTTCGAAGTTCGATTTGATCATGTATTCGACATTATCAGGGTTAGCGGTGATGATGTTGTTGAGCACATGAACATGAATTGTTCCGGTGGGTGATTGCCGGAGGAGGTGGGTGTACCAATCGGAGAGATTGATGAACTCCGGCGACCAACTCCGGTTGATGTAAGCGGTGCAGATATCACAATTACAGCAGGGGTTATATCGGATGATGAAGAGTGATAAACTGAATAAAGAGAAAACGATGGTGAAAGTGAAGAAGATGAAGAAGATTGAAGCTTGAAGATCCATTGATGATTGTTGAAGATGATGATGATGATGGTGATGGAGGTGGAGATGTGTGTGTGGTTTTATAGTGGTGATGAGGGGAGTGAGAGTTTTGGGGTGGAATTGACAGGTGGGTGAAAGTTGGGGGGTGGAAAGGGGAAATGAGTTAGGCATGTGTTTAATATTGGGGGACACGTGGCGAAACGGTGTGTAACGTCATGGCTTATTGCAATTTGCAAAAATGTGGATTCCCACGTGCTTATTTTGTTTTACTGGTTTTTGACTTTTGGATATATCGATGTTATCAAGTTGGTATTTGGAACACTTGTCGGCTTAATAATAATAATAATAATAATAATATTATTATTATTATTATTTTGGTTAATAGAGAAGTATTTTCGTTGGTTGTTCAAAAGAAAAACTATAAAAATATTGAAGGAATTACATCGGTGTATGTGACAATTTTCTCCAAGTGTAAATGTTTCATCAAGTGTTCTCACTATTTGGTCATGTATAATAATTTTTGATTCTTGGATAATTCATTAAGTTTTTATTAAATGGTTATACTGTTCTTACATTTAAAACCACAGAAAGCATTTAAAGATTTAAAGAAATATGATGCTATTAACATGATCTACTAATATCATACTCTATAATAAATTCTTATTGATCAGTCTAGGGCTGTTTACGAACCGAACCGAACCGAACGCAGCTCCGCTCGAACTCGGTTCGGTTTTAAACCGAGCGGTTCGGTTCGGTTCGGATCTACAAATTCGAGCGCAAACTTCATGCTCGAACTCGGTTCGATTTTAAACCGAGCGCTCGGTTTCGCTCGGTTTTGCTCGGTTTTGTGTTACAATGGGTCGCGGTCGGAGATGGGTCGCGGTCGTAGGTTCGCGGCTCGCAGTAGGGTCGGAGACGCAGTTGCAGGTTCGCAGATTCGCGGCTCGCAGGGTGGAAGCTGCTGGAGAGTGGAGAGGGGAGAGTGATCACAGATCGCTGGAGGCTGGCGCCTAGACTGCTGAAGGAGACGAGGAGTGGACTGTGGAGGGTGAAGAGTGAGAACTGATGTAATGAGGTTTAAATGTATTGGTGTATTAAAGTTTTGAGCTTTATACTAAAAATTTAAAATACTTGTAACTAAAAAATAACTAAATATAATAATAAATTAACATATATAGTTATATATAATATATAAAAACTAAACTAATAAATAATTCGAGCGAAACTGAGCGAGCGACAAGCGAGCGACCCTTTGCTCATGCTCGGTTCGTTTTGAAACCGAACCGAGCCACTCGGTTCATTTACAATCGAGCGGAAATTCGAACGAGCAAAATTCCGAGCATTTTTCGAACGAGTTCGAGCGAGTTTCGAACGTCGAGCTATTTGAACAGCCCTAGATCAGTCATTCATTTGCATTAAATGCAACATCTTTTGATATATGTATAATGATAGAAAAATAAAATTTCTAACCTTTTGACAATGATTCTTAGCCCCTGTTTGTTTAGCACTTATTGAGCTTGGTCAGATGCTCAAGTCTGACTCGGTCAGACATCTCGTGTTTGGTTGCATGCCTCTTATTGAAAAAGAGGCTCTTATTTGCCTCTTATTAGGTCAGAGTTCAAACCTAATCTGACCATATTCCTCTTCTCTTCTCAAGTCTGTAGCTCCACTCCTCCCCTGCGCTGCAACATCTCTTGGACGTCCACCACCGCCGGCCTCCGTCCACCACCGCTCGGCCTCCGTCCCCTGCTCTCGGCCTCCGTCCACCACCGCTCGGCCTCCGTCCCCTGCTCTCGGCCTCCGTCCACCACCGCTCGGCCTCCGTCCCCTGCTCTCGGCCTCCGTCCACCACCGCTCGGTACGTCTTCAGTTTCATAATCTCTACTGCGATGATTTGGTTCATCTCTACTGCGATGATTTGGAACCCTAGAAGAACATAATCTCATGTAATTTGTTGGGTTTGTTAGATCTATAAGAGGGATGATAAGCATAACAAACAAGCATAATGCGAAGTGCCTAGGGTGTTTAATTAAGGGTTATGAGGGTCTAGATTTATAATGAATCTTTAAATTTGGGTTTGTATTAAACTCTCCAATGCGTTTGGAAACAAAAATTGGTTGTTTCTTTGATTCATTTATTGGAGGGTTATAGAAATCAATTAATGTTATTCAGCAAGAAATAATTAGAGGGGTAAAATAGTTATTTTATACAGTTATTCAGATGTCCAACCAAACAGACTTAAACTGGTTCAGCACTTATTGGTTCAGACCTCTTACTGGTTCAGACCTCTTACTGGTTCAGCACTTATTCAATCAGATGCTGCCAAACAGCCCCTTAGTTTTTCAACTTTTTTGCAAAAATATCATAAACCTAACCCTCACTAGTACACAAAATATCATTTTACTCATTTGAATTTTTAAGTGGTTAAAAACGAAACCGCTAAAAAAACGCTCCAAATAATGTGCTTAGAAGGTTAACAAATAACAACTTTATTTATTACTACATTCAACAAGTTAAAATATCTTTTACATCGTTTAGATGTAAATGGCTTTATTTAAACCCACCACACCCCTTGGGTCATATCATATACGATAAACTATTAGGCTTTGATGTTCCATAATCCATACCACATCCAAAAAATTATTTTATATATTTGAAAAGTGTTTGCCTTTTAGACTTGAAATGAAAATAGTCGAAGTGTATCCTATGATTTTTGTTTCCATTTATTGAAGGTTGAATGATGGATTACTAACAGACTATTTGTCGCAAAGAGACCTACGCATGTAAACATCTAAATCGTTTAAGCGGAAATCTAACTAAAATTTTATCCTCAACATTGGCTATGGAGCATCGATCGACCATCCATCAATGGTTAGTTCCTCCAAAATAACAAAATTATCCCTCTAAAACATTCTAGTGGTAATTTGTATGTATCAATCGTCTTTCCATGGGTGGCTATTTGTTGAAATCTTGAAATTAATCAAAGACTGGATAATTTGAGAGTCGTGTGATGACTGTTGGATAGAAATTATTCGCTGGTTCACCCCATTATCTCAATCGGATACAACTCAGATGTTGATCAAGATCAAAGTATGTATTTTCATGTGTATTTTTGAACCAGAAGAATTCGAGAGAATGACCAAAACACAAATCAATTTTATTTTAGGGGAATTCGAGAAACTGCCATTTGGCAGATTTATTTTTAGTTTAAATGACAAGGAAAAATGCGCTTTTTACCACTTAAATTTCACATGTGAAAATTTGGAAAATCAATTTGAAATGCATTTTTTAATTAAGCCATTTTTTTAATCAGCTCGACCATAGTTAGGGGCTGTGCCCCTTGGACCATGCCAGGGGCTTCGCCCCTAACTTGTTTGATGGATATTATGATCACATTGTTTGATGGATATTATGATCATATTGTTTGATGGATATTATGATCATATTGTTTATTAGACAATCTAATTACAATAAAAGATCTAACACTATTTCTTTGGTAATATATCAGTGCCATGATTTTTGTGATGAATTGACAAATAGTAGATCAAGTGATGGTTAATAGTTTAGTGATTACTATTGGTGTGTCAGTGACCTACAATGGGTGACAATTGATGTCGTGTGTTTGCAAAGATGGCATGTGACTTTTTTTTTTACCATTCTCACTCTAAAGGTATGAGAATTCATAAGGGCCTTTGTTATATCTATGAAATGTGATGAGATCATTTTCCAATTGAAACATATATCAATGGTACTCGGTAAAACAAAAAAAACAATGATATGTACGCCAGTTTGCTATGAAAAAACGTACGAGAAATAGATAAAAAAACCTACTTATGTGGATAGAAAACCAACACATATCGGTTAAGTTGAATCTACACAAGTCTTTATAAAAAAATGTGTTAGTTGACGATTATAAATCTCAATATTTATTCATTCCCATATGTGGTAAAAAGATCTCGGTAGAAACTCCATCAACAAACGTGTTTACTAGTGAAGACCAAGTTACCTATAAAGAACAATTTTGTAGTTGATGTATAATTATTTCATATCAAATAACTAACACATAGACAAAATCCACTAGTTAATTACTTCAATAACTGACTAAATATATAAGATTACTTTATCGACTTGTCATAAAAAGTAAAAAAAACTAACGGCAGTCTCATATTATTAATCACATGGCTTTATTAGATAATGAATCCCTACCTGAATCCAACCACTTCACTAATAAAGTGGGAATAAAAAGAAAAGAAAACTAAGAGGGTAGACCCTCAAACCCACGGCTCTAGGATAAAATGCAACTTACAATTACTTCAGTAACATCAATATATTAAAGATAAGTATAAAACAACAAAGCTGGCAGTAACAATGGGTTGTACTATATATAATTTAGGTGAGAATCTTGTGTATTATATTGGTAAATCTTTAGACTCGAACTAAACTAATGATGGTGTTAATATACGATTAGATACTATCTTAATATTGAAACTGATTTGTGACTTTACTAATTACGTTGCTTCTTTTTGTTTGAAATAGGACCGGGCTGGAGAGAATTCGGTTGAAAAGAAAGAAATAAACTATCAAGTATCGATAAGTATACAGATATTTGAGCAATTACATGAGGTGTAATGGAAATCATACAACCTAATTTTTGAACTATAATACATGATACATTTGAATAATTTAAATGTTAGGGTGGGAGTGGTGCTCACACTACAGTACACTATAAACCTGTCAATTATATTTTATCATGTCACATCACATCACACACTCAAATTTGATGGCGGTGATGTTACCACATTATAACACACTACACCACTACACCCCACACAAATAATTTTGAACTGTGAAAGAAAGTGATGTGGTGTGAATGGGGGTGGCGACAATGGTGCCAGGCAGCGTCGGGTCTTGTCGTGGCCTCACGACGCCTGTGCCCCGCCCAACCTTAATTGATTTGTTGACTTTCCTAAATATATAATATATATAATTATGACATGCATGTTATAAGACTAGAAGAATTATAAAGAAGCATAAATAAGAGGAAAAATTATAGCTGACCACAAAGAAAAACAACACATTATGAACAAAATTATTCATTTACTACAATAAAAAAATTAGTTTCAGTTGCTATTTTAATATTAAACATCAATACCTAATCTTATTTTTGAACAACAAATCTAGGCCACTCCTACTAAATTATTGCAAATCAATTTACAATATGTGGTCTAGTATTAAAGAAAAAACCTAGATGTAATCACTAATCAGTGCATTAACCTTCTTTAGCGGCGAGTTATAATTACTTCATAATAAACTAATTAAACCGTATAAATCTAGATACAATGTACGATGTTTTATATCTTTTTAGCATTATTGTTTGTGTTATTTTTTTCTTTAATACAAAGTAGTATGAAGGTGGGGCCAAATGAGCCACCGATGGTCATGATAAAACACTAGAAGAAGATATTTATTTATGATTTAAAAATAATAATAAATTTGTGTCGACATCGATGGTCAGTTGACGACAAAGTAATCAACTGTATCGCATGACCGCCGAAATGACTTACGGAACTTGTCGACTTATTGTGTCATCTAGGGTCCACATATACGCGCATGCAACGTGCACATGCAGTTAATATAAACAAAGATATACATGATCATATACTAAATATATATACACTAGTATTTATATATGCACGTTGTAGCGGCGTTGTACGCGACGTGATAATGTATGGACTGTTATTGTCTTGACTTATTTCTGAACTTAATCTACGTTGAAACATAGATTTGTTCGAATTTGTATTGGTGAACGAAAACATATTATATTTGACATCACTTGTTTTCAAACAAAATATATGTTGAAATGTATACCAACTCAGAACGCATATAAAAATTAGCACGCAACCGCACAAAAAAATTAGCAGGCAACGTTTTATATATGACCCAACTCATTTCGACAAAATTTACATCATAATGTAGACAAACTTGATACACTCGGACACATACATAAAAATAATGATGTAAATATATTCAATTTTTGACAAAATTTACATCATAATGTAGACAAACTCGATATACTCAAACACGTATATAAAATTAATGATGGAAGAACTTATATTTTATTAAACTAAAAATATACTAAGAGTAAACCCAAAGCTTTAGAAACCTAAGGGAGTTATAGTGATATATCTTAAAGTTTTATAAAAAAAGGAGTTATAAGTGACAGTTAAAAAACTTGAAGGGGTTTAGTTAATAGATAACTTTAGATTTATATATATATATATATATATATATATATATATATATATATATATAAATAAAAAGATATAGTTTAATAAAAATAATCATTTTACCATCATCAACACTCGATGAATGTTCCCGTGATGCTTTTTAAAGTATTACTAATATGTGGGAAAGACATGTTTATTTCATAACAAAAGATATGTAGAATCACATAATTTAGTTATATGTGGAGTTTTTATTTTTTATTTGGGAGACTTAAAAACTAAAATTGTGTTTGCCTTTCAAATTATATTAGTATAATAATTATTGTTGGTGAATGTGTATTAAAAATCATTAAAATGATAATTTTATATTTTAATTTATCAGTTTACAACGTGGCCGACTTTTTAAGAAAGAAAATAGACTTGTCACATAAAAGATCCACGTAAATAAAGGAAAAGGTAAAAAAGTTTGTTAATTTATAACATTTAAATTAGGTATTTCTAATAATACACAAACATAATTAGGTACGAGGCATATTTTCTATTTTTAAGTACTTGAGAAGCAAAAGGTTACCTAACAAACTAAGAATCGAATATATAAATATAGAGAGACATCTAATACACAAACAAATTTAAGTAAAGAATAATGAAATTGTATAAACAATAATACTTGTTGTTTTAAATTTATTACATAACACATTTGTGTAACCGTAAACCGTCTATCTTTCTTGCTATATGTTTGCAAAATCATCTACACAAGCCTACATACTTTCTTATTTAAAATTAATTATATAATAAAGAGTGAGTTTTACAGTTGGTTCCTGTAGATTCACCTAAATAATGGATTTCGTCCTTAATTTTTATAAGTTGCTAATATGATCATAATCTTTGATTTCTCTTTTATTTTTAGTCCAATTAACTTTATTAAATTTAAATGTTAAGAAAAAAAGAAATTAACGATTTGAGGTATTTATAATTGTTCAAATTCAAGGACCCAATTTAAACCATTGAGACCAAATCTAAAATTAAGATAAAACCAACACTAGATTTGATCGTTGATCTTAAAAAATACCTAAATATCTACACACTTAAAATCAAACAGTTTCATATTTTCTTAAGTTTATGTCTAGATGACTAGATTCTGTTAAATATATATTGCTATTTTAAATAAAAATAAATATTATACTATTATATCATTTTGAGTTTCTATACATTCACCTTCAGCATCCCTAGGATAAGTTCGTATTGAATATTTTTCGTCAACGCTTATCCATCTCTTTTACAACACGTGTTTTTTAAATTTATGTGAAGCGTCACTCAAGCCACACTTTCAGGAACTCCGATAATTATATATATATATATATTTTTATCGTTGTTTTCATTAAACATTATATTTTTATATTCATCGTCTATTGTGCAGCTAGAGAGTCAAAGAGTGTGAGGGATGGCGGCTAATTAGAAAAAAATGTTTGTTTATTATGCTTAAGTAATAAACATTAAATTTCATTAGACGTGCAAATAAATCAAACCATTTACTATAGGTTTTGTTTAAATCTATTCATTTATTAAACACTTAATAAAGAAAACCTATTTATGAACATATGTTTGGTTGTTTACATTTATGTTAATAAACATTGACGTGTTCATAAATTCATCTATTAGTTATACTAATAGCAATGTGCAATGCATATGAGCCGAGAATTGTTTATTTTGTTTTATCCTTATCAATACGAGACCACCGTTGCCTCTATCTGGTCACCCGCCTTTCTCTATTGCTCTTAATCGAGGTTTTGTATTGGCACCCAAATTGGAACCCATGGGATGTATTTAGGATGCGACTAGGTGGGTTAGAGGGTGGAGGTTTGGTATAGTAGGGTTGCCATCGATGATTCCTAAGAGTCTGCAGTTGCTTAATTTATTGAACAAACAAGCTTTCTAATGGAACCAAAACGGATATATAGGGTTCGAGAGTCTAAAGGCTTCTTGTGGTGATGGGCGAGGACACGAGTTAACTAGTTGGTTGTACTACTGTTTGTAAATATATGAATTATTGACTTATCTTTCGGTTTGTGCAGATCCAAGGATCAATTTATAAACTATACCCCCCTCAAATCAAACATAATGAATACATACGTATGTGTATAAAAGAGGTGGGGGCTTTTATTTTTTTAAGGAGTAATTAAATGAGAGTTAAAAGAAACGAAATTGATATAGTTGTTTTTACTTTTTAGCATGCGGATGCCCTTTGACTTTAAAGAGAAAATGGGTAAATGAATAGGTTTTGCACAATATATCTAATTTGTTAGTTGTGAAACTAGCCTAATGACATAATAATATGAGCAATACATGTAAGGAGGGGGTGTTTATATCTTTAGTTGATGTGTTTAATTATGAGATACAAAAGAGTGTATTTATAGGTACCAAATATTCCATAACTTTAACAACTCTTAAGATTAATATGATCATCTATAGTTCAAGTATATAAAGTTTATGTATACAATTGTTAAAAACCACTATTTTAATATTTATAACATAGTTGTATTATTTATTATTAAAAGAAACTTTATATAATAATAACTATATAGAAGTAATTGTAAGTACATCCTTAACACAATTTGCTTCAAATAATTTTTTCTTTTTTAGTGCTACATATTTTATTTTAACTTTTTATTTCATGTAATTATTTTTAAATATATGTTGTTTTTCTCTTATAATTTGTAAAACATAATACTATATAAAATTCTAAACATACCATTACCACATGTTTATTTACATACGTTTCGTTATAATTTTATTCAAAACCTGATCCAGATTAATTTTTTATTTCTTTGTTTTCGATACAATTTTATTTTCCCATTATAAGTATCATGTGAGATTTTTAACAGAATCCCGAACATATTATTCGTAACGTTCTAGTTTATATTTACGTTTCAAAATAAACTTTAATTCAAGTAATTTGTTTCCTTCAGACCTACACTTTTACAGGAGACGCCAAAGGTTCAAGTCACTCATCAAAGTTGTTAATACAACTTCAACGTTTATTTATTTATTCTTTTATAAAATCTCATATTAAAAACGCATATTCATTTTCATCAATTACTAAAATGAAATTAAGTTTAAATTTGAAAATCTAAAAGAAATTAGATTAATTAAAAAAATTAAATTAAATTAAATTAAATTAATTTTAAATTTGAAAACCCTAGACCCTGGTTTTCCAAAAGAAGTGACATGCGCCAATAGTTATTTAAATACCACTATATAATTATATATATAGATACACACCAAAAGAAGGTGTTCGATCTGCTGTCATTGAACACGAGTTTTAATTAATTTTTGTATGAAAAATTGAAAAGCATATATGGCCCATGCATGACGACTATATATATATATATATGTGTTGTCGACTACTACTGCAAAGTACAGTTGTGTCGACTTCACATGTCAAAATCTGTAACCAGTACACCACATATAACATGCAACAAGTTTCAATAATCAGTTTGGTCAATGTTAGATAACATCATACACTTTCTTCTTTAATTCTTTTTTCACATTTTAGTCATGTGTTATAATAATAACTGGTTTTCCCATCCGCCTACGCGCCGGTAGTTTTGTTGTTTTTCATGTGGATCTGGTTTATCGTTGATAATAGAAGCGAAGCGAATACTGGCACGCGTTTGGTAATATAATATTAGGTAATGATGTAACATTTCACATTGGTTGGAAAAGGGGAATGGAAGCTTTCTTATATGGAGCTGGTCGGATGCCTTCCCTATCAGACGCGTTTTATAACTGTGAGAGGTGGGCGCCTGATGGCGTGTTGCTAGCT